>OZ030005.1:18308026-18608026 GCA_964023405.1 Apodemus agrarius
CTACCGGCATGCGCCACCACAACCGGCACTGCCTCGGTCTCTTAATCTCTGGTGTTACAGATGTTCAGCATCACTTCAGAGCCCCTCCCCCCACAACCTGATCTGCTGTGATGTGTGTGACTGATTGAGCCGAGGTCACATGACTCTACAGAACTCCTTCACAGGACTGCAGAACTATTTCCCAGATGCCAGGACCCTGGAAGTTTGATACTGGAGGCTTCCATGAGGAAGAAGAGGTCTCATCACAGTGCAACAGGTTATCCGTGTAGGACGGCAAATGGGTGGGGTTTCAATGTGCTGCTTCTGGGTTCTATCAGGCTGGCATGGTAGTTACTTTCACCATCTTGTTGGCCCTGGATAGTCATGTCCACTTGTTTGTTTGTTTTGTGTGTGCGTTCCCTCCTTCCTTCTCTTCCTCTCTCCCTCTCTTCTTTCCTTCCATTTGTTTTTATCTATCATCTATTTATCTATCTATCCCATCTATCATCGCTATATATTTATATCTGTCTATTATCTGTTTATCCATCCATCTATATACATATATGCATATATAATAAATGCATGTGTACATATACATATATGCATGTGTACACACATATGCATAGATGTACATATGTACCTATATACATGTACATATATGTGTACATATGTACATATATGTGTGTGCATGTGTACATATGTATATATATGTATAATCTACCCATCACACACACACACACACACACACACACACACACACACACATATAAAACCTATCTACCTATCTATTAATCTATCTGTATTTGCGTTTCAGTATCTTTATTATTTAACTCTAGCTGTCTTGTTAAAAAGACCAGGCTGGCCTCCAGCTCACCCAATGGGTTAAAAACCACTCTGGTCTCAGGTTCAGAGCTCACGTGCTGGAATTCAGGGCTTGAGCCACCAAGCTGGGCTCTATTATCTGGAACAAAGGAAGGTGCTGAGGCCGTGACTGAGTGTGTGAACATTGGGGGCTGTGGTGCCCAGACTGCTCCAGGGAGTCAGGAGGGCAGCCAGATTCAAAGTGAGAACCAGAAGGAGGGTTCTTGTTGATAAATCCCCAGGACTATACACCAGCCCATCCAGACTGACTGCCCTTCCTTCCAAGGCATGGATCACATATACAAGAAAAGGAACCTCAACGTCCAGGCATAGGAGGAACTTCCTCTTGACTCACGGGTAATATCTACCTATGGCCCAACCCATTTACCTGCTTCCACGGAACACTTGATAAAATAAAGTAAAGTAATGAAAAACAAAGCTGGAAAAAAAAAGAAAAGAAAAAAAGCCGGGCGTGGTGGCGCATGCCTGTAATCCCAGCACTTGGGAGGCAGAGGCAGGCGGATTTCTGAGTTCGAGGCCTGCCTGGTCTACAGAGTGAGTTCCAGGACAGCCAGGACTACTCGAAAAACAAAACAAAAAAACAAACAAAAAAAAAAAAAGAAAGAAAAGGAAAAAGAAAAACAAAATGAATTGAGAGAGGCGGGGTGGGGCAGGGCGGGGCGGGAAGCACAGTGGGCAGTTCAGGAGGTTGAGGGAACAAGACCCACGTGGGACACGGAGTGACTTCCAGTCCCACTGGGGCGACTTAGTGAGGCTCTGCCCCCAAACAGAAGTGGGTGTGGTGGTGTACACCCGTAACCCTAGCACTTGGTGTGTGGTAGAAGAAAGTACAGGAATTGAAAGCTATCCTCAGCTACAGGACAAGTTCAAGGCCAGCCTGGACTACATGAGACCTGTCTCAAAGAAGCAAATAATAAATGAAAGAAATGAAAAATAAAAAGAGGGCTCGTACGTAGCTCGGTGGTTAGTGTTTGTGGAGCAGGTAAAGAAAACAGGCTTTCAAGGCTCTTGGCTTATACAGGCTCCACGCTGGAGGCCACAGATAGGATTTCCCTACTCTCAGCTGTGCTTTAAGGCCTCTTGATTGATTGGATGAAGTGCACCCAGATGATGGCGGCTAATCTTTCCTTAAGTCACCAGAGTGTGGGTTTAGTGGCCTCCACGAAGCCTCTCACAGAAGCACCGGCTGTGTGGCTGTGTGGTTAATGGGATAACTGGGCCCCAAGCCTGTCTGCACTCACACGGAAAAGGCACCACAGCGTCAAGGCATGATTTACATCAACAGATTGTGCACATTTAACTCGGATCGTTGAGGAGTCTTGACATCTTTATCCGCCGGTGACTCTTCCCCTGGAAGCGACATCTACTTCCTGTCCTTATAGATCAGTTCGCATTCTCTAGGATTTTATAATAGGCGCTGGATCCTGAATGAATAATGCATAGGGTAGAAAAAAAAAAAGGAAAAGAAAAACCCCAAACCTTATTAACATAACTGACAAAAGCTAATCCTGAAATTGAATCCCAGGTCGTCGGGCTCCAGAGGGACTGTGCAGTCTCCTTGGCTGTTCATCATTGTTGTCTTCCCTATGATCAAATGCTTGACAGAAACAAACCAAAAAGGAAGGGATTCATTGCCGGGTGGTGGTGGTGCGCACCTGTAATCCCAGCACTCTGGGAGGCAGAGGCATGCGGATTTCTGAGTTTGAGGCCAGCCTGGTCTACTGGTCTAATGAGTGAGTTCCAGGACAGCCAGGGCTATACAGAGAAACCCTGTCTCGAAAAAAAAAAAAATCAAAAAAAAAAAAAAAAAAAAAAAAAGCCGGGCGGTGGTGGCGCACGCCTTTAATCCCAGCACTTGGGAGGCAGAGGCAGGCGGATTTCTGAGTTCAAGGCCAGCCTGGTCTACAGAGTGAGTTCCAGGACAGCCAGGACTACACAGAGAAACCCTGCCTCGAAAAACCAAAAAAAAAAAAAAAAAAAAAAAAAAAAAAAAAAAGAAAAGAAAAAGAAAAAAGGGAAGGGATTCATTTAGCTCACAGTTTCAGAGGTGTCAGTCCCATCAATTTTCACTCTCTCAACTCCAAGCCAGGGTGTGTACTTCACGCTCAAGAGCAGTGGTTCTCAACCTGCCTAATGCTGTGACCCACTAATACAGCTCCTCATGCTGTGGTGATTCCCCCCCCCAATAAAATTATTTTATTGCTACTTTGTAAATGTAAATTTGCTACTGTTATGAATTATAATGTAAAGATCCAATATACAACCAGCCCTTGCATGGGTCGCGACCCACAGGTTGAGAAACCCAGCCGTAGCAGCCGCAGGTGGGAAGAGGAGGCCATGCACCTCAAGATGGACTGGCAACATAGCGCTGGGAAGAGTGGGGACCAGATACAACCCTCATAGCCCCATCCTCAGTCACTGCTTCCTCGAAAGAGGCTCAGCCAAAGCTAATTTTTCCTAAACAGTCCCATTGACTGTGGAGCTCTCGCTGAACACGTGACCCAGTGGGGGACATTTTGTATTTAAGCCAGTAACATTGTTCATAAAATGGCGTCTTCTTAGAGTAAAGAATGCCAGCACCTTGATCTATCAACACTTGGCTATTCTGATTTCATTCTCCCCCAGCCCTCGGGCTTTTTCTGGGTCCTACAGTTCACTAGGTTTCCTATGTCTTCTTCAGTTTCAGCTGCTGCCGAGGTGATGAGTTGAGAACCTAAAGATGCCATTTTTCCATCTGGGTTTGTACTTCGTGAATAGGCTTAGAGGTGTGGGATGCTCAGTCTTCATTGCTAATTAGACTGAGTTGAGAACTACACAGAATATTAGTTAAGCACACCCTCTGGCCTCTGTAAGGACATTTCTAGAGGGGATGGACCAGGAGGGGAAGACCCACATGACATGTGAGCGGCACCACCACGTGACAAAGCGGGGGTTGGGAGAGGGAAGAAGCCTGCAAGTGTAGCAATCATGCCTCGGTGTTTGGCTTCAAGATGGGCTGGAGGGTCTAAAACCATGAGCAAAATAAATCCTTTCTCCTCAAACATTTTTTTTTTTTCGAGACAGGATTTCTCTGTATAGCCCTGGCTGTCCTGGAACTCACTCTGTAGACCAGGCTGGCCTCGAACTCAGAAATCCACCTGCCTCTGCCTCCCAAGTGCTGGGAGCTCTCAAAACATTTTTTAAAGATTTATTTTTAATTTCTGTGCATTGGTGTTTGTGTGTCTGTGTGAGGGCGCCAGATCTTCGGAACTGGAGTTGGAGACAGTTGTGAGCTGTCATGGAAGTGCTGGGAATTGAACCTGGTTCCTCCGGAGAAACAGTCCATGCTGTTAATCACTGAGCCATCTGTCCAGCCCCAAATCCTTTCTCCTTTAAGTTGTCTCTGCTAAGTATTTAAATGTCTCACATAGCAGTGCAGAACTATGATCTCAGCACTCTGGAAGCTGAAGCCAAGGGACTGAGTTTGAGGCCAGCCTGGCCTGTGTGTCAAGATCTCATCTTGAAAATCAAAAGGATTGCATGCGGGGGGAATCCTCTGGGTATATGCCCAGGAGTGGTATAGTGGGGTCCTCCGGAAGTGTCATGCCCAGTTTTCTGAGGAACCGCTAGACTGATTTCCAGAGTGGTTGTACCATCTTGCAATCCCACCAGCAGTGGAGGAGTGTTCCTCTTTCTCCACATCCCCGCCAACACCTGCTGTATCCTGAGTTTTTAATCTTAGCCGTTCTGACTGGTGTGAGGTGAAATCTCAGGGTTGTTTTGACTTGCATTTCCCTAATGACTAATGATACTGAACATTTCTTAAGGTGCTTCTCAGCCATTCGAAGTTCTTCAGGCGAAAATTCTTTGTTTAGCTCTGTACCCCATTTTTTTTTGAGACAGGGTTTCTCTGTATAGCCCTGGCTGTCCTGGAACTCACTCTGTAGACCAGGCTGGCCTCGAACTCAGAAATCTGCCTGCCTCTGCCTCCCAGAGTGCTAGGATTACAGGCGTGCACCACCACCACCCGTCCTGTACCCCATTTTTAATAGGGTTATTTGGCTCTCTGGAGTCTAACTTCTTGAGTTCTTTATATATATTGTTCATTAGCCCTCTGTTGGATGTAGGGTTGGTGAAGATCTTTTCCCAATTTGTTGGTTGCCATTTTGTCCGATTGACAGTGTTCTTTGCCTTACAGAAACTTTGTAGTTTTATGAGGTCCCATTTGTCAATTCTTGTTCTTAGAGCATAAGCTATTAGTGTTCTGCTCAGAAACTTTTCTCCTGTGCCCATGTCCTCAAGGGTCTTCCCCACTTTCTTTTCTATTAGTTTCAGTGTGTCTGGTTTTATGTGGAGGTCTTTGATCCACTTGGAGTTGAACTTAGTACAAGGAGATAAAAATGGATCAATTCACATTCTTCTGCATGCTGACCTCCAGTTGAGCCAGCACCATTTGTTGAAAAGGCTATCTTTTTTCCACTGGATGGTTTCAGCTCTTTTGTCAAAGATCAAGTGACCATAGGTGCGTGGGTTCATTTCTGGGTCTTCAATCTTTTTTTTTTTTTTTTTTTTTTTTTTTTTTTTTTTTTTGGTTTTTCGAGACAGGGTTTCTCTGTGTAGCTCTGGCTGTCCTGGAACTCACTCTGTAGACCAGGCTGGCCTCGAACTCAGAAATCCGCCTGCCTCTGCCTCCCAAGTGCTGGGATTAAAGGCGTGCGCCACCACGCCCGGCTCTGGGTCTTCAATCTTATTCCATTGATCTACGTGCCTGTCACTGTACCAATACCATGCAGTTTTTATCACTATTGGTCTGTAGTACTGCTTAAGGTTGGGGATACTGATTCTCCCGGAAGTTCTTTTACTGTTGAGAATAGTTTTAGCTATCCTGTGTTTTTGTTATTCCAGATGAATTTGAGAATTGCTCTTTCTAACTCAATGAAGAACTGAGTTGGAATTTTGATGGGGATTTCATTGAATCTGTAGATTGCTTTTGGCAAGATGGCCATTTTTACTATATTAATCCTGCCAATCCACGAGCATGGGAGAGTTTTCCATTTTCTGAGGTCTTCTTTGATTTCCTTCTTCAGAGACCTGAAGTTCTTATCATACAGATCTTTCATTTGTTTGGTTCATAGCAGCCTTATTTATTTATTTATTTATTTATTTATTTATTTTATTTATTTATTTATTTTTTGGTTTTTCGAGACAGGGTTTCTTTGTGTAGTCCTGGCTGTCCTGGAACTCACTCTGTAGACCAGGCTGGCCTCGAATTCAGAAATCCGCCTGCCTCTGCCTCCTAAGTGCTGGGATTACAGGCATGCGCCACCACACCCGGCAGCAGCCTTATTTATAATAGCCAGAAGCTGGAAAGAACCCAGATGCCCCTCAATGGAGAAATGGATACAGAAAATGTGGTATATTTACACAATTGAATACTACCCAGCAATTAAAAACAATGAATTCATGAAATTCTTAGTCAAATGGTTGGATCTGGAAAATATCATCCTAAGTAAGGTAACCCAACCACAAAAGAACACACATGGAATGCAGTCAGATAAGTGGATGTTAGCCCAGAAGCTCTGAATACCCAAGACACAACTCACATATCAAATCATTCCCAAGAAGAAGGAAGGAGAGGGCTTCCTTCTTCTGGAAAGGCTTGATGCAGCATTGTAGGGGATTTACCAGGACAGAGAAGTGGGAGGGGGTTGATTGGAGAACAGGCAGAGGGAAGAGGGCTTATGGGACTTATGGGGAGGGGGGAATGGGGAAAGGGAAAACCATTTGGAATGTAAACAAAGAATATAGGAAAAAAAAAAAAGAAAATCAAAAGGATGCCAGGTAGTGGTGTGCACTCCTTTAATCTCAGCGCTTGGGAGGCAGAGGTAGATGGATCTCTGCGATTTCAAGACCAGTCTGGTCTACAAAGCAAGTTCCAGGACAGCTTGTGCTACACAGAGAAACACTGTTTTGAAAACAAACAAACAAACAAATAAATAAATAAAAACTGAAGGACTAAAAAATAGAGGGAGAAAGAAGAAAAGCATCATGTGACATTGGTTTTTTGTTTTGTTGGTTTTTTGTTTGTTTGTTTGTTTGTTTGGAGACAGGGTTTCTCTGTGTAGTCCTGGCTGTCCTGGAACTCACTCTGTAGACCAGGCTGCCCTCGAACTCAGAAATCCGCCTGCCTCTGCCTCCCAAGTGCTGGGATTACAGGCATGCACCACTGTGCCCGGCTCATGTGACATTAGGTTAGCATCACATGACATTAGGTTAGCCCATTTCTTGCCCTTCCATTTCTCACCATGGAAGCAAAAAGCTTTACTAAATGCCAATCAACCATGTGCACACGTGTTTACAGGTGCGTGTGCATGCATATGTAAGTGTGGTGGGGGACTCAAGGCTGGTATTCAGTGTCTCCCTCTATTGACCTGCACCTTGATTAATTTTTTTAAAAGTATAGAATAGAGTTTATTCAGGGCATGGGGAGAGGAGTTAAGAGGGTAGCAAAGGCAGAGAAAGGCAGAGAGAGGGAGAGAGAAGTAGAGGCTGAACCATGAAGAGAGGGAGGAAGGGAATGGGGAAGGGACGAGGGGACAGAGCCGGAGCAAGAAGGGACGAGCAAGAGAACAAGAGTGCACCTTACTTTTGTTTTTGTTTTTGGTTTTTCGAGACAGGGTTTCTCTGTGTAGCCCTGGCTGTCCTGGAACTCACTCTGTAGACCAGGCTGGCCTCGACCTCATAAATCCGCCTGCCTCTGCCTCCCAGAGTGCTGGGATTACAGGCGTGCGCCACCACGCCCGGCTTGCACCTTACTTTTGAGACGGGTTCTCTCACTGAACTTGAAGTTCAGTGACTTGGCAAAACTGGCTGTCAGAGAAGCCTTAGGGGTCCTTCTGTCTCCTACTCCCCAGCGATGGGGTTACAGGCACACGTCATTGCACCCGGCTTTTGGCGTGGGCTCTGGGGAACTGAGTACAGATGCTAATGCTTGAGCATCAGGCACGCTACCAATTGAGCCTTCTCCCCGGCCCCCAATGTCCACAGCTGGACCGCGGACATCTCAGCTTCCAGAACTACTATGTGAAATGAAAACAAAACAACTTCTCCCCGCTCCATCCCAGGCTAGCTTTGAACTTGATGCATAGCCGAGGATAACCTTGAACTTCTGATCCTCCTGTGTTAAATTCCTGAGTGCTGGGATTACAGGTGTTTACTACCACTAGTGTTGTGTGTTGGTAAGGAGCAAACCCAGGGCATCCATTTGACCAGTCTGCAGACTGAACCACAGCTCCAGGCTCCTTTTTATTGTTTATAAGTTACTTATCCTCAGGTATTCTGTTACAGCAACACAAAGAACACTTGTAACCGTGGGCTTTTTCACCTGCACCCCAGCTCCCAAAGAATGACTCCAAGGCTTATTTATTTATGAATAAGCATCTAGGCCTTAAGCCAGGCGTGTTCCCTGACCAGCTCGTGACTTAATTACCCCATCAATACCATTCCAAGTTCTTCCACATGGCTGCTTCCCTCTCCTCAGTTTCATACGTCCAACTTCCCTCTGAGTCTATGTGGCAACTCTCCTGAGCCTGACACTTTCCCAGAATTCTCTCTCTCTGCCAGATGTCCCACCTTCTAATCCTGCCTCAGCTTACTGGCCATCAGATTTTTATTGACAGGTGATGCTTGCACACAGTACACAAGGGATTATTCCTACACACATTAGTGACGATCTTCTCCACCCTGGATATTCCCTTTGGGGGTGTTCTATATCTGTGACCTATAGCAGTGTTTACTAACATGGCAAGAGGCCCTAAAGCCTGGTGGGTGCAAACAACAGTAATTGATTAGGGCTGGAGATTCTTAGAGTTAGGCAGTCCTGTGGTGCATGCCTTTGATCCCAGCAGAAGTGGGCTGTCTGGCCACAGAAACCGGGGATCTGCCTGTCTCTGCTTCACTCCACACAAGAGCTCAGCTGGCAAACACACACCACACCAACCTTGGCTATTGTTTCCCTTTCAAGATAGGGTCTCAGTATGTATCTCTGTCTTACACAGACCTCGTTAGGTAGACCAGGCTGGCCTCCCAGAGAGCTGCCTTTCTCTGCCTCCCAAATGCTGGGATTTCTGGAGTCTCACCATTGGGTGAACTTTGCCTGTGGAGACATGAACAAATAAGTGTCTACTCACTACAGGAAGGTCTCTAACGACAGATCAAAGTGTGATTCCACTCAAGTCTGGCTTGGCAAATCGATGGGTTTATTGACCTTACTCCCAGAGCCTTCACAGATAAGGGATCCCTTACTGAAGTGTGACTGTCATCAAAGTAGCCACACTTTGTGTGGATGTCCACATCCTCATAGCAGCACAGAATGGAGCTGATACCTCAGTGGGCCCTCCAGACTCTATATATTCTACTGTTTCCCAAGACCACAGCCACATGTAGATGGTGCAGAGGTACTGGCTCTCAGGTGAGAGTCTGATGCCCTCCCCTACCACTTCTACGTACGAACATCAACAGACTGGATCTTGGGGGTCTCTGGTAGTCACAGGTGCTCTGAGGAGAAGCTAGTAATGGACATTATACTCAGAGGACATCATTCTACAACATCCACCCCATGCCTTGAATATTTGGGAGTCAGGAGCTCTTGGCTATTATCATGTGTGTAGTCCTTTTTTCCCCCACCTTGACACAAGCTAGAGTTATCTGCAAAGAGAAACTTCAACTAAGAAAATACCTCCATAAGGTCAGGCAAGTCTGTGGAGACATTTTCTTAATGAATGTCTGATATGGAAGGGCCCAGCCTATTGTGAGTGATGCCATTCACAGACAGATTGTCCTGGGTTCTATAAGAAAGCAGGCAGAGCAAGCCACGAGGAGCAAGCAGTAAGCAGCACTCCTCCACGGCCTCTACTTCAGTGTCTGCCTCCAGGGGCCTGCCATGAGCTCCGACCTTGACTTTCCTCAGTGTGATCTGAGAGTTGTATGGTGAAACAAGCTCTTTTCCTCTCCAAGTTGTTTTTGGTTATGGCGTTTCATCACAAAAACAGATATCACAACTTAGAAAGCTATCCTAGCTGCAAGGGAGTCTAGCAATTCCTTGTAGCCAGGTACTCCTCTTACTTGAAACATTCCAACAAACTTACTAGTTCACCAAGTTTGTCTTCTATGGTATCATTACTTTGGCCTGTCATAAGTTCTTTCCCTGGGGTGAGTAGATATTTGTGTTATGTCTCTCCAGGAAGAGTGTCATAACATAGTGTCACACTGTGATTGAATGAGATCTCTATTACTAAAGAACATGTAGAAATAGATACAGCCTAGCATTCTTTGCTATCCACTTGCACCCTGGTGGTGAGGGCACAGATGTAGAGAACAGAAGTGCCAGGTTGTAGAACATTTTGCACTAGAATGTGGGAGAATCCTGTGAGTATAAGCATTTGTGTGTGTTCTGGTCACCTAGCACCTGGAACAATGCCTGGCATACAATCAGTTTTCAGAATTGTTGGATGATGGCAGCCCTGTCTGATGCAGGATGATAGAAAACACTCTTGTTAGCTGGGCGGTGGTGGCACACGCCTGTAATCCCAGCACTTGGGAGACAGAGGCAGGTGGATTTTGAGTTCGAGGCCAGCCTGGTCTACAGAGTGAGTTCCAGGACAGCCAGGGCTATACAGAGAAACCCTGTCTCGAAAAACCAAATCAAAAAAAGAAAAAAAGAAAAAGAAAGAAAAATGCAGTCGATGCTTTCCCAATTATTTATTTAAAAAATTTATCACTCTTGCCACAGAGCTCCAACAGTAGGACAGTGGGCACCTCTGTCACCGTTTGCAGGATACATAGCCATAGGACCTCCTTCAATCCACTAGAGAGTGAGTCACAGAACGGAAATGTTTCAGGCCTGAATGCTTGATATTTCTCCACCAAGAGCATGCTGGTATATGAACCACCCTGTTCAGCACAGTTAAAACAGCGTTAATAACACTTTATCTAACATGCACCCTCTTCAGATTTGCCCACCCTGACTAATAATAGTCATTTTGTTTTGTTTTGTTGTTTGGTTTTTAAAACAGGGTTTCCCTGTGTAGCCCTGGCTGTCCTGGAACTCACTTTGTAGATCAGGTTGGCTTCCAACTCAGAGATCCACCTGCTTCTACATCCCGTGTACTGGGATTAAAGGTGTATGCCACCACTGCCTGGCTTATCATAGTTTTATTCTTTAAAAAAAATGTATTGTATTAGATCCACAGACGCTGAGAGCATCCTGGTGGTTATCAGGGTCTGGGCTAGAGATGGGGACTGGGGAATAAAATATCAAAGAATAAGAGAGATGACTTCAAGAGTATAATCTTGACTATTAACGCAGGACTGCAGTTAATAACAGTGTGCCCGAGACATGGACACACAGATAAACCCTGTCTTTAAAAAAAAAGACAATGCCCTGGCCTCACAAATACCAATGTGCCCGGGAAGTGCCTGGTGAGGTGGCTCAGTGGGTAAGGGCACTTGCTTTGCAAGCCTGAGGACTGTGTTCAGTCCCCAGCTCCCTCGCTGAAGGTAAGAACTGACTCTTTGACCTCCGCTCATGCCGTCGAACGTGTACCCTCCCTACCACATACCACACACAGCAAATTTTTTAACATAAGAAAAAGACTGAAACAGTAGATTTCAGATGTTCTTCTTGCAACAGACCATTTGGTGGGGACTTGGAGTGTGGATCAGTGATAGATTGCTTGCACATGCACACAGCTGAGGGAAATCAGAAGTTCAAGGTCGTTCTTGGCTAGGTGGTGAGTTCAAGGTCAACCTGGGCTATTTTTTGAGGATTTTGTCTCCAAACATAGTGTGATAAGCTGGGACTGGAGATTAAGGACATTCTTGCTCTCATAGAGGAGCCAAGTTTGGCTCCTAGCACCCATGTCAAATGGTTCAGACACCTGTAACTCCAGGTCCAGGGATTCCAAGACCGCTGGAATCCTCAGGAAGCCACACACACATGTGCACAGACACAGAGACAGTATATATATATTTAATATATATATTATATATATAATAAATTATAAGCCGGGCGGTGGTGGTACACGCCTGTAATCCCAGCACTCTGGGAGGCAGAGGCAGGCGGATTTCTGAGTTTGAGGCCAGCCTGGTCTACAGAGTTCCAGGACAGCCAGGGCTACACAGAGAAACCCTCTCTCGAAAAAACCAAATCCAAAAAACCAAATAAATAAATAAATAAAATATTATTATATATAATAAATATATTTAATATAATATATTTAATATATACACATAATTTTATTTTAAAGCTTTATTATAGAAAAGTAGGGGGAAAGAAAGGAGATAGAAAAGTAAAGAGAGAAAGAAGAGATAGAACTGGGTGGGGGTGGCGCACACCTTTGATCGCAGAGGCAGGTGGATTTCTGAGTTCGAGGTCAGCCTGGTCTACAGAGTGAGTTCCAGGACAGCCAGGGCTACACAGAGAAACCCTGTCTCGAAAAGAAAAAGAAGGAGGAAGAGGAGGAGGAGGAGGAGGAGGAGGAAGAGGAGGAGGAGGAGGAGAAAAGAAGAAGAAGATGATGAAGAAGAGAAGAGAAGAAGGAGAAGGAGAAGGAGAAGGAGAAGGAGAAGAAGAAGAAGAAGAAGAAGAAGAAGAAGAAGAAGAAGAAGAAGAAGAAGAAGAAGAAGAAGAGATAGAGAGGGTAGATAGAGCTGGCCATGGTCACGTGGAAAGAGAATGGGGAGAGAGGGGGAGCAGGGGGCAAGAGACAAGGGAGAGAGAGTAAGAGAAGAAAAGAGGACAAGAGAGCATGGGCAAGAGAGCCAGAGACAAATTTAAAAAAATAAAATGTCTTCTCATCACACCGGGAGTAATTAGGACCAGCGGGACCCCGGCACGCAGAAACTGCCAGACCAGTGGCACGGGTTCCTTCCGGTCTGTCTGGGCTGGTGCCCTGAGCAGACCTTGGGTGAAAACTCCCCAACCAGTCCTACAACACCCAGAGGAAGCTCTATTCCCAGGCGCTTTTACATGGCCAGGATCCCAGGATCCCAGGATCCCAGGCGCTTGGTCACACTAAGATCTCAGGTCCCAGAGGCAGCTTGACTCCTAGGAGCTTAGACACACCCAGGATCACAGGATCCCAGAATCATGAGGACACAGAGACAGCTTGATTCTGAGGAGTTCTGACACAGCCAGGATCACAGGAAGGACAGGCTCCAGTCAGATATAGCGAGGGCAGGTAGCACTAGAGATTACCAGATGGTGGGAGGCAAGCGTAAGAACATAAGCAACAGAAACCAAGGTTACTTGGCATCATCAGAACCCAATCCTTCCACCTTAGCAAGTCCTGGATACACTATCAAAACAAAAAAGCAAGATTCAGATCTAAAATCACTTCTCATGATGATGATAGAGGACTTTAAGAAGGACATAAATCACTCTTAAAGAAATACAGAACACAGATAAACAGCTAGAAGCCCTTAAAGAGGAAACACAAAAATACCTTAAAGAATTACAGGAAAACACAATCAAACAGGTGAAGGAAATGAACAAAACCATCCAGGATCTAAAAATGGAAATAGAAACAATAAAGGAATCACAAAGTGAGACAACCCTGGCGCTAGAAAACCTAGGAAAGAGACCAGGAGTTATAGGTGCAAGTATCAGAATACAGCACCAACAGAATACAAGAGACAGAAGAGAGAATCTCAGGTGCAGAAGATACCATAAAAAACATGGACACAACAGTCAAAGAAAACGCAAAAAGCAAAAAGCTCCTGACCCCAAACATCCAGGAAATCCACGGCATAATGAGAAGACCAAACCTGAGGATAATAGGTATAGAAAAGAGTGAAGAACTTAAAGGGCCAGTAAATATCTTCAACAAAATTCTAAAAGAAAACTTCCCTAACCTAAAGAAAGAGATGCCCACGAACATACAAGAAGCCTACAGAACTC
Source organism: Apodemus agrarius (assembly GCA_964023405.1). Taxonomy (NCBI): domain Eukaryota; kingdom Metazoa; phylum Chordata; class Mammalia; order Rodentia; family Muridae; genus Apodemus; species Apodemus agrarius. The sequence continues at coordinate 18,321,825 of OZ030005.1, forward strand.
CAAACAGACTGGACCTGAAAAGATATTCCTCCCATCACATAATAATCAAAACACCAAATGCACTAAACAAAGAAAGAATATTAAAAGCAGTAAGGGGAAAAGGACAAGTAACTTATAAAGGCATGACTATCAAAATTACATCAGACTTCTTCTCATCAGAGACGATGAAAAATAGAAGATCCTGGGCAGATGTCATACAGACCCTAAGGGAACATAAATGCCATCCCAGACTACTATACCCAGCAAAACTCTCAATTACCAGAGATGGAGAAAACAAGATATTCCATGACAAAAACCAAATTTACATAATATCTTTCCACAAATCCAGCTCTACAAAGGATAATAGATGGAAAACACCAGAATAAGGAGGGAAACTACACCCTTGAAGAAGCAAGAAAGAAACACAAACATAATTCCACCTCTAACAACAAAAATAACAGGAAGTAACACTCACTCTTCCTCAATATTTCTTAATATGAAAATTAATATTACCAACATAACCTAATCATTTGAAATTAAAAAATATGAGGAATTAGAAATTTGTTGGCTGTCACCCAGTGGTCTCTCTAATTTGGTAATTGGAGAAATATGTCCAATATTGTACAATCCAAATACACTTTCTGTTTGTTTGTATGTGACAGTGCCTTGCTGTGTACCACATAATGGTCTCAAATCATGCTTCTCCTACCTTGGCCTCTCTATAAGTAGGATTGTTTATTTGATGTTTTTTACTCTACACTATGGTTTTCAGAACAGCTTACATATTTCAAAATTATTTATACAGCCATAAGAAATGTAGACAGCCGGGTGGTGGTGGCACACACCTGTGATCCCAGCACTCAGGAGGCAGAGACAGGCAGATTTCTGAGTTTGAGGCCAGCCTGGTCTACAGAGTGAGTTCCAGGACAGCCAGGGCTACACAGAGAAACCCTGTCTCAAAAAACCAAAACCAAAACCAACCAACCAAACAAACAAAAGAAATGTAGACAATTAATTTGGGAGATGGCTTATAGGCGAACAACAAAGAGTGAGACTGGATGTTTTGCTTGATATTTATAATTATTGTATCAATTTTGAAGATGACTTTATAAGTTATTCTTTTTCTAATATGAATGCTTTTCAAAATCATGACAGCCATTGAACCAGAATCTAACCGTCACTTAACGTCTGGGCTACCCTCCAAGCAGAACCGTTGTTCATTGAAACAGTTGATGAATGACTTCATGGATAGACCATCTTAATACACACGTCACTTCTTAAATGAATGTCACCTGTAGGCTGAGAATGATGACAATCACTCAAGTCAAATAGCTTTGACCATAGCAGGAAATCTGTATCCAAATAACTCATTCCTTGGCACAGCAGAACTGTCAACTCTTAGCTTAGCTACTGTGGAGGTAAAATCCTTTGGTGATGTGAGGGACAATAAAGAACAGCCTTATTACAATGAACTCCAATGTCTAAAAATTGTTCTTATTTTGGGTTTGTACCAAAGTAAGAGCCAAGATTTTAAGCTCTGCTAAAAGCAAAACAAAAAAATAAACAAATAAACAAAAATACTTTATCTTTTTATGTTCGTTTAGTAATATGTCCATCATTTTTATGATTGATATAAAATATATATTGCATTGAAAATAATAAAAATAAAAATAATTAAGACAATAAACAAACAGTCAAACAAACAAACAAATAAATAAAATGTCTTAGAAAGTAAGAAGCCATGCATGTCTGAATTGGGTCAATTTAGCTATAACACAATGTATCTATATTACAAAAAAAATTATATTGCTATATACGTAATTTTTTATTTAAAAGGGTCTTTTCTTATTTTCTTTTGAGACAGGGTTTCTCTGTGTAGTCCTGGCTGTCCTGGAACTCACTCTGTAGACCAGGCTGGCCTCGAACTCAGAAATCCACCTGCCTCTGCCTCCCAAGTGCTGGAACTACAGGCGTGTGCCACCACGCCCAGCTGATTTAAAAGTTTTTTTTTGGGGGGGGGTTGAGACAGGGTTTCTCTGTGTGGTCCTGGCTGTCCTGGAACTCACTCTGTAGACCAGGCTGGCCTCGAACTCAGAAATCCGCCTGCCTCTGCCTCTCAAGTGCTGGGACTACAGACGTGTGCCACCACGCCCGGCTGATTTAAAAGTTTTAATTACAATTTATTTTGTATGTTGCCAGGTGTGGTGGCTCACAGTGTTAATCCCAGCACGCAAGAGGAAGAGGCATGTGTACTTCTGTGAGTTTGAGTCCAGTGTGGTCTACAAAGTGAGTTCCAGCACGGCCAAGACTGGTACACAGAGAAACCCTGTCCCAAAAAACCAAACCAGCCAAACAAACAAACAAGAATTTTCATTTTTTATATGTAGGCGTGTCTTACCTGCTTCTGTATCTGTAGAACATGCCTGGTATCGCGGAGGCTCGAAGGGGGCGTTGGCTCCCCTGGGATCGCAGCTACCTACGGTTGTATGAGCCACCACGTCAAAGCTGGGACGCCAACCCGGGTCTGCTTCGAGAGAAACAAGTACCCCTAACCACTGAGCCTCCTCATTTTATTTATTTTTATTTTTGAACAGGACCCCATGTAGCCATGGCTAACTTTGAACTCACAAACACAGCACAGGATGACCTTGAATCCTTCCTCTTCCTGTCTGCCTGCCTGAATTCTGGGATTGCAGGGATGGGCCCCACAGGGAGCTCTGTAGACATTTTCATACATGTGTGTTACTGTACCCCATAACCATGTATCCAATTTACCTATATTATGCACACACCTTAAAATACAGGACACGGATCAGCTCATCACAGTCAGAGTTCAATGTCACACTGCCTTCTCTTCTCTGATCTAGAGTGGTCTGCAGCCTTTCTGTTTTGTTTTATTCTTTCCTGACTTTGACCTTTGTGGAGAGGCCGACACAACCACTCTATAGACTATTTTCCTTGGATTCATCTGATTCCTTCTTGTTGATTTAAGTTCAGGGTAAATATGAATTTCCCCAGAATAATTCAGAAGTGGTGCTGTGTCCTTGCTGCGTCCCACTGGAAGGAACATCTTGTCTCTCTGTCGTCTTCTTATTGGTGATTTGGAGAAGCTGGAGCCGGCTTGGTGTCTCCATTATAAAAGTCTGTCCTTGGCTGGGGGGATGGCTCAGTGGGTAACATGCTTGCTGTACAAGTTGCAAGGACCTCAGTTCAGGTCCCCAGCATCCTCATAACAGTAGGTGCTGATGCAGGGGTGGGGATTGGCAGACAGTCACTCCAAGTAACAGTGGGAGACCCTGTCTCAAGACTAGAGACAACTGGTGTTGACATTTGGCCTATACACATGCATAGACAATCACATTCACCTGTGCATTGTGTAAGTTGTGTAAGTGTGCATTCTCTCTCTCTCTCTCTCTCTCTCTCTCTCTCTCTCTCTCACTCACACACACACACACACACACACACACACACACACACACACAGAGTTTTTATTCTGGAGTCAGGTGTTGTGATTCGTGCCTGTAACTACCACAACAGGGAGGTAGAGACAGGAAGAAGGTGAGTCTAAGGCCAGCCTGGGCTATATAGGATGATTCTATCTCGAACACTAAAGCAAGCACGAGTTTTCTGTCCTTCCTTCAAGTTAAGGGGTTATCAGTGGGTGATACTGACACCCTAGAACTTTTCTGCCAAGGCTGTAATGCCACACTGACCCCAGTAGAATCTTTGTGACAAGTTCCACAGACTGAGGCATTTGACTTCAAAAGAAGGTCTCCTGAAAGAAGGTCTCCTGAAAGAAGGTCTCCTGAAAGAAGGTCTCCTGGAACTGGTTGTGGAACTCTCGGCTGGAGAAAACAATTGAGCCGTAGTTCTTATGGCAATTTTTCTTTTTTGCTCTCTTTCATTCCTTTTCTTTTCTTTTCTTTTCTTTTCTTTTCTTTTCTTTTCTTTTCTTTTCTTTTCCATTCCCTTCTTTCTTTCTTTCTTTCTTTCTTTCTTTCTTTCCTTCCTTCCTTCCTTCCTTCCTTCCTTCCTTCCTTCCTTCCTTCCTTCTTTCTTTCTTTCTTTCTTTCTTTCTTTCTTTCTTTTTTCGATAAAGGGTTTCTCTGTGTAGTCCTGGCTGTCCTGGAACTCACTCTGTAGACCAGGCTGGCCTTGAACTCAGAGATCTGCCTGCCTCTGCCTCTCAAGTGCTGGGATTACAGGCGTGCACCACCACGCCCGGCTTTTCATTCCTTTTCTTACCTACAGGTTCCTGTCAGCCTCAAAAATGATCTTAAGCAAGAATAATGGGTACAAAACCACCCCCTTGAGACAAGTCACTAACATGACCTTGTCTCCAGGGAAACCAATGCTTTACTTTTCAAATTGTTTACAAAATTATCATGATAAAAACTTTCCCAACAATAAAATTTCATATGGCCGCACATGTGTCACCAGAAGTGGATTTTGGTATATGGTAAAGAAAGCCTTAATTAGAAAGAATTGAAATAGTTTAAATTTATGCTTTGAAGATTTATTTAAAAAAAAATCAGGCATTAGATGTTAAGCAATAATTAATCACAGGGGCTGGAAAGTTAGCTTAGCGGTTAAGAGCACTGACCATAAAGATTTAGTAACCTGTCCTCGGGAATATGCCACTAGCCTTGAATGATTGCCCAATTGAAGATATTCTTTTAGAATTGTTGTATTTTTGATGATGACATTACCTGTTCTGTTTGTGATTCACTGAATACATAGTTTCAGAGTTGTACTGCCTGGATGATTTTTGTATTTTACTGTGCCAAGTGATGCTTGTTTGTATTCACAGTTGTTTCGCTGGATATGGTTCTAAGAGTTGTGTCATGTTTGGTTTTATGTATAAAATCCCCTGCTCGAGAGCTGCAAAATACACTCAGATTCAAACTGCCTGTGTTAGTTTCTGTTCGTCACCACCGAATCCTTACCCACCTGGACCCTCATCCCAAGGACCCCCATACCTGGCTGGGGTGGTCCGTGGCACTGTAACATCAGGTGACCCTTGCCAATCAACATGGTGTATAGAATTGCCCCAAAGTCAGCATTATCAAAGTGAGTTTTTCTCACCAGTGTGTGTGTGTGTGTGTGTGTGTGTGTGTGTGTGTGTGTGTGTGTGTATCTGTATGTGTATGTGTATGGGTGATCTGTTTGCATGTATGTACATGTTTGTGGTGTGTTTACGTATATGTTTGTGTTTGTGTATGTGTGTATATGTGTAGGGTGTGTGTGTGTGTGTGTGTGTGTGTGTGTGTGTTTGGAGTGTTTGTGTTGTGTGTGTGTGTGTGTGTACGTGTGTGTATGTGTGTAGTGTGTATATCTGTGTGTATATGGGGAGGCCAGAGAATGGCCTTGAGTGATTATTCAAAGTTGTTTCATTTGTTATTATCAGGTGCATATGTGGTGTCTATGCGCACGCAGTGTGTCCCCGAGGGGGTCAGAGGATGACATGTGGAATCGGTTCTCTCCTCCCACCCCTATGTAGGTTCCAGGAATCCATCTCAGGTTGTCAGGTTTGCATAGTAAGTGCTCTGTCTTCTGTGGCATCTCGATGGTCCCTCCTCCTCCTCCTCCTCCTCCTCCTCCTCCTCCTCCTCCTCCTCCTCTTCCTTCTCCTTTCTCTCTCTCTCTCTCTCTCTCTCTCTCTCTCTCTCTCTCTCTTGTTTCTTTCTTTCTGAGACAGGGAGACAGGGGCTCCCTCTGAACCTGAGGCTCTCGCACTGGGCTACACTGGCTGCTGAGAGAGTTCTAATCCCCTTGTGTTTCTGACCCCCAATGCTAGGGTTGCAAGAGGATTGCTACTGCACCTAACTTTTCACACGGGTTCCGGGAACTAAACTCAGGTTCTCGAACTTGCCAGGCAAACACTTTACAGACCGAGCTGTCTCTCCAGACCCCTTCACTTTTTTTTTTTCTTTTTTTGGTTTTCCGAGACAGGGTTTCTCTGTGTGGCCCTGACTGTCCTGGAACTCACTCTGTAGACCAGGCTGGCCTCGAACTCAGAAATCCGCCTGCCTCTGCCTCCCAAGTGCTGGGATTACAGGCGTGCGCCACCACGTCCGGCTCCCCTTCACTTTTTTTAGACAGAGCATTCCTACAGCCCAGGTTTGCCTTGAACCTGTGCTCCTCTCGAGGGCTAGAATGCTAGACATTTAGTTCAGCAGACACCTAGCCCTCTCCAGTTCTCTGGAGACCTTTCTCCATATGGGGAGACTCCATAGCCAAGACTCTTCATACACCTCTCTGGTTTGTTTTTTCCTACCACCATTGCCTCTTTGGTCCAGAATACCTGGGGGAAACTACTCTCAAGTCCTTCCCACAGGTCCGTAGGCTCCGGAGGGTTCAGGACCACGGACAGGGAGCACAGCTCCTAACTGCAGAATAATTTTCCTTCAGTACTAGCTGGTGCCTTACCCAAATTTCTTCTGTGGTATTTAAATTTATTAACTTTTTCTGTAGTTATTTGGGGTATTGATTTTGTATTTGATTGGTTCAATGTATACCAGGCTGGTCCGCAACCCATTATGTAGCCCAGGCTGGACTTGAACTCACCGTTCTCCTGAGTGTTGGTGTGACCACTGTGGACATTCCCCACTTGATCCACTCATGAACCTCAGTAGCTACCCCGTCCCGCCTCCAGAAGCCACAGAGCTGGCAAGCACACTCTCAGACTGCTGTGCGCCGGGCTCTGCCTCGCACGCTCATTTCTCCAGTCACAGGGTGTGAATGGCGGGCCTGGAAAAAGCCTCAGATCAATTGGCAGATCGGCTTTTTTTTTTTTCTTCTTTCCTCCTTGTGGAAATTCTTTGATGGTAATCAATCCATCACTGAGGCATTTCCTGGCTGATGGGTCTCTCTGATCATACTGGTGGGAATTAGTTTCTAATTAAGCAGCCTGACCTCAGGGAGAAAGGGATCCCCGGGGGCTCGCATCTCTAGCTGGGCTCTTGGGGTCGTTATACCTGAATGGAGCCTCTTGACACCTTGCAATAGATAACCTTTTTTTGCAAGAACCAACTAGCTGGGCAGGGTGGCGTGCGTTTATCAACCGCTGGCAGCCTCCTGGGGGCCTGAGGCTAACTGATCTTCAGCTCACAGCTGTCCTGGGTGACATAGCTAGGCTAGGCCTCAAGACAAACGGGACACACTTAACCGGAGCTCTGTGGTAAGCTTGTCAGCCGCGTCGGGACGCCCCGCTTTCTCCCTCAGGGTGTCAGGCACCCCTACACACTGGATGGATGTGCACACACACACACTGGAAGGACGAAGCAGAGCCCTGAAAAGGTGGGGGGTCTGCGGGATCCTGGTCTGGCTGGGAGTGAGTGCGGGGGTGGGGAGGGGGATAGAAGGCCTCCTCTGAGGATGTTAATGTAGCTTGTCTCGTAGACAATCCCAGCCTGCGCACATAGACTTTATTCAGGGTGGGCTTACTTGCACACACTCTCCTTGGGGTGAACAAGGGCTGTATATGAACCTGGGAGAGTGGGGAGGAGTTTTCAAGGGTGAACGTACAAATCATCAGCTGGAGTTTAAAGAACTGCGAGTGCCTCATTTTTGAGGATGAGCATTCCAGAAATCCCAGGGACTTGTTGGGCAGGTTCTTATTGGCAAAGAGGAAGTTGAACTTGTAGATCTGCCAAGGACTGCTCGATCTCCCCCCCCCGGGGGGGGGCTGGGCTCATCAGACAAGATCAGAGATGGGGATGCCCTGCTATAAAAAGGGAGTCCTCCATTTTGTGCGGAGCTCAGAGGTTTCCCAAGAGATCCCTTTTCCTCCCTTTCTCTACCTCTCTCTTCTTCTTTTCTTCCACCCTTCTTTCCTCCCTGGCCTCATGTATCCTAGGCTAGCCTGGTCTCTTGTATTCTAGTCTAGCCTGGGACTCACTGCATGGCTGAGGTTGACCTAATACTTCAGATTTCCCCACCTCTGCCTCCAAATATCTCTCTTTCCTCTTCTAGCTTCTCTTCTCTTCTGCTCTAGCTCTGAGAATCGGGCCTCCATCTGTCTCCACGAAGCCATTCCATTGGATTCTAGAGAAACACAAACAGAGAACAGGAGAGAGGAGAGGATAGTCCCCCTTCCTGCTGGGCCAGGGCCTGCCAGGAGCACACTGTGGACTCTGTGTTCTCAGGACTGATAAGGACCAGGGCTTGTCACTCCTGAGAACCCAACGGCTCTGGCAGGGGTTGTCCCTGGCCCGATTCCCTCCGCTGCTGTCCATCCACCGTGACCCACATCTGCACATTGTTCCTTAGTCCAGCTTCTTCACCACTGGCTGTGGCAATGGCTCGGTGACCTACCACAAAAATGTAGCAGCCCTGGCCTCTATCGATTGCTGCAACAGACTGCCGTGAACGTAATGGCTTAACCACTCAAAACGTCCAGCCAATGAACGAATGCATCAGTACAGGGTCCTAAGGACTCCATGTACAATGCAATGTTCTATGGCCTTGAGAAGGAAGGATAGCCTGACATTTCTACACTGCGGATGACCTTTGGGGACAGTATAAGTGAAACAAACATGTCACAAAGGATGAATACTACATGGCCCTGTTCGTTCTGTGGTCCTTAGAAACAGAGGACCCCTGCACTGGCATCTGCGCCCTGGGTCGCAGTCCAGTGTGCAGATATTCAGCTCAGACATTCAGAGTAACACATTCTCAGTGCTCAGCAGCACCTGGAGACCACACCCAATGCTACACACCAGTCACAATGCGGTGCACAGGACAGAGTGTCAGAAGCCACCGTGCCTGCTCCCTGGAGCCCTCACAACCACACTCATGTCACACACACACACACACACACACACACACACACACACAATCTGCTGCCTCCTGCCAGGCTTCTCCGACCAATTCCTTTCTGTTTCTCAGTTACAGACGGTATTAGAGCTGACGCAATGACGTTTCTCAACATGCAGAGGAGGAAGCCTGGAATTAGTGCACCACAGGGCAAATGTTTAGATCTCTGCACCTGAGGAAGACTGGGCCTCCTTGTCCTGTGTGCCCTGGCTGGCACTGGGGAGGATCTGGAGCCTTTGAGAGGCTGCCGTGGGGTCTCTGTGTGACAGGTTCTGCACACTTACCCCAGGGGGATCAGACAGTCAGTTCCTTTTCCACCACATAGATAGATGCCTGGGACTGAAGTTCTCAGGCTCAGAGGCTGCATTTTATCCTCCAGAACTAGCTATGTAGATTAGACTGGCTTCAGATCCAAAGAAATCTACCTGCCTCCCGCCGCTGGAGGTCTGGGATTAAAGGCATGAGCCATCACACCCATTTCTTAGATTTTGTTTTTATGAGTAGTAGTAGAAGCAGTGGTGTGTGTGCCTATGTGTGTGTGTGGGTGTGTGTGTGTCCCTGTGTGTGTGTGTGTGTGTGTGTTGTGTACTCGTGCCAACAACCAAATGTGAAGATCAAAGGGTCACGTCCAGAAGTCAGTTCTTTCCTTTCACCATGTGGGTTTTGCGATTAAACTCAGGTCAGGACACCAGGCTTAGTGGCCGGTGCCTCTACTCACAGAGCTATCTTTTTTTTTTTTTTTTTAAGACAGGGTTTCTCTGTGTAGCCCTGGCTGTCCTGCAACTCACACTGTAGACCAGGCTGGCCTCGAACTCAGAAATCTGCCTGCCTCTGCCTCCCAAGTGCTGGGATTACAGGCATGCACCACCACAGCCTGGCTCACAGAGCTATCTTATCAGTCCAGAAAACCTGTCTTCTGAAAGAGACATTTTAGAATGAGAATTGCAAGGATCAGGGAGATGGTTGAGCAGACGCGGTGTCTGCTGCGGAAGTGTGAAGGCTCGGGTTCAGAGCCCTGACACCCATGAGAAGGATGGTGGGCATGGAGACCTGACTACGGATTGCGAGCTCAGAAGGTGGACACAGACTATACCCAGGGCAAACTGTCTATCTGAGACAGTGAGCGCTGGCCTGGTGAGAGACCACACCCAGTGAGAGACCACACCCAGTGAGAGACCACACCCACCTCAATAATCATGTGCAGTGATGGAGGAAGACACGGGGTGTCTACATATATCCTCCACTGCACACACATGTGCGTGCACACCTGCATATATGTACAGATGTGCAGCCATGAGCATGCACACACAGACACACAGACATACACTCACAAAGGAGACATCACAGCATCACATTTGAGTTGACTCCAGACCTACATCTCACGGGACACAGGAGAGCTGGAAGACAAGATGGGTCTAGGATGCTCCCATCTTGGAAGGCACTTTCAGATATAACCGTTGCAGAGGCGAGCGGTGCTTTTGTACCAATTTGTAGACAGCACATAAGCGTTGGGGGCAGGGGACAGAGTCTCGTGTAGCTCAGGCTGGCCCCAAGCTCACCAAGCAGACAAGGATGACCTCGAGCTGACACTCCTGTCTCCGCCTCCTGAGGGCAGGGATTGCAGCTGTAGACCATCACACCCCACAAGCAGACAAATGTACCCCCTGTTTCAAGCCCTGACCTCTCTGGGCGTTCAGACACGCCTGCCTGCACCGAAGGTCAGGAAGCTCATTAGCACGTGCTGGGGACATCGTGGGGTAAAGCTTAGCATGGAGGGGCTGAGGATGCGGCTCAGGGGCTATCCTGCCGAGCACACGCGAAGTCCTGGGTTCAACCCCCAGCACTGTATGAAGATAGGTGTGGTGGCACACGCCTGCCAGCCCAGCACTAGGGAGGTGGAGGCAGGAGGATGAGGAGTTCAGGGCATCCACAGTGACACAGTGAGTCTGCAGCCAGCCTGAGGTTCAGGAGACCCTGTGTCATCAAGAAACACTGTCCTAGGGACCGGGATGCCGAGGGCCGCTCTGGGAAGCACACTGTGTCTTCACACGGGTTCCGGAAGAGAAGACAGCAAGGCACAGGGGACCTTACCCACCACCGGGTCTTTAGTGAGGCAAGGCTGGTCATCATGAGACCCGGTTCCAAGGTTATGCCCGCAAGCCCAGCATCCCATACAGGAAACGAGAAACATGAGGTTGAGACAATCAGACTGTTAGCAAATTAGAGGCCAGCCTGGGCTACAAGAAGCCCAGTCTCCAAAGCAGAAACTAAGGAGGGCACAGAGAAGCCTGCTGCCAACACCTGGACACAGAGAAGAGAACAACATAGAAAGAGTCCCAAAGAATAAACCAATTTGCAGTCCACCCAGAGGCAAAAGGCAGTAGCCCAGGCTAGTCCACAGAGTTCAGGGCGAGCAGGGATGTCCCTGTAGAGCAGAAGTTGTGGTCCTTTGCCATGGGAACAAAAGGACAAGAGTCGACACCAACACACACACACACACACACACACACACACACGTGACACACCACAGAGGTCTTTTGTCATTGTGTATTTGAAGAATGTTTACAGAGTAAAAAAATAGACATTCTGTGGGGTCCGAGTCTGAGACCCACACATAAAAATAAATACTTTAAAAAGTCATGAGTAGCTATAACTTAAGGTGGGGTCTTGGTGCATCTGCAGAGAGAAGTCCAGAAGCTGGCAGGAAGGTCCGAGGTCAGACACACTGGTCTCCACTGGCCACACACTTGAGGTCCCGGGTGAGCAGGCGAAAGAGGTTGGAGGTGACAGAGGCCTCCAGGCAGCTGGGGGTCTCCTGAAAGGACAGGGCCGGTTCAGGGATCGCTGGGCCTCAGAGCTGCCAGGCCCTGCAGAGCCCAGTTCCCTGCCCAGACTCACCTTGCTCTGGGCCTCCTGGAGCCTGTGCAGCCAGCGGGAGAGGCGGCGGCTCGGGGGCCTGGGCTCTGCTGTGGGCTGAGGCTGTGTCTGTGGACAGAGGATGGGGACTGTGAGGCATCTGCGGGGACACGGGGGAAGCCCAAGGGGCTGAAGGCCCAATGTGGGGGAGCCGGGGACCCAGGACTCACACAGATCTGCAGCTGGGAGTGGATGTGGTTCAGTGTGTGAAGGGGGCGGTCCAGGAGGGTGGCCAGGGCGGGGTCAGTTATGTTCTCCCAGACCTTGAGTGTCAGGGCCACCTCAGCCTGCAAGGCCTTGGGGCGCTCCTGGACCTGAGCAAGGAGACAGGAGAGAGAGCCCGTGAGGGAACAGGGGAGGCGAAGGGAGACAGGAGAGGGGGACAGGACAGTGGACAGGACAGGGACATCTGAGACGTAGAGGACAGGGGACATCTGAGGAGCCACATCCAACAGGATCACGCTGTGGACGGGCCATGGAACTGCTAGTGAGGAAGAGGAGCAGGAGGGTGGAGGCCCAGATGGCTCCCAGAGGAGGCCTGAGGGCAGGCCGGGTCCAGTGCCCACTCACCTGCAGCTGCTGCAGGTCCCAGGCCCTGGTGAAGAGACGGGAACTGCACAACTGCCTCTCTTCCTGGAGAGCAAACACACGGGTTAGCCTGCATGGGAGGGTGCAGGTTAGATCACCGCAGTGGGGCTGGGGTGGGTCACGCCAGGAAAGATGAAGTCCATGCCAAAAAGACAGGGGCTCCCCCACAGCAGGGGCTACTAGATCCCCACTGAAGCATTAGTGAGTAGGAGATCGCTCAGTTTGGAAAGGGTGGAGATCATCCTACTGCAGGAGAGTCTGGGGTTAGCTCACTGTGAAAGAGTGGAAATTAGTCTCCTGTAGGAATGATGGGGCTTAGAATATTGCACAGCCTGTGGGTTTTCTGTTCCCAGCCAAGGAAGGGCTGAGGTTTTGCCCACTATAGCAGGAGTTGAAATCAGCTCATGGCAGAAAGGGTGGAGACCTTCATCCTAGTTAGCTTAATGGATGGAAGCCAGAAAGAGAAGGGTGGAGAAGGCTAGCCCACACAGCAGGGCAGGGGGAGACTCACAATGGCATCCTTGGCCTTTTTGAAGGCCTGCAGCTCTTTTGGGGACAGAGACTTGAACTGAGCAATGTGGCAATCCTTTGCCTCCACTGGGAGCCTGGTGGCCCTGGGGACAGGGTGGGCTCGGGCTCTTGTCAGCACCGCGGCCAGCAGCAGCAGCAGCAGGAGGAGCATGTGGCCCCCAGCTGTTTCTGTGTCACAGAGGGACAGAGTGAGACGTGCAGCAAGGGGGCTCTGGGGACACACCCCCCCAGCACTCTGGGGACTCACCTGGCTTCATGTTGCTCTCCGGGGTCTGTGAGGAGATGGGGACTCCGGTCTCCCTCGAGGCTGTCCCTGGGTCCTGCTTGGTGTCTCTGGCCTGTGGCTCTCAGCCTGTGCTGTGGGAGGACTGGAGAGCAGAGTTGTGCACTGCTGTCCGTGCTCCATGCTTTTAACCTGGCCTGATGGGCAGCCCCAGCTGATGTAGGAAAAGTGAAAATAAGGTGACAGGTTGACACCTGCCACTAGGGGAGCCCAGGCTGGGGAAGCCCAGAGCAGGGCGTGGCCAGAGCAGGTGAGACACTGCAGGGAAAGAGAAAATGACAGAGGCCAGGTCACCTGGGGCAAGGTTCGCCAGGAGGCTTCCCACAGGAAGCTCGGGGCCTGGGGCAGCTTCGGGGCACAGGCTCAGGTCCTTGGTTCGGATCTGGGGCAGATACCTGTCTGTGCTAGAGACAAGACAGACAGATGTCCTGCCTTCTGCTCAGTGTCCCACCCAGGCTGTGGGACAGACAGATCCCCAAGAGCTGCCTAGGACAGGGGTGAAGAGCCAAGGTTGCTGGCAGGCAGGAGAGGCTCAGAGACAGAAACCTAAGACCCCATCTCCTGTGGAAGTATGCAGGTGCCCAAGTCACCCCATCAAAGCTTTGGGCCCCCTAATGTCATCTGGTGGAGGGATGTGTTGATGTGCTCCCTGGATGGTCTGTCTGCCCCACCCTGGACCTGTCGACCCCCACCTTTCCGATCTCTCGTCACTCGGGTCCTCCTCGGCCTCCCCTTTCTCCCACAAACCTTCATTTTCCCCCAAGGTCCCCTTTCTAGTTTCATGATCTATAGTGGGCCCCGTGTGAGGCAATGTGGCTTGTCTGACTTTTTCACTCGGGGTCACCTCACTTACTAAGACAACATCCTGTCTGCTTCCCAGCACCTTTAGGAGTTTCAGTTTTTTTTCCTAAGTGGCTGAATGAAAGAGATCCTGGGGTGTAAACTTCCCAAGTTCTCAGGATCTGTCTGTCTGCGGGTGGCAGCTGGGAGGGTCTCCTCCTGTTGTTAGTGTGAGAAGAGCAGCTAAGACCACGGGAGGCAGACGTCCCTGTGGTGGGGCTCAGGGACCTTCAGAGTTTCCCCAGGTATGGTGGGGCTAGGCCCTACGGGGCTAGGTTTTTTGTTTTTTGTTTTTTTTTTGTTTTCTTTTGTTTGTTTTTGTTTTTTAGAAACCTCTATGCTGGATTCTACAGTGGCTGCGCCATTTTGCTCTCCTCAGCACTAGATATAGTCGGTGAAGGCTCCTCTTCCCCCACATGCTCACTGGCCTTTGTCATTCATTTTCTTTTGCGGGGAGGTTGATTTTTTTGAGACAGGATTTCTCTGTGTAGTCCTGTCTGCTCTTGGACTCAGTGTGTAGACCAGGATGGCCTTGTTTCCTCACTGCTTCGATTAAAGGCATGTGCCACCACATTCAGCATTATTAGTAGAATTCTGCTGTGGCTTTAAAATCAGATTACTTGTGGTCATTTCTTGTATTTTTTTCCTTTTATTGTTATTTTTTTTCTATGATGGCCATTTTCATAGTGTTGATTCTGAGAGTTCAGGAGCCCAGAAGAGATGTCTCTCTCACCTAGTGTCACCATCGATTTCTTTTTACGAGTCTCTACATTTTCATTGTAGAGGTTTTTACCTCCCTGGTTAGATTTATTCCTATATGTACATGAATTTATTTATATTTTTGTGTTGGTAGATTGAGTCCTTTTCTTATCTCTCCCCATTATTCATTTCATTGAAACAACTCTGAATGGAATATTTTTCCTAATTCTGTCTCAGCAAGCTCACTCCTAGCATAAGGAAAGCTGCTCTCTTGGTTTTTGTTTTGTTTGGAAACAGGGTCTTGTGCATCCAGGCTAGACTTCAAACCAACACGTCGATGCCCTCAGACTGCTGGTCCGTCTCCTCCACATCCGATGCTGTAACTACAGAGATGCCCCCCATGTCCACTTTATGCAGCTCTGGGCACTGAGCCCAGGGTTTCCGTCACGGTAGGCAACAGCCTATCAGCTGATGTTGGGTCTAGCCCCAGCTCTAATGGCCACTGGCTCTTGCGGGTTTTGCTAGACCTACAGTTTCCTGCTGCGTCCAGAGCAGCTTTTCTTCCTTCAGTCTCTCTTTAGCATTTTGGGGGGTGGGTGGGTGGGGGGTGGGGTAGGGGGGAGTGCGGCAGGCAGGAAAATGAGGAACAAGTTCTATGTAGCCCAGGCTGGCCTGGGGTTCCTTGTGTAGCTGAGGATGGCCTTGAGCTCCTGGTCCTCCTGCCTCTGCCTCCTACCACTAGGATTAGAAACTTGTCCCACCATGCCTAGGATGATTGACTCTGGGAAGCGGGTAGCCAAGGGTCTCAGTGAAGGCGTGTGTGATAAGGTCCTTCACTCATTCAGTAGAATCCATCCCCAAAGCTGGAGGCTGACCTTGTCCACAGTGACAGAAAGGAACCCTGGAAGGAGATGTGGATCATTTCCCGTGGAGCTCTTAATTTTTTATTTATATATATTTTAAACATTTATGTATTTTATATATAGGAACATTGTAGCTGTATTCAAACACACCAGGAGAGGGCATCTGATCACTTGACAGATGGTTGGGAGCCATCGTGTGGTTGCTGGGATTTGAACTCAGGACCTCCGGAAGAGCAGCCTGTGCTCCTCACCACTCAGCCATCTCTCCAGCCCCTCTCATGGAGGTTTTAAAAAACATTATTTTTGTGTGGCTGTGTTGCTCCCTCATGTATAATGAACACTGCTTGCTCGATGCCCAAAAAGTCAGAAGGGTCACATCGGACCCCTGAGTTTGAAGTTACTGATGGGTGTGAGTGACCATGTGGGTGCTGGGAACCAAACCCAGGTCCTTAGTGCTCCTTGCTAAGAAACCATCTCGGCAGGCCTGGTTTTTCCATTGCTTGAGGCACACGTGTTCATTTCATGAGTACTTTCTGTAGTTTCGAAATGATATGTATCTACCTATGTACTCCATGGTTACCTCTTGTAGCGCAGGTTAGCCTGGAACTCATTATGTAGTCTGTGCTGGACTCAAATTCATGAACCTCCTGCTCCCAGCTCCAGAATGCTAGGATTTGACTTTTTGTTTGTTTGTTTGTTTGTTTGTTTTCGAGACAGGGTTTCTCTGTGTAGTCCTGGCTGTCCTGGACTCACTCTGTAGTCCAGGCTGGCCTTGAACTCAGAAATCTGCCTGCCTCTGCCTCCCAAGAGCTAGGATTAAAGGCGTGGGCCACCACTGCCCGGCAGGATTTGACTTTCTTTGTAATTGATTCCTATGAGGAACGCCAGGCAGACAGCTACCTTCACTTAGAAACCTTTTATCAAAAATTCACTTCTTTGCTTCTAGGTGGAAATGTCATTTCTTAGTGCTGAATTCTTTTATTGGGCCATCTAATATGCTAATACACCTTAGGGCTAGGTGTGCTCACCAGAACCCCAGGGTCCAGCTCCGGGTCATGGGCGAGGTGCTATCACCAGCGTCACCCCATGAGATCCACTTCTGCCCAGTGTCCACAGAATGCGCAACCCAACCTCCACCACCATTTGGTCCCATCTCTGATCCTATAGGAGGCCGTGGCATCAGAGACGCCAAAGCCCCAGCAAGTCAGCCCTCTTCCCTTAGACACACCCTCAGGTTGGCTAAGATTCAGGATCCTGATGGTCTGGTGATGGTCATACACAGGGCAGAGACTGCCTGGACCCAGCGGCCTTCACCCACCCAGCACCTCTGCTCCTCACCTACAGTGTGCACTCGGTGTCTGCCGGGGCTTCTCCAGTTGGAGTACTCCTCAGATTATAACCTCTGGCTCCAGGCCCTGTGGCTCTAACTTGAAAGAACGTTATTAACCAGTCGTCAGAATGGCAGCTGCTCAGCCCTCAGACACCAAATCCGCGTTTCCTCTCCCATATCTGTCTCTGGATTTGCCTTACCTTGTGTCCTTTCCCTTACCATAACTACAATCAGTCCTATAGAAGTCACTTTCCACCAAGCTCTAGGTACTAGATGAATGCCAATCATGTCTTTTCATTATCAGAGACCTTCCAAAAGAGAGATCCCACAGTAACCAATCCTACAGGCAGACAACTGAGTCCACCAAACAGAAAATATTCCTGCCCCGACACATAGCTTTCTATATGTGCCAGGGGCTGGGGGCATGGCTCAGTGGTAGAGCCCCTGCCTAGAATCCCCCAGTGAGGGACTGGGGGTGTGGCTCAGTGGTAGAGCCCCTGCCTAGAATTCCCCAGGGAGGGGCTGGGGGCATGGCTCAGTGGTAGAGCCCCTGCCTAGAATCCCCCAGTGAGGGCCTGGGGGCGTGGCTCAATGGTAGAGCCCCTGCCTAGAATCCCCCAGTGAGGGACTGGGGGCGTGGCTCAGTGGTAGAGCCCCTGCCTAGAATCCCCCAGTGAGGGGCTGGGGGCGTGGCTCAGTGGTAGAGCCCCTGCCTAGAATCCCCCAGTGAGGGGCTGGGGGCATGGCTCAGTGGTAGAGCCCCTGCCTAGAATCCCCCAGGGAGGGGCTGGGGGCATGGCTCAGTGGTAGAGCCCCTGCCTAGAATCCCCCAGGGAGGGGCTGGGGGCGTGGCTCAGTGGTAGAGCCCCTGCCTAGAATCCCCCAGGGAGGGGCTGGGGGCGTGGCTCAGTGGTAGAGCCCCTGCCTAGAATCCCCCAGGGAGGGGCTGGGGGCGTGGCTCAGTGGTAGAGCCCCTGCCTAGAATCCCCCAGGGAGGGGCTGGGGGCGTGGCTCAGTGGTAGAGCCCCTGCCTAGAATCCCCCAGTGAGGGGCTGGGGGCGTGGCTCAGTGGTAGAGCCCCTGCCTAGAATCCCCCAGGGAGGGGCTGGGGGCGTGGCTCAGTGGTAGAGCCCCTGCCTAGAATCCCCCAGGCAGGGGCTGGGGGCGTGGCTCAGTGGTAGAGCCCCTGCCTAGAATCCCCCAGGCAGGGGCTGGGGGCGTGTCTCCGTGGCAGGGCACTTGCTTTAATCCATCTTGAGAGGGATGAGGTCGTGGCTGAAGAAGCTAGGGCTTTCCTAACAGATGCAATGCCCCAAGCTCCATCTCCATCTCTGAACAAAGAAAGTCTGTTTTTTTTCTAATGCTACCACAGCCCCAAACCTCTACTTCTGCTGCTTTCCATTTCATTCTGTTGTTTCTCTCTCTCTAGACCTTCCTTTAGTCTCCTTCTCTGTCCCTGTCTGTCTCTACTCTGTCTCTGTTTCACTTTACTTTTGAAACATTTTTTTTTAGATTTGTTTTCACTTAGTTTTTGTTTATTTATTTTAGATGAGTGCTCTATCTGGATGTAGGCCTGCAGTCAGAAGAGAGTACCAGAACCTATTACAGATGGTTGTGGGCCACCATGTTGTTGCTGGGAATTGAACTCATGACCTCTGGAAGAGCAGCCAGTGCTCTTAACAGCTGAGCCATCTCTTCAGCCTCTGTTTTACTCTAAACATTAAAGCTACTACTTCTTTTCCTGATAAAATTAGCAACTTGTATTCATTGGATAAAGCTTAATAAACACAGGAAAGTCTGAAACAGTTGGGAGGGGCACCCCTATCTGCCTCCTCTCTCTCTTTCTCTCCTCTGTGGGAGTCTTTCCAGAGCGCAGGGGATCCCTGTGTATTTACTTGCGGGTGTGTGCTCTCCTGATCAACATTGGTTCGTAGGGATTCCATCCACACGAAAGCCTACTACCTGGCCAGCTGCAGTCAGCCTTAGATTGCCACCTCAGGGAGGCGAATCTATTTTTTGACAATTTGTAACTATTTCTTTTCTTTCCCTCCCCTGTCTGTGAGCGTGTCTCCCAGATTGGATGCTTGCTGTATACAGTTTGGTAGCCTGCCTTTTATGTCTCCTCATTACCTCTCATTTGCATTCCCCCACATCTTTAATTATAGTGTATCAGTTAGGACCCAGCAGGAAACAGATGGCCCGATCAATTTAGGATAATTGAAGATGCTTTGGAAAGGGTTAGTGTTTCCAAAAGGGTTCACTCGTAGAAGAAAATGATAGGGGTGAAGTTGGGGCCCTGGGGCCAGCACAGGGCTGGGCAGGATGCTTGCAGGTCTGCCAGTATGGGAACTGGGTCATGTCATTGCCCAGCTTTCGGGGAGAGGGAGGAGAGGAACAGATCATTTGGGGTGCTGTGAGGAGACCCGGAGACCCTCTGTCCCTGGCACTGCGACTTGGCTGCACCCTGTAAAAGCCAGAGGCCAGCCTGTGGTGGCCCTGAGCTTGTGGGAAATGTGGAGAGGTCAGGGGAACGTGTGTTACACACACCCGTGTCCCAGCCTCAACGGATTCATTTAGTAACTACTGGTTAGCACGGGTGCTGTCTCCAGTGCTTTCCTGAAACCGTGTTTCTCAGTAGAGAGACAGGCAAGGAGATTCAAGCTTCTGGTTTCTCACTGTCTTAACTCCCTTCCTCATTGGGCGTGGGGGTGTACTTCTTTAATCCCAGCATTCAGGAGGCACAAGCAACTGGATCTTTGTGAGTTCGAGGCCAGCCTAGTCTACATAGCAAGTTCCAGGACAGCTGGGACTATGCACAGAGACCCTGTCTCAAAACAAAGCAGTGACTTTCTTAGAGTGAAGAGTTTTTATGTTTCCTTTTGTTTGGAGATGGCATCTCATGTAGCCCAGGCTGGCTTTGCTGGGTAGCCAAAAATAACCTTGAATTCCTCCACCTTCCCAGTGCTGAGATCACGCGCGTGTGTGGGCCAACACA
Source organism: Apodemus agrarius (assembly GCA_964023405.1). Classification (NCBI taxonomy): domain Eukaryota; kingdom Metazoa; phylum Chordata; class Mammalia; order Rodentia; family Muridae; genus Apodemus; species Apodemus agrarius. The sequence continues at coordinate 18,341,666 of OZ030005.1, forward strand.
CCTAGTTTACGCTGTGCTGGGGACAGAGCCCAGGGTGTCCTGCATGCTAAGCAAACTCTAACAACTGACCTCAGGCTGGCGGCGCTTTAGGGATGGGGTGGGGTGGGGGGGTGGGGGGGACAGGTGCTGTGTCTGAGCGCCTTCCCTTTCCTGTGTTGTTACTGTCTCCGAAGAAGAGACCACAAGCCCATCAGGAGATGAGGATGATTTAGCTGACAGAACTGCTCCAGAACTAGAATGGGAGGGACACCAGCTCTGCCATCAGGGCCATCAGGGCTCCTGAGATTGACAGACATCTCCTGTGGGGCCTCCATATTCTCCTGACTTGAAACACATGTGCATGCATGTGAACATGTATACACACACACACACACACACACACACACACCTTGGCATTGTAGATCTGAGACTCTTAGATCCCATCTATGGGGCCCAATTCCGTAAGATACTTAGTAGAGAAATGTTGTGGATAGCCCTCGGCTCCTACTTTGATGTTAATTCCACTCCTCAGAGGGACTGCAGATGAGGAGTTGCCTTGTGAACCGTCTCCCCACCTTAACTTTTCAAATAAAGGCTTGAGCCAATGATTGGGCAGGAGGAAAGTGGGAGGAGCAGAGTCTAGGGGAGGAGCTACGGGGTATAAAACAGGAGGAGGAGGAGCAACGGAGAAGAAACGGAGAAGAAGAAGAAGAAGAAGAAGAAGAAGAAGAAGAAGAAGAAGAAGAAGAAGAAGAAGAAGAAGAAGAAGAAGAAGAAGAAGAAAAACGGGGAGAGAGAAACGGTTAAAGAGAACGGGAGAGGCGGCAGGGAGAGAAGCTCGGGGCCTAGAGAAACTGCAAGTTGTATGGGATAAAATAGATTGAAACAGAGTAGTAGAGTGGGAGGCCTGCCCAGTCTAGGCTTGTAGCTTGTTTTGTTAACCGCTGAGTTGAGCTTTCTTTTACCGGGGAACTGAGTTGGAAACATAGTAGCAACAGAGAAAGCCGAAATATCACTGAAGAAACACCGCTTCTCAATTCTGTCACACACATTTTGTTTGAGTTTGTTTGCTCTGTGTGTGCTTACTACATTGCCACTGTTAAACAACTCTTTCTTTGCATTATTTACGTTGGATATGGTCATACGTGTACTCTACAGATTCTTTACATGAGACTTGCCATCATAGATGCACATTTCAAACTCTAACTCTGCTTTAAAAATATTTTTTATTTTTATTTATCTGTATATGAGTGTGTGTGTATGTGTGTGTGTGTGTGTGTGTGTTTACACACGTGTGCATGAGCTCACGCACATGCATATGTTTACAGATTCCTACCAAGGCCAAAAGAGGGCGTCAGGTCCCCAGGAGCTTGAGTTACAAATGGTCCTGAGCTAACTGATGTGGGCTCTGTAAGAACAGAGTGCTCTTAGCTGCTGAGTCACCCCCCCCCCCAGCTCCTGACTCTGCATTTTAATTAGAGCATAACTCTAGGAAATGTCTTCTCTATGAATCTCGGTTCCATTATCTAGAAACACATTTTTTATATTCGCATAGCAAGAATCCAAACCAATGCAGTCTGTTGCTACTGTTCTTGGCTGCCAGTGGCGTTGATGGTGAGGTCACACACATGGGCAGAGGACTCGGGGAATTAAAGTTCTGCCCAGGAAGCTTCGTCCTTGTTGGCCAGCTTTTAAAGTCCTGGAAGGGGGCTGGAGAGATGGTTCAGCAGTTAAGAGCATCGATTGCTCTTCCAGAGGTCCTGAGTTCAAATCCCAGCAACCACATGGTGGCTCACAACCATCTGTAATGGGATCTGATGCCCTCTTCTGGTGTGTCTGAAGACAGCAACAGTGTACTCTCATACAAAAAATAAATAAATCTTAAAAAAAAGAAAAGAAAAAAAGCCCCAGAAGGTTCTGTGTCGGCTGCCGGGAGGAAATGTTATGAGCAACAGCCTTGCATAGCTGTGGACCCCGTGAGAATGACTAGCAAGGCAAGATATTCCCACGGGCACAACGGCGGTATGAATGTTATCGTGTAAACCAACTCATCTGTGACTGGATTTAAAGTTTGTCTATAGGAGGAAACTCATTCCTGGTACTGCAAATCTGTCAGAAAGCCCATGACTGGGGAGTCTACAGACCCCAGAGTGAACCTGATACTGGTATTCTGTTAACTAGATATAATATCAAACAACCCTCTAAACCAGTGGTTCTCAACCTGTAGATCTAGACCCCACTGGGGGTCAAACAATCCTATTACAGGGGCTGCATATCAGATACCTTATATATCAGATATTTACATTATGATTCATAACAGTAGCAAAATTACAGTTATGAAGTAGCAACAAAAAGTAAATTTAGACCACAGCATGAAAGACTGTATTAAAGAGCCGCGGCGTTAGCATGGTTGGGGACCACTCCCCCACAGTCATATCTCTCTACCTATAGCTTAGTGCAGGTCTTCATCAGAGAACCTTCTCTGTGCGGTGGGTGTGGGCACGGGAACTCACAACTCATCAGAGTGCAGGGATTAAGGGTGTTAAGTCACCAGTGGGACATTTATCATACACACACACACACACATATACACACAGAGACATACACACAAACACACACAGACATACACACAAACACACACACACACACACACACACACACACACACAGTATGTGAGAGGTTGGCCACAAGTCTGATTGCAAAGCAGCCATGGCTACCTGCATCAGACCTGCCAATCAGCACTGGGCCTGGGGGACCGAGGGGTAACGAACCCCTACAGCTGACTAAGGAGCTCACAGCTGATGCTTCCTGAGAGAGGAGAGTCGTTTTCATTGACAGTGAGGCCCGTGGTAGGTCAGCACACTCAAGGGGATGGCCCCACACCTCGGAGTATGCTCAACAGAAAGCAGGCTTTAGAGGGCTATTGTTTTTAAAAAGAAGGGGAAACTAATTGGGAGGGAGTGGGAAGGTGGGGAGTTGATCTGGGAGGAGTTAGGGGGAACTAGAGTAAAATATGAGGGCTGGAGAGATGGCTCAACGGTTAAGAGCACTGACGGCTCGTCCAGAGGCCCTGAGTTCAAATCCCAGCAACCACATGGTGTCTCACAACCATCTGTAATGGGATCTGATGCCCTCTTCTGGAGTGTCTGAAGACAGTTAAGGTGTATTCATATATTTTAAATAAATAAATATATATATGTAAAATATATTGTATAAAGTTCTCAAAGAATTAACAAACATATTGATAATAATAATTCTACAGCAAAGGGGTTATCGACACTTCAGTGACCCTCCCACAGACCTTCCAGATGGGCGCTGAATGGTCTTGGTAGGTAATCATACCTATAAATATGCAAATGAATGCATTCCTTAGTAATCTGTGTTTTTTCTTCCACCCCTCCCCCCAGGACTCACTGGAGGCTTTAGGGCAAGCGCTGAGCCACACCCCAGCCTGGTTACCAGATGTTGAACTATTGACCTCTCCCTGGAATCTTGTGGGGGGCGGGAGGAAGGGGGGAAAGGAGGGTATAGGGGAGGAATGAAGGGGGGAAATGAAGGGGGCTGGTGAAGCAATTGTCTAAACTCAGCCTCTCCTCTCCAATGTCTCCAGTTTTCTGATCGTTAAGACACATTCAGAGGCAAGGGGCACCCCTGTGGTTTAAAGAGGACTGGCAAAGCACTTTCACTGAGTCTTTGATAGGTGACCCCTGGCAGGTCTGGACAACTCTCTCTTTGACTCTGCAGTTGTTTTCCCTTTAAAAAGGTGGTGGAGCCGGGCGGTGGTGGCACATGCCTTTAATCCCAGCACTTGGGAGGCAGAGGCAGGCGGATTTCTGAGTTCGAGGCCAGCCTGGTCTACCGCGTGAGTTCCAGGACAGCCGGAGCTACACAGAGAAACCCTGTCTCGAAAAACCAAAAAAAAAAAAAAAAAAAAAAAAAAAGGTGGTGGAGCCACAGTCGATTTGTGATCTTAGGTTTCCAATTCTGTGTTGACACAAAACAGGTTGACATGAGCCTCAAAAGGGGGGTGCCAACATCTTTGCCGTGTGCTGCCTGGGATTTAGTCTGGAGGCTCATCTTTGGGCTTCCTCTCCCTCTGCCCAGAGTCTTCACTTCATGATCTTCCCAAAAGGCATTGCACTGATTTAAAAACAAAAACAAAAACAAAAAAAGCTCTCCTGGGTCTGGAGAGATGGCTCAACAGTTAGGAACACTGATCGTTCTTCCAGAGGTCCTGAGTTCAAATCCCAGTAACTACATGGTGGCTCACAACCATCTGTAAAGTGATCAGATGCCCTGTTCTGGTGTGTCGAAGACAGCTACAGCTGACTTATAAACATAAAATAAATAAATCTTAAAAATAAATAAACAGGGGGCTGGAGAGATGGCACAGTGGTTAAGAGCACTGACGGCTCTTCCAAAGGTCCTGAGTTCAAACCCCAGCAACCACATGGTGGCTCACAACCATCTGTAATGAGATCTGACGCCCACTTCTGGTGTGTCTGAAGACAGCTACAGTGTACGCACATATAATAAATAAATAAATCTTTAAAATAAATAAATAAATAAACAAACAAATAAATAAAAAGCTAGCCTGGCGGCGGTGGTGGCGCACGCCTTTAATCCCAGCACTTGGGAGGCAGAGGCAGGCGGATTTCTGAGTTCGAGGCCAGCCTGGTCTACAGAGTGAGTTCCAGGACAGCCAGGGCTAAACAGAGAAACCCTGTCTTGAAAAAACCAAAAAAACAAAAATATATATATATATATAATAAAAAACTCTATGAGAAATTCCACCTCTTTTCCTTCCAAGGTTCCTTTTTGTCACTGTGGACAAGGTCAGCCTCCAGCTTTGGGGATGGATTCTACTGAACGAGTGAAGGACCTTATCACACACGCCTTCACTGAGACCCTTGGCTACCCGCTTCCCAGAGTCAATCATCCTAGGCATGGTGGGACAGGTTCCTAATCCTAGTGGTAGGAGGCAGAGGCAGGAGGACCAGGAGCTCAAGGCCATCCTCAGCTACACAAGGAACCCCAGGCCAGCCTGGGCTACATAGAACTTGTTCCTCATTTCCCTGCCTGCCACACTCCCCCCCACCCCGCAAATGAGGATGAAGAGAGACTGAAGGAAGAAAAGCTGCTCTGGACGCAGCAGGAAACTGTAGGTCTAGCAAAACCTGCAAGAGCCAGTGGCCATTAGAGCTGGGGCTAGACCCAACATCAGCTGATAGGCTGTTGCCTACCGTGACGGAAACCCTGGGCTCAGTGCCCAGAGCTGCATAAAGTGGGCATGGGGGGCATCTCTGTAGTTACAGCATCGGATGTGGAGGAGACGGACCAGCAGTCTGAGGGCATCGACGTGTTGGTTTGAAGTCTAGCCTGGATTCACAAGACCCTGTTTCCAAACAAAACAAAAACCAAGAGAGCAGCTTTCCTTATGCTAGGAGTGAGCTTGCTGAGACAGAATTAGGAAAAATATTCCATTCAGAGTTGTTTCAATGAAATAAATAATGGGGAGAGATAAGAATCAGAGAGAAGAAACAGTGGGTTGTATTCATGTATGGAATTGTCAAAGACTCAATCTACCAACAAAACAAAACAAAACAAAAAAAAAGAAAGAAAGAAAGAAAGAAAAAGGAAAAAGAAAGAAAGAAATTCAGGCACACATAGGAATAAATCTAACCAGGGAGGTGAAAACCTCTACAATGAAAATGTAGAGTCGGGCTGTGGTGGCGCACGCCTGTAATCCCAGCACTTGGGAGGCAGAGGCGGGCAGATTTCTGAGTTCCAGGCCAGCCTGGTCTACAGAGTGAGTTTCAGGACAGCCAGGGCTACACAGAGAAACCCTGTCTCGAAAAAATGAAAAAAAAATGTAGAGACTCATAAAAAGAAATCGATGGTGACACTAGGTAAGAGAGACATCTCTTCTGGGCTCCTGAACTCTCAGAATCAACACTATGAAAATGGCCATCTTAGGGGAAAAAACCATAAAAATAAAAAAGAAAAAGAAAAGAAAAAGGCCATCTTACCACAAGTAATCTGATTTTAAAACCCCGTCAGAATTCCAGTAATATCGCTGAATGTGGCGGCACATGCCTTTAATCCAAGCAGTGGGGAAACAAGGACATCCTGGTCTACAAACGGAATTCCAGAGCAGACAGGACTACACAGAGAGACCCTGTTTCAAAAAAATCAACCTCCCCGCAAAAGAAAACGAATGACAAAGGCCAGCGAGCATGTGGGGGAAGAGGAGCCTTCACCGACTATATCTAGTGCTGAGGAGAGCAAAATGGTGCAGCCACTGTAGAATCCAGCATAGAGGTTTCTAAAAAACAAAAACAAAAACAAAAACAAAAACAAAAACAAAAACAAAAAAACAAAAAACCTAGCCCCGTAGGACCTAGCCACACCAGACTGGGGAAACCCTGAAGGTCCCTGAGCCCCACCACAGAGACATCTTCCTCCCGTGGTCTTAGCTGCTCTTCTCACACTAACAACAGGAGGAGACCCTCCCAGCTGCCACCCGCAGACAGACAGATCCTGAGAACGTGGGAACTTTACGCCCCAGGATCTCTTTCATTCAGCCACTTAGGAAAAAAAACTGAAACTCCTAAAGGTGCTGGGAAGCAGACAGGATGTTGTCTTAGTAAGTGAGGTGACCCCGAGTGAAAAAGTCAGACAAGCCACATTGCCTCACACGGGGCCCACTATAGATCATGAAACTAGAAAGGGGACCTTGGGGGAAAATGAAGGTTTGTGGGAGAAAGGGGAGGCCGAGGAGGACCCAAGTGACGAGAGATCGGAAAGGTGGGGGTCGACGGGTCCAGGGTGGGGCAGACAGACCATCCAGGGAGCACAGCAACACATCCCTCCACCAGATGACATTAGGGGGCCCAAAGCTTTGATGGGGTGACTTGGGCACCTACACACTTCCACAGGAGATGGGGTCTTAGGTTTCTGTCTCTGAGCCTCTCCTGCCTGCCAGCAACCTTGGCTCTTCACCCCTGCCCTAGGCAGCTCTGGGGGATCTGTCTGTCCCACAGCCTGGGTGGGACACTGAGCAGAAGGCAGGACATCTGTCTGTCTTGTCTCTAGCACAGACAGGTATCTGCCCCAGATCCGAACCAAGGACCTGAGCCTGTGCCCCGAAGCTGCCCCAGGCTCCGAGCTTCCTGTGGGAAGCCTCCTGGCGAACCTTGCCCCAGGTGACCTGGCCTCTGTCATTTTCTCTTTCCCTGCAGTATCTCACCTGCTCTGGCCACGCCCTGCTCTGGGCTTCCCCAGCCTGGGCTCCCCTAGTGGCAGGTGTCAACCTGTCACCTTATTTTCACTTTTCCTACATCAGCTGGGGCTGCCCATCAGGCCAGGTTAAAAGCATGGAGCACAGACAGCAGTGCACAACTCTGCTCTCCAGTCCTCCCACAGCACAGGCTGAGAGCCACAGGCCAGAGACACCAAGCAGGACCCAGGGACAGCCGCGAGGGAGACCGGAGTCCCCATCTCCTCACAGACCCCGGAGAGCAACATGAAGCCAGGTGAGTCCCCAGAGTGCTGGGGGGTGCGTGTCCCCAGAGCCCCCTTGCTGCATGTCTCACTCTGTCCCTCTGTGACACAGAAACAGCTGGGGGCCACATGCTCCTCCTGCTGCTGCTGCTGCTGCTGGCCGCGGTGCTGACAAGAGCCCGAGCCCACCCTGTCCCCAGGGCCACCAGGCTCCCAGTGGAGGCAAAGGATTGCCACATTGCTCAGTTCAAGTCTCTGTCCCCAAAAGAGCTGCAGGCCTTCAAAAAGGCCAAGGATGCCATTGTGAGTCTCCCCCTGCCCTGCTGTGTGGGCTAGCCTTCTCCACCCTTCTCTTTCTTGCTTCCATCCATTAAGCTAACTAGGATGAAGGTCTCCACCTTTTCTGCTGTGGGCTGATTTCAACTCCTGCTATAGTGGGCTAACCTCAGCTCTTCCTTGGCTGGGAACAGAAAACCCACAGGCTGTGTAATATTATTCTAAGCCCCATCATTCCTACAGGAGACTAATTTCCACTCTTTCACAGTGAGCTAACCCCAGCCTCTCCTGCAGTAGGATGATCTCCACCCTTTCCAAACTGAGCGATCTCCGACTCACTAATGCTTCAGTGGGGATCTAGTAGCCCCTGCTGTGGGGGAGCCCCTGTCTTTTTGGCATGGACTTCATCTTTCCTGGCGTGACCCACCCCAGCCCCACTGCGGTGATCTAACCTGCACCCTCCCATGCAGGCTAACCCGTGTGTTTGCTCTCCAGGAAGAGAGGCGGTTGTGCAGTTCCCGTCTCTTCACCAGGGCCTGGGACCTGCAGCAGCTGCAGGTGAGTGGGCGCTGGACCCGGCCTGCCCTCAAGCCTCCTCTGGGAGCCATCTGGGCCTCCACCCTCCTGCTCCTCTTCCTCACTAGCAGTTCCATGGCCCGTCCACAGCGTGAGCCCATGGGCTGTGGCTCCTCAGACGTCCCCTGTCCTCTACGTCTCAGATGTCCCTGTCCTGTCCACTGTCCTGTCCCCCTCTCCTGTCTCCCTTCGCCTCCCCTGTTCCCTCACGGGCTCTCTCTCCTGTCTCCTTGCTCAGGTCCAGGAGCGCCCCAAGGCCTTGCAGGCTGAGGTGGCCCTGACACTCAAGGTCTGGGAGAATATAACTGACCCCGCCCTGGCCACCCTCCTGGAACGCCCCCTTCACACACTGAACCACATCCACTCCCAGCTGCAGATCTGTGTGAGTCCTGGGTCCCCGGCTCCCCCACATTGGGCCTCCAGCCCCTTGGGCTTCCCCCGTGTCCCCGCAGATGCCTCACAGTCCCCATCCTCTGTCCACAGACACAGCCTCAGCCCACAGCAGAGCCCAGGCCCCCGAGCCGCCGCCTCTCCCGCTGGCTGCACAGGCTCCAGGAGGCCCAGAGCAAGGTGAGTCTGGGCAGGGAACTGGGCTCTGCAGGGCCTGGCAGCTCTGAGGCCCAGCAGCCCCTGAGCCGGCCCTGTCCTTTCAGGAGACCCCCGGCTGCCTGGAGGCCTCTGTCACCTCCAACCTCTTTCGCCTGCTCACCCGGGACCTCAAGTGTGTGGCCAGTGGAGACCAGTGTGTCTGACCTCAGACCCTCCTGCCAGCTTCTGGAATTCTCTTTGCAGATGCGCCAAGACCCCACCTTAAGTTATAGCTACTCATGACTTTTAAAGTATTTATTTTTATGTGTGGGTCTCAGACTCGGACCCCACAGAATGTCTATTTTTTTACTCTGTAAACATTCTTCAAATACACAATGACAAAAGACCTCTACAGTGTGTCACTTGTGTATATGTTGGCGTCAACTCTTGTCCTTTTGCCCCCATGGCAAAGGACCACAACTTCTGCTCTGCAGGGACATCCTTGTTTCCCCCTGAACTCTGTGGTCTAGCCTGGGCTACTGCCTTTTGCCTCTGGGTGGACTGCAAATTGGTTTATTCTTTGGGACTCTTTCTAAGTTGTTCTCTTCTCTGTGTCCAGGTGTTGGCAGCAGGCTTCTCTGTGCCCTCCTTAGTTTCTGCTTTGGAGACTGGGCTTCTTGTAGCCCAGGCTGGCCTCTAATTTGCTAACAGTCTGACTGTCTCAACCTCATGTTTCTCCTGTTTCCCGTGTGGGATGCTGTGCTTGCGGGCATAACCTTGGAACCGGGTCTCATGATGACCAGCCTTGCCTCACTAAAGACCCGGTGGTGGGTAAGGTCCCCTGTGCCTTGCTGTCTTCTCTTCCGGAACCTGTGTGAAGACACAGTGTGCTTCCCAGAGCGGCCCTCGGCATCCCGGTCCCTAGGACAGTGTTTCTTGATGACACAGGGTCTCCTGAACCTCAGGCTCACTTTGTCACTGTGGATGCCCTGAACTCCTCATCCTCCTGCCTCCACCTCCCTAGTGCTGGGCTGGCAGGCGTGTGCCACCACACCTGTCTTCATACGGTGCTGGGAATTGAACCCAGGACTTCGCGTGTGCTCGGCAGGAATGGCCCCTGAGCCTCATCCTCAGCCCCTCCACGCTAAGCTTTACCCCACGATGTCCCCAGCACGTGCTAATGAGCTTCCTGACCTTCGGTGCAGGCAGGCGTGTCTGAACGCCCAGAGAGGTCAGGGCTTGAAACAGGGGGTACATTTGTCTGCTTGTGGGGTGTGATGGTCTACAGCTGCAATCCCTGCCCTCAGGAGGCGGAGACAGGAGTGTCAGCTCGAGGTCATCCTTGTCTGCTTGGTGAGCTTGGGGCCAGCCTGAGCTACACGAGACCCTGTCCCGTGCCCCCAACGCTTATGTGCTGTCTACAAATTGGTACAAAAGCACTGCTCGCCTCTGCAACGGTTATATCTGAAAGTGCCTTCCGAGATGGGGGCATCCTAGACCCATCTTGTCTTCCAGCTCTCCTGTGTCCCGTGAGATGTAGGTCTGGAGTCAACTCAAATGTGATGCTGTGATGTCTCCTTTGTGAGTGTATGCCTGTGTGTCTGTGTGTGCATGCTCATGGCTGCACATCCGCACATATATGCAGGTGTGCACGCACATGTGTGTGCAGTGGAGGATGTCTGTGGACACCCCGTGTCTCCCCCAGTCAACTCTCCACTTTGTTATTTGGGGTGGGTGTGGTCCCCGTTCCACACAAGTCTACACACTCATTCCAGGGGATCAGGTCGTTGGATCTCTTCTTCCAGGCCAAATCTTGCAGGGTTCAATCACGTTGTCCTCTTAGACAGGTGCGCTGAGTCTGAGGTGTGTGGTCTCAGCGTGGCTCCCTGCCCACCTCAGCACTGTCAGTCTCTTGCTCTGAGTGTCACTAGGACACGGGCAGCAAGTCTGGGTGTGAGCGCTGGTCCCAATGTCCTCGGGAGCTTGGGTGGCAAGGGGTGGATCCTGGGAGCTGAGCAGAGAGGCGTGAGCTGGCAGACAGAGCCGAGGCAGGCGGAGCCTCAGGCATGGAAAGAGGAGCCCCGGGCCGACGCCCACCAGCCTCTGCAGTTGCATTCTCCCTTTGGAACCTGTTCTGCACGTGCATGCTGTTCTAGGTGCTTTTGGTGAAGTTAAAACACTTGTTTTCTATCTACCTGAGCGCCCAGGCCCTGGCGCTCCATAGTCCGTCCTATGTGGGTTCTGGGAGGCAGAGTCAGGCCCTCTGCACGAGCAGCAGGTGCTCTTAACCACCGAGCCTTCTCTCCAGCCCAACTTATTTATTTATTTATTTATTTATTTATTCATTCATTCATTCATTTATTTTGGTTTTTCAAGACAGGGTTTCTCTGTGTAGCCCTGGCTGTCCTGGAACTCACTCTGTAGACCAGGCTGGCCTCGAACTCAGAAATCCACCTGCCTCTGCCTCCCAAGTGCTGGGATTAAAGGCATGTGCCACCACCGCCTGGTAAACTCAGATCCTATGCAAGAGCCGCAGCAGGTGCTCTTAACCCCTGGGCCGACTCCTCAGATGCTCTGTCTGACTATCTGTCTATAAAGACAGGGGGAAAAAAAACCCACAGTCCGGAAAGTCGGCTCAGGGGTTAAGAGCACCTGCTGCGGCTCTTGCATAGGATCTGAGTTTAGTTCCCAGAACCCACGTGGAGGTTCTCAAAGGTCTGGAACTCCAGCTCTGGAGCAGAGGGCCTGACGCCCCCTTCTGGCCTCAACAGGCACGACACACACATACATATGCAGGCGCTCCTACTTAAAAGACATTAATCTTAAAACAAAACAAAAGGCCGGGCGTGGTGGCGCATGCCTGTAATCCCAGCACTCGGGAGGCAGAGGCAGGCGGATTTCTGAGTTCGAGGCCAGCCTGGTCTACAGAGTGAGTTCCAGGACAGCCAGAGCTACACAGAGAAACCCTGTCTCAAAAAACCAAAAAAAAAAAAACAAAAAAAAAAAAAAAAAAAAAAAAAAAAAAAAAAAAAACAAGTCTTTTCGAATCTTGTATCAAACTCTACTATTTATACACCAAATTCCCTCCTTCCCACCCCCACCTCCTCCCACCTGCCCCAACTCACTCTGTAGGTTAGGCTGGCCTCGAACTCACAAGAGACGGGCCTGTCTCTGCTCCCGAGTGCTAGAATTAAAGGCATGGGCCGCCCTTGGCCGGCCAGGACGTCTTGAGTTTTAAACTGTCAAGTCTCTGGTGAGTGGTTACAGCAGCCGCGAGAAACTCATACAAGCCGAAAATCTCAAAGCCTTTATAGAGAAGGGATTGAAATATGGGTGGTAGACCAGAAGTCCTGAGCGTGAGGTGGGAAATGGTGTGTGTGTGTGTGTGTGTGTGTGTGTGTGGCTGGGGGTGGGGTGTCACACGCTGTTTCCTTCTGCTTAGCACAGGCTGGCTTCCTTGTCCTGGGGCATCAAACCAGATGTGGCAACAGCATGGGATTCCTAGAAGGTCTTCCGTCTCTAGGCAATCTCTTCCTTTGAGTACCTTACTCTCAGGCAACATTTTCTGGGTGTCCAACAAGCCCCCTTCATTTTGTTGGCAGGATGTGGAAGTCACGCCCTGCCACACACTCCTGGCCCGGCATCCACGATCTCCTCCTTGGGTCTGCAGTGGAAGCTCCCTTCCCACAGGCCCTAGTGCGGTTTCCTTTTCTCTGAAGTCGGCCGGCCCGACCGGCTCTGGCCTTCCACGGCCGGGGGCGCCCCCTGGTGGCGGGCACAGACCTCACCCCTCACACCCTTTTCCCCCTCTCTCCGCCTGGCTGGCTGACCAGGCAGGCTGGAACCCAGGTCAGGCTGAGATTCCAGATGGAGCTGAGGGTTTCCACGCTTTGACGCTGAAGAGGACGATGAAACCAGAGGCTCCCAAGGGGAGGCGAGTCCACCCAGGGGATTGAAGGACATTTTGGAGCTAACTCCGTGCTTCCCGTGGGTCTAACCTGTACCCCTTCTGCAGGCGCTAACCTTCGCTTCTCTGCAAGGGTGAACCTTCCTCCCTTCTGCACGGGATAATAGTCACCTCTCTTCCTGAAGGGGCTAATCTGGGTCCTTGTCCTTGAGTGGGTACTGTCACGCGTGGCTTTTCCCTTTCCCAGAGCCTGGGGTCCTGCGGCAGCTTCGGGGGAAATTGAAGTTAGCCCTATTCTGCCCTCTGTTGGCCACACGCAATTGCTTCTCTCATCGCCCACGCCCTCCAAACACCGCCCCGCCCCCCCAATCTTCCTGTTTCCTCCCTGACCTGGCTGGTGTCCTCCCCTCCCCTCCCCTCCCCTCCCCTCCCCTTCCCTCCCCTCCCCTTCCCTCCTCTCCTCTCCTCCTCCTAACTGGTCCCTGGGTATTTTCTTTCCTCCCAACAGCTGTTCTCATCTGGAACCCCCACCTGTGTCTGTCCCCCTTGCCCAGATGTAGAAGTGCCCCTTAGCCTTGCAGGCCGAGATGACTCAGACCATGAAGGTCCTGGACAGGGGGGAGTTGGCTCAGTCCTAGGCGATGGCCTTGTATTCATTAGTTTGTCGCCGTGACCAAGTGACCACTCTTCTGGATAGAGGCAACTTAAAGGAACAGGCTTTGTTTTGGCCCGCAGACTCGGGGGGTATTAGCCCTCCCAGTCCCCAATCCCTCACCTCCAACCCCTCAACCCCCAACCCCCAAGCCCTCCCACTCTGGTGGAAGGGACAGCATATCAGATCAGTTTGTTTGGGGGCAGAAGCCGCACGCCGTCCAGCCTGTTCACATCACAGAAGGCCGGGGAAAGCAGAGAGGGAGGCAGGAGCTAGGCACGTGTCACCTCCGGACACATAGGCTGCTCCTCCCGGGGACCTGGCTTTGGTTCTCAGCACCAGGCACGTTTCAGATTCAAGCCGTGCCAGACCTGGACTGGCCCCTTCCAACACTGCATGACATCCACTTCTAGTGTAGTGTAGAGAGCCTTATTGAGGTGCCATGCCACCTGGCAGGAACTTGACATTGACCAAGGTGAAGTTCCTCTCCCAGCCTTTGAGCGGGAACTCCTGTGTCAGCCATAATCCCCTCCACCTAGGGTGGAGTGATCAGACCAAGGGGAAGCCCATTGTTCTTCAAGGACCTGCAGTTTCCTGAGAGACACGAGCCACCTACCGAGCAACCGAACCGGTTCTGCGGAGAAGCTTCCAGCCTTTGGGGAAGGGTTTTCCTCCGCCTATATATACTATATATTTGGAGTTCTCCATTAAACTTTTTTTTTTTTTTTTTTTTGGTTTTTCGAGACAGGGTTTCTCTGTATAGCCCTGGCTGTCCTGGAACTCACACTGTAGATCAGGCTGGCCTCGAACTCAGAAATCCGCCTGCCTCTGCCTCCCAAGTACTGGGATTAAAGGCGTGTGCCACCACGCCCGGCCCCATTAAACTTTGAGACCTTGAATAGCAGGTCTTGTCTCGGTCTCCGTCTCTCTTCGCCGCCTTCCCATACATCCCCAGCTTCCCTTCCATACGGTAACCCGTTCGATGTAACTGCAGGCAGTTACAGTTTAGGACTGTGCAACTCCTGAGTCCTGGGTCACCCATGTCTCAGCTTTGCCGAGTAAGGCTTCTTCCTCTGTCACAGCTCACGCTCAGAGCCCTCATTCTCTACCTACAGACGCAGACCCAGCCCGTGCCCCGACACCAGAACCACCAGATGGTTTCCTGGCCGCACAGGCTCCAGGAGGTCCCCGAGGACAGCGAGTGTGGGGACCGGACTGGGCTCTGCAGTGCCTGGCAGCCCTGAGCCCGCAGCCTCTGAGCCAGCCCTGTCCTCCACGGAAACCCTCGGCTGCCTGGAGACCTCTGTCACCTTTAACCTTTTCCACCTGCTCCACTGTGACCTGAGATGCATATCTCGGACTGTTGTGTGGTTTCGTGAGAACCCCTCCCTGCCCAGGGGGGGCTGGGTCCAGGTCTCTACCGCTTGTAAAGCTCCCCAGATGTTTACAGATGTTTACACTTGTGGCTTTAGACTCCTGAGAACTGACCAGTGACGAGTATATCTGTCTGTGACATTGAGCTTGTAAACACAGGTGACACTGAAGAAGTGTGTGTGTGTGTGTGTGTGTGTATGTGAATGTATGACTGTGTGTGTGTGTGTGTATAGATGAATGTATGTATATGTGTCTGTGTATGAATATGCATGTATATATGTGCATGTATATGTGTATATGTATGTATGTGTATGTGTGTATATATGTATGTGAACTTTTCTTTTTTTTTAAAGATTTATTTATTATCATTATATGTAAGTACACTGTAGCTGTCTTTAGACACCCCAGAAGAGGGCATCAGATCTCATTACGGATGGTTGTGAGCCACCATGTGGTTGCTGGGATTTGAACTCAGGACCTTCGGAAGAACAGTGTGCTCTTACCCGCTGAGCCATCTCTCCAGCCCTTGAGTGAACTTTTTCACTCAGGGAAGAAACAACGGCTGCTTCCCCAAGATGGGACACCAACAACAGGCCAAAGTCCAATTTGGGGAAAGCCAATGTTTCCTGGCTTAAAGAGAGCATGGGTGATCCTGAAGCAGCCTTCCTAACAGTGTCACCCCACAGAGAAGGGTGACACACATCTTCCCACGGGTGCACACACACACACACACACACACACACGCACACGCACACATATGCGCGCGCGCGCGCGCGCACACACACACACACACACACACACACACACTCCCTTTAGCTACTGTTCATACTCTGAGACAAGGCCATGAGAGCATTTGAGAGATTCTATTCTGATGAGGGAGGGGCATGCAGGAGGGAGGGGCGGGAATTTCGGGCGGGGCCTAATGGCTGCCTCACCCTCCTGCCCTGGGGGAAGGTCCACAGTCAACAGGCCTGCTCTCTTTCTTGTAAATGATTAATTTTTGAGACCGGTACTCACTGTGTAGCCCTGACTGATCTAGAACTCACTGTGTAGACCAGGATAGCCTGGAATACTTGGCGATCCTCCTGCCTCTAGCTCCTGAATGCTGGGATTGAAGGCTCTTCTGCTCAGCTATTCTGCATTTTTTAATATTATATTGTATTATATCATAGTACAGTATAGTATATTAATTTAGCTTGTGTGTGTAGAGGCGAGAGGACCACTTGTGCGAGCCAGCTCTCTCCTTCAACCATGTGGGTCCCAGGGCACAAGTTAAGTCATTAAGCTTGGGGGCAAACACTTTACCCACTAAGCCATCTTGCTGGCCCAACAAGCCTGACCTTGAGGGTCTCTTTTGAGTAGCCACAATGGCGCTGATAAAAATAAGAACTGTTCTGTTTTTTTGTTTGTTTGTTTGGTTGGTTGGTTTTTTTTGTTTTTGTTTTTGTTTTTTCAAGACAGGGTTTCTCTGTGTGGCCCTGGCTGTCCTGGAACTCACTTTGTAGACCAGGCTGGCCTCGAACTCAGAAATCTGCCTGCCTCTGCGTCCCAAGTGCTGGGATTAAAGGCGTGCGCCACCATGCCTGGCTGAGCTGTTCTGTTTTAAGGCCTGCTCTATAACAATGGTGAGAGACAGACAGACAGACAGACACACACACACACACACACACACACACACACGATGAGCGAGAGGGAAAGGCTGAACATGAAGGAATGGCTGAGAGCATCCTACTGGATTCTGGCAGCCACATCATGGGATCTGATGAGCTGTCCAGACTGAGGCTGCATCCGGGCCACAGAGGCCAAGTCTGTGCACTCCTGGCCGGCCTGGGAGCTGCTGTGTGTGTCTGGGGGGATGATGCCTCCGACGTGTTCTTCCATAGTAACTTCCTGTAGTTGGGGGCCCACAGCAGTGTCTCACGCCATCTTCCAACTCTCCGTGATTGGGTGGCCCCCAAGGAATGGAGCTGTGCGGGCGGGGCATTGCTCCGTGGTAGAGCTGACTCACATTGCACTTGTGCTGCCCTGGACCTCGCCCAGCCCTTGGCATTGGATGAAAAATAAAACTAGAGGCAAGAAGACCGTGAGTTCAAGGCCAGCTTGGGCTACTTAGTGAGACCCAGGCACAAACAAAATGCAGGTTGTGTTTCTTAGTTTTGGGAGGTGTACTGGCTGGTTTTGTGTGTCAACTTGACACAGGCTGGAGTTACCACAGAGAAAGGAGCTTCAGTTGGGGAAGTGCCTCCATGAGATCCAGCTGTGGGGCATTTGCTCAATTAGTGTTCAATGGGGGAGGGCCCCTTGTGGGTGGTACCATCCCTGGGCTGGTAGTCTTGGGTTCTATAAGAGAGCAGACTGAGCAAGCCAGGGGAAGCAAGCCAGTAAGTACCATCCCTCCATGGCCTCTGCATCGGCTCCTGCTTCCTGACCTGCTTGAGTTCCAGTCCTGACTTCCTTTGGTGATGAACAGCTGTGTGGAAGTGTAAGCTGAATAAACCCTTTCCTCCCCAACTTGCTCCTTGGTCATGATGTTTGTGCAGGAATGGAAACCCTGACAGATAGGACAGGAGACCTGGGAGCCTGGTGCTGGCCAGCGCCACCTTGCTTTCCTCTTCTCGGCCTCTACATGCTGTATTCCCTGTGGAGCTGGGGCTGGTCTCGAACCCCTGATCCTCCAGCCTCTGCTCCAAGTGATGTGTGTCGCCACACTTGGCTTCAAAGAAGATTCTCCTCAGCTCCTGTACCAGTGCGAGGGTTCTTCATGACCTACCTGAGTATAGTTACTGACTTCTAGAGCCTGCATATATCCAACTTTACAAGTCAGTGCCAAAATGTTTCTGTCAGAGTCTCTAACACATCCTTTCCCCTTATAGTACACCCCCCCACTTGAGCTAGTTTGAGTGGGTTTCTATTGCTTCCAATCAAAATGAATTTTAACCTACCTAAGCCATCAAAACCGACTACAGGATGACAGCCGTGTCTGTGATATTTCTCCTGAGAGATCCCTACCCCAACAGCTGCCATCTGCAGTGGTTTCAAAACTTCCGTGGAAATCTGTCACACCAACAGTATTGAAAGGTGAGGCCTGCGAGAGGGGGCAACGTCACGACTGTGTCACCATCCTGAATGGCTGAATGGAAGTGAACTAGTTATCGCGCGCGCGCGCGCGCGCGCACACACACACACACACACACACACACACACGCCCTCTGCTGTTGCTGCTCAGTAAGGAAGCACCAAGATCAGCTGAGTAGCTCACCTGTAATCTCAGCAGTTGAGGCAGAGGCAGGAGGATCAGGGCTTTGAGGTCAGCTTCAACTGCACAGTGAGTTTGAGATCACCCTGGGCTATGAGATCCCGTCTGGGGAACAGCCCGGTGGCTAAAGTGCTCGCCGCCGTTTTGAGGGGGTGAGTACAAAGCTGTGACCTCGGTGCCGGGGAAGGAGGAAGGGGCAGAGAGACAGGAAGCTCCCTGAAGATCACTGACCAACCACCCAGCTGGTGCTGAGCGCCAGGTTTAGTAAGAGACCCGATCTGAAGCCGGGCGGTGGTGGCGCACACCTTTAATCCCAGCACTTGGGAGGCAGAGGCAGGTGGATTTCTGAGTTCAAGGCCAGCCTGGTCTACAGAGTGAGTTCCAGGACAGCCAGGGCTACACAGAGAAACCCTGTCTCGAAAAAACCAAAACCAACCAAACAAACAAAAAGAGACCTGATCTGAAAATATAAGGTGGGGAGTGATGGAAGAGGACACTAAACCCACCTGTGTGGGCAAGTGTGCGACACACACACACACACACACACACACACACATCTTTCTGCATGTACACACATGCAGTCCTCCTATACACGCACACACATGTAATCCTCCTGCATGCATATACACACGTAATCCTTTTGCATGCATATGCAATCCTCTGGCACACGTGCCCACATGCACATACGCATGCACACACATGCACACACACACACACACACACAAATGCAATCCTCCTGCATGCACACATATATACTCTCAATCCTCTGGCATGTACAAGCACACACAATCCTCCTTCATGCACACACACTTATGCAATCCTCCTGTGTCGGTCGGAAGGACACGAGGCAGTCAGGATCCTTCCACAGACGTTTATTGCGGGGTTGGTTGCAGAGGCGAAAGACCTAGAAAGAAGGAACAGTGCTGCTTAAATAGGCCTAGGCTAAACGTGTTTCTACCTGATTGGTGCATGCCACGATGCCTCATTAGCATGCTCCGGGACTGAGCCGAGGCCCGCCAAACCTCTACCTGCGCATGCGTAGTAGGGTGCGGAGTGGAGTAACAACAGCACAGCACTGACTCATCACAGGAAATGGGTGCCATCTTGCAATGGCGAGAGTGGCTTCCTACACTCCTGTATGCATAACACACACACACACACACACAATCCCCCTACATGCACATGCACACAAACACATACATGCACATTCAATTCTCCTGCATGCAAGCACAGACATACACATGCAATCCATGCACACACACAAACACACATGCATGTATGTGCACACATAATCCTTCCTGCCTCTGCTTCTGAGTAGCTTAGATTACATGTGTACCGTCTGGCCCATTTTTTGAGTTTGTTGTGTTTGGTTTGGTGCTGGGAACTAAACCCTGGGCCCGTTGCAGGCTAGGCAGGCATTGCTGACTTAGACCTCTGGACTTTATGTGCTTAATTACATTTTATTTCTGTGTCTGTCTGTCTGTCTATCCATCTAATTTTCATAGTCTGAGGCATCACATCAAAAGAAGCCTTCCTTTTCCTTTCTTTGTAGATCTTAGCCTCCTCAGTAGAGGACTTTCCACAGCAAGGGAGGGAGCGGTTCTGGCTTCTCTTCAGCAGGTCTGAGTTGCCAGCCCTGGTCCTCTTGCGCTGAGAGGCAATGACTAGTACGACTGAGTGACATAAACTTCACCTTGCCTGTGAAGTGACCAGTGGGCAGGGATGCCTTGGTCACAGGGAAGATTAGGGCCCCAGGGAGAATGGGGCAGGTCAGAAAGGTTTCTGTTCTGATGAACTGGAGTAGGATGCAGATTACAGGCTGCCTAGGGCACTCAAGACCCTGGTCCCTTCCCCAGGACTGAGAGATAAACAATAAAACTTAGATGGAATTGGAGTAAAGTAGCTCAGTGGTAGAGCCCCTGCCTGGAATTTCCCAGGGAGGGACTGGGGGCGTGGTTCAGTGGTAGAGCCCCTGACTAGAATCCCTCAGGGAGGGGCTGAGGGCGTGGCTCAGTGGTAGAGCCCCTGCCTAGAATCCCCAGTGAGGGGCTGGGGGTGTGGCTCAGTGGTAGAGCCCCTGCCTGGAATTTCCCAGGGAGGGACTGGGGGCGTGGTTCAGTGGTAGAGCCCCTGACTAGAATCCCTCAGGGAGGGGCTGAGGGCGTGGCTCAGTGGTAGAGCCCCTGCCTAGAATCCCCAGTGAGGGGCTGGGGGTGTGGCTCAGTGGTAGAGCCCCTGCCTAGACTCCCCCAGTGAGGATCTGGGGGCGTGGCTCGGTGGCAGAGGACTTATGTAGCATGCATAAAGCAATGAACTCCATCCTCAGCAACACACACACACACACACACACACACACACACACACCTAACAATACACACACTTTGGCACATTTACATACACATCCCTCTCTAAGTAAGTGGAAGAAATAAAAATAAATGAATACAGTAATCTAAACTGGGAGGCTGAAGCAAAGGCTCAGAAGTTAAGCGCACTGGCTGCTCTTACAGAGAAGCTGTGTGTGGGCCCCACATCAGACGGCTCAGTCAGGCACCTGTTGCTCCAGCTCCGGGGACTCCAGTGCACTCTTCTCCCCTTGAGAACACTCAAGGCACACACACACACTCACTCACACACACACACATAAGAGAGAAAGAGAGAAGGAAAGAAGGAAGGAAGGAAGGAAAAAGAAAGAAGGAAGGAAAGAAAGAAAGATCCTGAGTTCAAATCCCAGCAACCACATGGTGGCTCACAACCATCTGTAATGAGATCTGACGCCCTCTTCTGGGGTGTCTGAAGACAGCTACAGTGTACTTACATATAATAATGAATAAATCAAAAAAATAAAAAGAAAGAAAGAAATGACAGTTGTCTACGGGGACACATCTATGACACAGTTTCTGCAGGTGACATCATGCAGGAAGTCATCACCATCCAATGGCATGAGCAACCTGTGATATTTGCACAACTCCATGACACAGTTCTCAGGATCTGTCCCCTCGGTTAAGCCATGAGTGACTAAGGAGATAAGTCACCTCTCAGCAGTCGTGGCTACCCATGGCCTGGCTTGCTCAGGGGTGGTTTGCTTATTTTCCTGTGTGTGTGAAACACATTCACCATTTTCATTTACACTAAAAAAAAAAAAAAAAAGCTTTTCATGGTTGGAAAGATGGCTCAGTGGTTAGGAGCACTGACTGCTCTTCTGGAGGAGCCAGGCTTAATTCCCAGCACCCACACGGCAGCTCGCAGCTGTCTGTGACTCCAGTTCCAGGGGCTTGGTCGCCCTCACACAGTCATGCAAGCAGGCAAAACACCAATTCACATAAAATAAAAATAAATCGAATCTTCTGTTAAAAAAAAAGATAACCCCCTTTTTCTTTTGCTTTCTGTTTTATGTGTCCGTGTGTCTTGCCTGTATCTATGTCTGTAACACACACATGTGCAGTGTCAACGGAGTGGGTCACATGGCCCGGAACTGTAGTTGTGGAAACTGTTAGTTGACATTTGGACGCTGGGATTGAACCAGGGTTGTCATGGACAGCAACACGCGCTCTGCCGTCTCTCTAGTGCCCTCACCCACTTTGAGACTGGTCTCTCTGTGTAGCCCAGGCTGGCCTAGAACTCACTGTGTAGCCCAGGCTGGCCTAGAACTCTGCCTCCTGGGTGTTGGGATTAAAGGGGTGTGTGACCATGCCTGGCTTCAAATTTACATTGTAAAACTTCATTTGTGGGTGTGGGTCTATGTTTGGGCGTGCGAGTGCACACACCATGACATGTGTGTGGGGGTCAGAGAACACGGTTAGGAGCTGACTCTCTCCTACCCCCCATTGCAGGATGGGTGGGTTCCAGGGGCGGAACTTAGGTTGTCAGGATGCCTGCAAGCACCCTTACGCACTGCGCCACCTTCTGCTCCGGCTTTGTCCTTAAACCCTGTGTCATCCATAATGGTATTCATGTACAGTGATTACTCTGAACGAGACACATTCCTTTTCGTCCCAGGGGTGGTATCACGTGTCTCCTTTTCTCTGGGCTGCTGGAAAAATGTCGAATCAAGGTTGTGAGATCTAAAAAGAGGGTTTCTTTTACTAATCAAAACGTATCACTGGAAATTTAAAAAAGAAGAAAAAAAAAGAAAGAAAGCCAACTTTTCTTCCCACTGCGTTCCCAGAATCCTTTGCAGCATGCCTGTCAGAAACCCTTTCACATGGTGTCTGAATTATTATTGATTTAGCGTCTGGCTCTCTCCGGAGGCTAGTGGATTCCTCAAGGGCAAGGCGTTCTTGCATTCTTTCCTAGGAAGGATGTTATGCGAGAAGACGTTGATTTTTCTGCACTTTGGCTAGTGTCTGCGAACACGCGGTGAGATCTGTTAGTGGAGATGCCGGCCAAGCGAGCTTACAGTCGGATCTGCGTGTGAGGAGTTGTGTGAGTGAGAGTTTGTGGACTGTGGGGCTGGAGTGAGCGAGGAGTGGGCTGTGAGGATAACAGTGCCCTGATTGTACTGGGACCTGGAAGTTGGTGACTGTTTCTCTCTAGGCCTATATATTAAACCTGTGTCTGTCACATTACACTCAGAGTGTGCAGCCTTTATAATCCCCCAGTGAGGGGCTGGGGGCGTGGCTTAGTGGTAGAGCCCCTGCCTAGAATCCCCCAGGGAGGGGCTGGGGGTGTGGCTCAGTGGTAGAGCCCCTGCCTAGAATCCCCCAGGGAGGGGCTGGGGGCATGGCTCAGTGGTAGAGCCCCTGCCTAGAATCCTCCAGGGAGGGGGCTGGGGGCGTGGCTCAGTGGTAGAGTGCTTGCCTAACCCATCTGTGACCCTGCACGGCATAGAGTAAGACAGCAACAACAACCCCAGACTTGACGACCAGCATCTGTCCCTCTACCCGCATGCGTGTGGGGTTGGGGTGCTGTGCCATGCCCTTTTCTGTGATTTCTATGACAGTGTGTGGCATGAGTCATGTTCTTGTCCCTTTCCGGGTCTTCCTACCTGGCATGTCTTATGTTCATGGAACTCTTATGCAGATGTAGGTGACTGTCCCACACTTTGGTATCTTTGACTCCATGCCCACAGAGCAGAGAGTGGGGCCTCCATGACCCTGAAGTCCAGGAAGTGCTGTGAGAAGTTAACAGCTGGAGATTAGATTCCAGGAATCGTGAGACTGGAGATCTGTGTGTGCCCTGGGGCAGGGCCCGGCTCAGGCAGACACTCCAGCTGACCAGTGGGACCTGGACTCAAGCCCTGCACATGTATACATACAATTTCATATTCATCATTATAATTTTCTGTTAGGTATTCGTCGTATATTGATAAATAACAATGATGTGGATTGTTTGTGGTGGTTTAGAGTCATTATAAATGACATTATTGATTGATATTATCATATAAGATTTCTCAGAGGCCAAGAAGAAACTGAGGCTCAGAAAGATTAGGTGTCCCTGCCCAAGGTCACTCAGAAAGTACACAGCAGAGGCCAGATCTAAGCTCCACGGTTGGAGTGATGGCTCAGTGGGTAAAGGGCTTGCCTTCCATGAGGACAGGGGTCATGTGACCTTATTACTGGGAGGTGCAGGGCCATGGGGGAGACGACCATGGGGTCTGGACCCTGGCGATCTTCCTCCGTAGGCAATTCCGTTACATGTTTGGCTTTATTAAAGTTATATTTATTATTACTGTTTGTATGTACATGAGGTAGGGAGAGGCATGAGGAGGTCACAGGAGAATGTTGCTTTTCCTTCTACCTTTATGTAAGTTATGTGGATATATGTAGTGTGTGTGCATATTTAAGTGTGTACGTGTGTGTGTATGTGTGTGTGTGTATGTGTGTACATGTAGAGTTCAGAGCTCAACATCAAGTGCCTTCCTAATCACTCTTTACACTTTGTGTTTGTTTGTTTGTTTGTTTGTTTTGTTTTGTTTTCATTTATTTGTTTCAAGACAGGGTTTCTCTGTGTAGCCCTGGCTGTCCTGGAACTCACTCTGTAGACCAGGCTGGCCTCAAACTCAGAAATCCACCTGGCTCTGCCTCCCAAGTGCTGGGATTAAAGGTGCACACCACCACTGCCCGGCTGTTTGTTTTTAAAAGAAAGTATCGCAGGCGGGTGTGGTGGCGCACGCCTGTAATCCCAGCACTTGGGAGGCAGAGGCAGGCAGATTTCTGAGTTCGAGGCCAGCCTGGTCTACAGAATGAGTTCCAGGACAGCCAGGACTACACGGAGAAACCCTGTCTCAAAAAACCAAAAAAAAAAAAAAAAAAAAAAAAAAGAAAAGAAAAGAAAGTATCTCATTATGCAGCCTTGGATGGCTGCCTAGAACTTGTGTTAGACCAGGCTAGCCACAGACTCCCAGATCTCCACTTGCCTCTGCCTCCTGGGTGCTGGGATTAAAGGTGAACCCCACCACTCAGCTGTCCACTTGTTTGCATTTTTTAAAAATGTAAATAATTTTGCTCTACATGTCCGGGTGCACCACATGTGTACCTAGTGCTGTGAAGCCCAGAAGAGAGCGCGGATCCTCTGGAATTGGAGTTCCAAGCAGCTGAAAGCCATCATGGAGGCTCTGGAATTGAGGCCAGTCTCTTGGCAGTGTTCTTAGCTGCTGAGCCAGTCTTCCAGCCTCCGTCCACTTATCTTTGAGACAGAGTCTCTCTCTGGAACCTGGAGGTCGCCAGCTGAGCTAGCGTGCCCACTGGGGAACAGGGCCCCGCCTGTCTCTGCCTTCCCCAGCACTGGGTTTACCGGTCTACTTTTACACCTGGCTATTTACGTTGATGCTGGGATTTGAACTCGGGTCCACATGTTTGCAGGCTTGTCATCCGTGGCGGTGCTAAGCCCCTCACACATGCTAGGCTCTCCCTCCATCACTGACGTCCACCCCAGGCACTGACTAAAACACACTATCAATCATCCATGCTCATTATTACAATCCGACAGGGTTTAAAAAAAGAAAAGTACTGCCCATTTCCCAGGCGAAGAAAGTGTGTGGGGTGGCAGTGCATGTCTGTAAGGAGGAAGAGACAGGAGGATGGCTGTAAGTTTGAGGCCAGCTATATATTGTGATCCTACCTCAGAAAACAAAAACAAACAAACAAACAAACAAAAAAAAGAAGAAGAGGAGGAGGAGGAGGAGGAGGAGGAGGAGGAGGAAAAAGCCTCCAGGTGTGACTTGAGTGTAGCTTGCCTGAGGTTGTGGGTTCTATACCCAGAACCACACACAAACATAACTCCAGCTCTTGAGGTCTAGGGTAAGGGAGGGAGCCCCGTCCTCTTCTCCGCCTGTGCTTTTGCGTGGGGGCTGGGGGGAGGGAAAAGAGGCTCGTCTCTTCTTGTCAATTTGTGAACACTCCTTATATGATAGCTACATCTAGAGTTTAGGAACCCTTTTTAATTCACTAAAGTACTTATTTAATTAAGCTAATAACCCTAGCCCTTTGGGTTCTACAAACAGCCTTGCTCTGTTAGCCCAGGCTGGCCCACAGCTCCCTCTCCTCCTACGTCAGATTCCTCCGTGCTGGGATTTGAGGTCAGCCAACATTTTCAGCCGCCTTTCCCTTTTATCGTTCTCTTCCCTTTTTGTGTGTCTGTGTGCACGTGTGTGGCATATGCACACATATGTGGGGGTCTATGCATTAGTGTGCATGTGTGCACAGAGCCTCAGGAGGACTGATCTGTCTATTCTCATCCATCGCCAAAGTATTCTCAAGAGACGGGGTCTCTCACTGAACCAGTCAGCAAGTCCCGGCCATCCTCCTGCCTCTGCCCTCCGCAGTGCTGGTGTTACGGGTGCACAGGGCCACTTTCCCATGGGTGCTGGGGCTCAGAACTCCTCAGGTTTCCCTGCTCAGTCATCTCTCTAGCCCTGACTTTTCCCATTTAAAATCTTTGATTTATTTATTCTTTTATTATGGGTATGCATGTATGTCTCTGTGAGGGTGTGTGTGTGACTGGAAGGGTGCCCGCAGAGGCCTAAAGAAATGAATCCCCTGGATTATGGTCCTCTTCAAGGAGCTGAACCTCTTGAGTTATCTCCTTCCTTCCTTCCTTCCTGTCTGTCTGTCTGTCTGTCTGTCTATGTATCTCCCATTCACCCAGGATCCCAAATACACCCCCAGGTAGCCTCCAATTTGCTTTGTAGCTAAGGATAACCTTGAGCTCCTCATCCCCCTGCCTCCACCTCCTCACTGCTTTCCCTGCCGCAGCTATTCTGTAAACAATGGGCAAAGGATCAAATCCCAGGCTTCCTGGCTGCTGGGCAAACACTCTGAGCCTCATCTCCAATGCCTTGACTGGCTTTGACCAGTCAGACTCCAAGGCATTAGGGTCTTATCAACCAGGTCTCGGGCGCCTAGGGCAGGGGGCGTGTCCTCGCTCCTCCCCAGCCTTTATCTCACAGCTTCTCTCTTCCCATGGGTCAGACACATAAAGGCACCTCAGATCCCTAGCGGTCCGTTGTCACCATGTCCCTGCTGTGCCCACTGCTGCTGGCTCTAGCCCTGGTGGCTGTCCCCGGTGCCCAGAGCGCTTGCCCGGTGCCCGCAGACCTGAAGAGGGCCGACGGGACGCGCACGTGCGCCAGGCTCTATGAGAGGAGTGATCCTTACTATGACAACTGCTGCCAGGGGTCCGAGCTGTCTCTAGAGCCAGGCACCGACCTGCCCTACCTGCCCTCGGACTGGTCCAACACGGCTTCGTCTCTGGTAGTGGCCCAGCGCTGCGAGCTCACTGTGTGGTCTCGCCCCGGCAAGCAAGGCAAGACACACAAGTTCTCGACGGGCACCTACCCTCGCCTGGAAGAATACCGCAGAGGCATCTTCGGAGACTGGTCCAACTCCATCTCCGGTCTCTACTGCAAGTGAGTCCCTACCCAGTCCCACCACCCAAACCCAAGGCTCCCCCAGAATACAGAGACCCCCAGACTTGTACTAAGAAAGGTAGGTTCCCCCTAGAAACTGTTGCAGGAGGTCCCATCTCTGAGTACACCCCTAATCCTAATTATCAGACTAATCCTGTTATCTTATGGCCCTCACCCTCACCCCAGTCTCTTAGACAAACTCTAGGCTCCCCATGCTAGGAAATCGACCACCCATCTAACTTGTGCCTCCATTCTAGAAACCCTTCCACGTCAGTGTGGCTCTAATTCTGCATTTCCATGAGGTTTCCTGGCCTCAGAATGAGGAGGTCACTGGTTCCTCTGGGGCCCTTAGACCCCTAAGGCAGCCCTGCCTCATTACTTTGAAAGCCCCCAGATCCAACTCTGAGACTTAAAAACCTCTCTCAGGCTTCAAGACCCCAGGCCCAAATCTTGAAGAGTCAGTCTGGTCTAACCTTCCACACCCACTCACATTGTCTAGATCAGCCCCAAACCCAGAAAGCATTTGTAGACCTCCCAGAGTCAATCCCGGGGGTCCCCAGCTCCAGCAGTCATCCCGAGGCCCATAGATCTCAGGTGTCCTCTATGTCATTGTAACAACATCCCAAATCAGCCCGGCAGGATTTCCCAAAAAAATCACCAGACCCCAAAACCTCCCAGGCCAGGACCCCAAACTCCTGAACTTGGAACATTGGACCCTCCCTCGGACCTTCCCACATGGGACTTCTCTGTCCTGACAACCCTGTTGGGAATTCATGTTTCTATTACAGGTGCTATTGACGCCTCGAGAGTCTATCATCTATAATTCCGTGCAGTCTGAGCCCTACCCAGCCTGTCCTTGGGGACTGCTGTGGCCCCAAGATCCAGGAGGCGAGATGGCCCCACGACCTGCTATCATAGCTTCCCTATAATACAGCCCTTGTGAAGTTACAACCCTGTGTGACATCTGCGTGTGTTCGAGACCCGACAGACACCCAGGGCTGGATAGAATAGGGGAGAGGAGAGCGCTCAGATCTGAGTCAGACCATGCTGGGGACGCAGCCTTCGGTTGTAACTTGGGGTTGGGATGAACAAAGACACCCAGGAGGCAAGAGTCAGCACGGCTGGCTGCTGTCAGGTATTCAGACACTTCTTGTTGCTTCCAGGAAACATCTCTCTGCCTGCAGGGACTCTCGGCATTAATGCCCAGAACATTAGGGTCATTCGAGGACCTTGTGCCAGGCTAGAACCACCGTGGCCTGGATGATGTGGTAGAGGAAGGGGCTCCACCACTGAGCCACACCCACAGCCCCTCACTGGGGGATTCTAGGCAGGGGCTCCACCACAGCCACGCCCCCAGCCCCTCACTGGGGGATTCTAGGCAGGGGCTCCACCACTGAGCCACGCCTCCAGCCCCTCCCTGGGGGATTCTAGGCAGGGGCTCCACCACAGCCACACCCCCAGCCCCTCACTGGGGGATTCTAGGCAGGGGCTCCACCACTGAGCCACGCTCCCAGCCCCTCCCTGGGGGATTCTAGGCAGGGGCTCCACCACTGAGCCACGCTCCCAGCCCCTCCCTGGGGGATTCTAGGCAGGGGCTCCACCACTGAGCCACGCCCAATGCCTCTCTACTTTTTATTTGGGAACAGGGTCTAACTAAGTTGTCCCGGCTATCTTTAAACTTGAGATCCCTTTACCTCAGCCTCCTTTGTAGAGGGACTTAAAGACTTGACACTGGATTATTAATTATATTTAATGTCCCTGCCCTGGCATATGGAAGACACTTTAGTTCAAATTTATGTTTCTGTTCAGGTTGTGATCTCTGCTTCACCTTTGCCCCAGGCATGGGAGCTTTTAATAGTTGTCTGGTTTGGGTGAGTCTGGGATGTCCTAGGCAGAGAGATGGGAAGACCTCTGTAGGAATGAAATCCAGGGTCGACTGGAGACAGGACTGGGATTTGGGGAAGATTCTGAGAGTTAAGGGATGAGGGAGAACAGGTAAGTGAGAGCACTTCAGGGGCGCACACGGGAGGATGGGGGGAGATAAAAAGATCGGCTGTCAGGGGCCTATTCCTCACAACCGCAGTCAGGTCTCCAGGACCCACGAGGTAGAAGGAAAAAGTAGAGGTTGGGCTATACCCAGTGGTGCAGACACGTAACCTCAGCTACTCAAGAGGCGGAAGGCAGAAGATTGAAAATTAAAAGCCAGCTTGGGCCACTTAATTAGACCCAGTCACAGAATTCCAGCGAATAAAAAAAGCTCTGGGGATATAGTTCGGTGGTAGAGAACTTGTCCAGTATACACGAAGGCACCCGAGTTCGAGTCCCAGCACGGCAGAAAAAGAGGTCAGAGGTCACAGAAGTACCTGGAGTTCAAGGACTGGCTGAGTGGGTGAGGTGTGGACGGAGGGGGTTCTAATGAGCAGAGCAGGCAGACGCCCAGCCTCTCTGAGCACGCCTGTGTGTTCTTAGAGCCACTCTCTGAAGGTTTATTCACCAACATGGGACAGGCAAGGGGTGGACGCACATTTATGGAGGCGTGGAGATGTCAAAGGAGACCCCAGGGCCAAGCAGGGTCTGAGAGACCTAGGCAGGGAGAAACAGGAAGGGGCTGGGGCCAGAGGAGGGGGTAAGGTGGGGCCAGGTGGAGAAGGAGAAGGGGAGTGGGGGTGGGGTGGGGAGGGTCGGGGGAAGCCTCAGGGTCATGAAGGGGAGGAAAGGTCAGAGGATGAGGTCAGAGGATGAGGTCAGGGAGGATGAGGGTCAGGGAGGATGCGTTGGAATGAGAGATTGAGGAGTGGGTCAAGGGCAGAGGACCGCTCAGGGAGGACGGCTCAGGGCAGTAAAGAGGTGTCAGGCAGAAGGTAAGGATATGTCAAGGAGGCAAGGAGGAATCGGGCGTGAGGAGGGGTCTGTAGACTAAGGGTCGATCGCGTGAGACTCGAGAGCCCCGTCAGAGGTCAGAGGTCACTCCCGGAGCTGCACAGAAACGGAGGAGTCGGTCACCCTCGTCCTCCGCAGTCCCCCAGGCTCCATGCGGTTCTTAGCCTTGTGCTGGAAGTGGACATAGCGGACTCCGGGGCCGTACTGGCGGAAGACGTGGGACACCTGTGGCAGCCCAGAGTTAGGAAGAGCGGCCCACCAGGGTCGCACAGCCTGCCGGCGTCCTTCCCTCCCGCCCGCCGCCCAAGGTCGTGGGAAAGAACACCTGTGTGGGCGACCCGGCAGGCTCACCTGCACCCAGCGGCCGGGGGGGCCTCTCCCATTGGTCCGAGGGGCCACGTGGTGCTGGGCAATGACCGTGCGGCGGTCAGCCGCCAACAGCCAGACGTGCAGCTCGTAAACACACTGGTCTAGACGGCTGTCCTCGAACCTGGAGGAGGTTCAGGCTTTGACTGCCACGCCCAGCCCTGGTCCTAGGCCCAGCCACACCGTCTCCAGATCTAGCCTCCCAGCCCTGGCCTGACCGAGACCAAGACAACCCCATGCTGTTCTCTGAGGCCCATTGTGGGGGGGGGGAGGGAAGAGGTGGGGGAGAGGGCATAAACTTGTCACCAATAGTGACAGCTACGTCTGTAGATGGAGGGGCACAGGCAGAAGTTGAGGTGACATGAGGTACAGGCAGAGGGTATGAGGGAAAGACGGTGCTGGTAGTTTAGGGGTACGGTGGGGGGCACGGCATTGGAGCAAACTCATATATGTCCCCTCCGTTTGACCGGAGTAGGATTCCAAGTCGGGGCTGTGTGAAAGAAGCTGTCTTCTCGCTGGGAGGGAAATGAGTCCGAGAATCAGAGGGACAGCTGAGCAGTGGTGGCACACGCCTGTAATCCCAGCACTTGGGAGGCAGAGGCAGGCGGATTTCTGAGTTCGGGGCCAGCCTGGTCTACACAGAGAAACCCTGTCTCGAAACACACACACACACACACACACACACACACAGAGAGAGAGAGAGAGAGAGAGAGAGAGAGAGAGAGAGAATGAGAGGGGCACAGCCTAGCCTTGGGGGATAAAGGAACAGCCTGGGCGGGGGGTGGGGGGGAACACACCCAGCTGACCCCTGTAAGATACAAAGGACCGGGTGAGGCCACAGAGTCAAGGGGTGTTGCTGAGGGAGGGGCTCGGGCCCTGGGTCAAGGGAGCCTGAGCCTCGGGTGGCACGCGCACGCAGTCAGGGAGGGTGGGGCACACCAGTCCATGACGGTGATGTCGGGCTGCTCGTCATCCAGAAGCTCCTCCCACAGCTTCTTGGCCAGCAGGTTCACACACTGCTCCTTCACGGTCCAGCTGCAGACAGACAAGAGAGGAGATGGGCCTGGCCATCCCACAATCCCGGGGTGTCCCAGGGAGCAGGAAGCAGGAGACCCTCCCCCTCAGCCCCTATCCACCTGCACATGAGGACCAGACAGTCCTGGTTCCCAGGAGACCCTGGAGAACAATATACACAAACCCTCTGTTCCAGGAGAGAGCTGACGCTTGTCCAGGCCTGGAGTCTTAGCTACTCTATCTACTGGCTGATTAGAGGATTGGAAGTTCAAGGTCTACTTGGGCAACTTAGCGAGATCCCACCTCAAAAACAAAAACAAAGACAAACCAACCAGACTAGGGGCATGGATCTTCAAGAGAGCACTTATCCAGAATCCCCCAGGGAGGGGCTGGGGGCGTGGCTCAGTGGTAGAGCCCCTGCCTAGAATCCCCCAGGGAGGGGGCTGGGGGCGTGGCTCAGTGGTAGAGCCCCTGCCTAGAGTCCCCCAGTGAGGGGCTGGGGGCGTGGCTCAGTGGTAGAGCCCCTGCCTAGAATCCCCCAGTGAGGGGCTGGGGGCGTGGCTCAGTGGTAGAGCCCCTGCCTAGAATCCCCCAGTGAGGGGCTGGGGGCGTGGCTCAGTGGTAGAGCCCTGCCTACAATTCCCCAGTGAGGGGCTGGGGGCGTGGCTCAGTAAAAAAAAAACACACACACACAAAACCCCTAGCGACGTATGTAGTTTAAAGGATACTTTAATCAGTTCATTTAAAAAAAAAAAAAACTTTAGAAAAGATGAGATTTGAGTTCAGAGCCCTGAACTACAGCCATCCTCTCATCTCCCGTTCAGGAGCTGACCTGGATGGACATGTAACTCTCTCCCGGGGAAAAGAGGGTGAGATCAAGATTCATCAAACACCTACTGTGTGCTGGCCAGACATCTTGGGCGCCTATGTTGCATGTTTCATAGGCAATCAGTTATGACTAACCCTGTCACCGGAGCCAGAGAGGGAGGCCCCCCTGCAGGGGCCTCAGCCAAGAAAGCTAGAGGAGGAGAGGAGGGTAATTCCTCCTCCCCCACTCCCACCCCAGGCCCTGTGGCCACTCACCTGAGCGGCCCCTGGAGGTTCTCAGTTCTAATGTACCATCCACGGAAGTTACCTGGCCAGTGAGGAGGACAGAAGGGTTGGTGGGACATTCCTTGAGGGGCCCCCGTCCTCCCGGGCCGAGCCCCCCAGTGCTTACCCAGCTCCTTCAGGGGCTTCCGGGTGGGACCCGTGGGGGGCGCCGGCTGGTAGATGTTAATGCCTGAATCACACAAGGGAAGGGCGCCTCAGGCCAGTGCCCACCTCCTCACGCCTTCCTGCCCCCGGGGCCATACTGGAAGAGCAAGAACCCGAGCTGGGCTAGACCAGCCTAGCAGGGACGAAGGGTGTTAGTGGGCGGTTAGGGTGAGTCTCTGGAGCTCTGGGAGAAATCCGGAGAAAGGGCCCGAACGGCGGGTAGAGGGGAGGGAGAGGGACAGAGATAGGGAGACAGAGAGCAGCGGAGACGCCTGCCGAGAGAGAAACAGACGGGAGCCACGGAGAAAGACCGAGCGTCTGCGAGCGCGCCAGGGGTCCCCCTGCGTCCCCACCTTCGGGGTTCGGGGAGCTGAGCAGGTTGCGGTAGAGCGGCCGCTCGAGGAACAGCAGCCGCCAGCTGAGGCTCGGGGGCAGCTCCAGCTTCCCGCTCAGGGGTCCCCATTCCTCCACCAGCAGCTGCCTGGCTTCCACCTCAGTCGGTGCACTGGGCTGCGGGTGCTCGGGGGTCACCGGGGACGTGGGGGGCCTCGGGGACGGCGGGGATGGCGGGGACTGAGGATGCGGTGGCAGTTCCTCGGAGTACCGGGACCCCTCGGCCTCCATGCTGCCACCGAGCGCGTCTCTGTCCGGCGTCTTCTCCATCCCTAAGGCTGGGACGAGTGGGTCGTGGCTCCTCGGATCCAGGTTAACCGGGGGTGGAGGGGCGGGTCCAGCCATCAGGCATTTAAGAGAGGGCGTGTTAGGGGAAGGATCTGAGCCCCGCGGCCTCCTCCCTCAGTCCGGTAGCCCAGGTCCTCCTCCTCCTCCTCCTCCTGAGACGGCATTCCAGCCCCGCAGGCCTCCTCCCTTAGACCCAGTGGTCCAGCCCCCCAGGCCTCCTCCCTTAGACCCAGTGGTCCAGCCCCCCAGGCCTCCTCCCTTAGACCCAGTGGTCCAGCCCCCCAGGCCTCCTCCCTCAGAAGAGGTCCAGTCCCCGCCCCGCCCCCCCCAACTTCTCACTCTTCTGCCCCAGTTTCCCCAGGGCCAGCTGAGGAGGACCTCTCCTGACCCCTGGGGCTAATGTCAAGCTCTCTAATGATGTGTATCTTCCTCCTTAAGGCTAGCCTGGCAAAACTGAGGCCAGTTAAAGCCAACGTCGCCCCCCACTCCCCCGCCTCACCCCATGTGGGGCTCGGAATGGGCAGGGGTCCAGCCTCAGGCTCTCTCTAGGGACACACTTGAGGCACTCGGATAATTTTTTTTTCTTTGATTTCTTTTTGGTCCTGGAGAGTGAAACGGGTTAGTCAGAGTGTGGTTAGAAGCATAGACGTGTGTGTGTGTGGGGGGGGGGGGTGTCAGAGGTGGGGAATCCGGGAGGTCTGGAGGCAGTAGCCCCTGACTGCCCCCCTCACCCCCATAACTGGGTCCCTCCCTGCTTCCTCCCTGAGGGAGGATGGGCACAGTGAGGGCAGGATTTTGGGGCGTGAGGAACCTGTAGGGCCAGCTACCCAAGGCCACTTCCTGTGTGTGGCCTCATTTCCCGGCCGGGCTGGTTCTCCCTAAGCGGAGACCATCGGCAGAGGGGAGCTCCGATGCCTCTGCTTGCCGGAGTGCTCCTCGGCGTTGGCGCTCTTAAACTCACTTCACTAACAAGAGGAGGAGCGGAAAGATGGCGGGTAGTTAATAAGCAGACACGGGGCCTGAATCCTCCAATCCCCATCTCTCTGGACAACAGCTACTACTGGCTTCTTTTGCTGCTATTGTTGTTGTTTAGGGCTTTTATGTTTTGTTTTCAAACAAAGCCTTAGCTCAGGCTTTTTTTTTTTTTTTTTTTTTTTTAAACTTGCTATGTAGCCCAGGCTAGCCTTGCGGCCTCTATCCGCCAAATGATTGTGCACAAGCTCACCCCACCACGCCCTGTGGGTGCTACCATTTCATCCCCATCCCTGTCCCCACACTCCCAAGCCAGGCCCTCACACGTCAGCGCTGCCGGTCCTTCAGACTCAGAAAACAAGATGGCCTCAGACAGACACCAGGAAGTGGAGCCCATGCCCTAACCCATAAGTGGGGTGAGCTATCCCATCTCCATATCCACCCTGTTGTTACACCCATCTTGTCAATGAAGAAACAGAGACACTGAGAGGTCTCGTGACTCACGAGAGGTTGCACAGGAGGGACAAAGCAAGCTGGACAGAGACCAGGAAGTCTCAGGCATGCTCAACAGCGATCAGATTTAAATCAAGAAACTCAGTCACGGGCTCAGGACGATGTGGACGGTTAAACCCATCCCACTTCCTAAGAGCCCTGTGCTGAAATGGCAGGAAACGATAAATAACATCTCCATGCATAGCTCAGGGAGCCGAGGCAGGAAACAGAGGGGTATTGACCCTGTACACTGAAGAGCTGGAAGTCGCTAGGGCCCTAGGAGGGCCGAGGTGACAGGTGTCACCCTGCCACACCTCAGCAGGTTCCCAGAAAGCACCAGCAGAACCCACGGCACACCCAAGACCGCATATACTCCCGGGGCCACCACAGCACACGCCCCTCTGCCCTCCCGCCTGCCTCGGCCTGTCATGGTGGGTGGGAGGGGGCCAGACTGAAGAGTGCGATCAGAATCCAGGACAGGGCATGGCCACAGCCTGCAGGGACCTGAGGGAGGAACCCCCCTTCCCCCCAAAAAAAGAAACAAGAGAGGCTTTCTTTCTAAAATGTATTTATTCTTTCCTAACTCATACACGTGCATACAGGTAGGATTATAAAATGTACCTTGATTATATTCTTCTCCAATATCCTTTCCCATCTCCCCTCCCTCGGACCAAACTAATTTGTCCCTGTACTACTTTGATGTGTTTTATTTGTTTGTTTTCTTTTGCTTGAGAATATGTTCCTGTGTAGTTCAGGCTGCCCTCAAATTCCAGATGACAATGTTGGCCGGGAACATTAGTCCTGAGCCACGCCCCCAGCCCCTCCCTGGGGGATTCTAGGCAGGGGCTCTACCACTGAGCCACGCCCCCAGCCCCTCCCTGGGGGATTCTAGGCAGGGGCTCTACCACTGAGCCACGCCCCCAGCCCCTCCCTGGGGGATTCTAGGCAGGGGCTCTACCACTGAGCCACGCCACACCCCCAGCCCTATCTTAGGCTTTTTTTTTCCTCCTTGCTTGCGTCTCTCATGCTCAGTGGTTCACAAATCCTGGGACATGTCTGATTCACTGGGGAGGTCCTTGTTCCCTCACAGAAGGCTGGGATGGGCCCTAGAACCTCCGTGAAGCACCTTTGCCTGAGGAACCTGGGTGTACAGCTTATGTCCTGGCAAAGCGCGTGGATTCCCACAGTCAGATTCCAATCAGCTTCTGCTCTTGCCACCAGAAGACCAGGAATGCCCCAGTGTGGCGTTTAACCAAGAGCAGTTAAAGCACACGCTCACTCGGGGTGGATCTCCATGCTGGTCACGGCGCCCCGCACTGGAAGAGCCCATGTGCACATGGCTGGATGGACACCCGGAGATGTAACATATAAGTGAGGTCTGGAATGTTCACAAAGGCTCGTGTGTTAAGGGCACAGTTTCCATCGTTGTATTATTAGACAGTTAAACCTCTTAGAGGTGGGGACTAGCAGGACATTCTCTGGTCCCCAGTGTATCCCCTTGCAGAAGACAGCGCGACTCCGGTCCCTCTCCGTTTAGCTCCTTCACTTGCTGGCCACCGTGAGTTAGTGTCTTGACTCCACTGTGCGTCCCCACAGTGACCAGAAGCAACAGGGTCATGTGAGAAGGAAGACCTTGAAGCCATGAGCGAAATTAAGCCTTCTCTCTTTTCTTTTCTTTTCTTTTCTTTTCTTTTCTTTTCTTTTCTTTTCTTTTCTTCTTGTTTTTCTTTTTCTTTTTCATAATACTTAAAACAGTATTAGTGCAGAATTCTAGCAGAATTTCTTTTTTATTGGTTATTTTATTTATTTACATTTCAACCTTTCTTTTTTTTTTTAAACAAAATTATTTTAGATAGGGTCTCCACATGTAGCTCTTGCTAGGACTTGTGTAGACAAGGCTGGCTTAGAACTCACAGTGATCTGCCTTTTTATTATTTTATGAGTATCAGTTTGCCTGCGTGGTGTGTGTGTGTGTGTGTGTGTGTGTGTACACCACCTTGCGTGCCTGGTGCTCTCAGAGGCCAGAAGAAGAAATCAGATTTCCAGGAACTAGAGGCACAGATGGCTGGGAGCCACCCTGTGGGTTCTGGGAATTGGATCCCAGTCCTCTGGGAAAGCAACATCTGCTCTTAATTGCTGATGTATCACTTTAGCTCCTCTTCTTTTTTTAAAGTAAAGGTCTCTGGTATTTTGTTACCGCAACAGAGTTAGCCAACGTACTCTGGTACATTTACACCCTGGGATTCTATTCAACAAGTCTAAAAGTCTCTACTTGGAATAATAAAGGACAGTCAAAACAGTGGTACCTACAGTGTGATTTCATTTATATAAAATCCTGGGGCTGGAGAGATGGCTCAGAGGTTAAGAGCACTGACTGCTCTTCCAGAGGTCCTGAGTTCAAATCCCAGCAACCACATGGTGGCTCACAACCATCTGTAATGGGGTCTGATGCCCTCTTCTGGAGTGTCTGAAGATAGCTACAGGGTACTTACATATAATAATAAGTAAATCTTAAAAATAAAATAGAATAAAATCCTGGTACGGCAAGATTAAGCCAGCATCAATCGTGTTGGTAGAACTTAGAGAGAAGGAGTTACAGCCAGAAGCATAAATGTGGTTTCACGGGCAGTGAAAAAGCCTTCCTTCCTTCCTTCCTTCCTTCCTTCCTTCCTTCCTTCCTCCCTCCCTTCCTTCCTCCCTCCCTTCCTTCCTTCCTTCCTTCCATGCACGTTCTCACTTTACAGACCAGGCTGGCCTTGAACTCCTGCCTCTGCCTCCTGAGTGCTGGACTAAAGGCGTGCGCCACCACACCAGGCCCACAAAGTTCTACCTTAACTGTGGTTGTTACATGGACACATGCATTTGTCAAATGCATCTCGGCATATTTTATATGAGTGTATTTATGATGTGCTAATTATATCTTGATGGGAAACAAAGCAGCCCGGTGACTCTCTCTACACCCCGTTTAAGGAGATTTCTAGAAAGCCAGCAGGAAGAAAGTAATCGAAGCGGCGAGCCTCACTGGCCACTGTTGACGTCCGGAATAGCATGAGATGGACATGTGTCTGAGCTCTCCCCAGGGAGGCCTGTGCCAGCTCACAACCAACAGAACCGGACTGCGGTGTGGCCCAGTTTGTGGGGTGCTGGTCAAGCATGCACAGAATTCTGGGATCGAGCCTCAGCACTGCAGAAAGTGGGACATAGTGGATTCCCCTCCAGAGGGCGGAGGCGGGAGTTTAGAGAGTTCACAAACAACCTTAGGACACATGAGATCCCAGGAAAGGAAGGAAGGAAGGAAGGAAGGAAGGAAGGAAGGAAGGAAGGAAGGGAGGCAGGGAGGGAAGAAGGAAGGAAGGAAGGGAGGGAGAGAGGGAGGGAGGGAAGGAGGGAGGGAAGAAGGAAGGAAGGGAGGGAGGGAGGGAGGGAGTGAAGAAGGAAGGAAGGAAGGAAGGAAGGGAGGGAGGGAGGGAGGGAAGAAGGAAAGAAGGAAGGAAGGAAGGGAGGGAGGGAGGAAGGGAAGAAGGAAGGAAGGGAGGGAGGGAGGGAGGGAGGGAGGGAAGAAGGAAGGAAGGAAGGAAGGAAGGGAGGGAGGGAAGAAGGAAGGAAGGAAGGAAGGAAGGGAGGGAGGGAGGGAAGAAGGAAGGAAGGAAGGAAGGAAGGGAGGGAGGGAGGAAGGGAGGAAGGGAGGGAGGCAGGGAGGAAGGAAGGGAGGGAGGGAGGGAAGGAAGGGAGGGAGGGAGGGAGGCAGGGAGGAAGGAAGGAAGGGAGGGAGAGAGGGAGGGAGGGAAGAAGGAAGGAAGGAAGGAAGGAAGGAAGGAAGGAAGGAAGGAAGGGAGGGAGGGAGGGAGAGAGGAAGGAAGGTGTGGCAAAAAAATTACTATCATAAACACCTGGAGCCTAGTCAAGTTAGTAGCAGGAAAGGTTATTTTGGCTCACAGTTTTGGAGGCATCAGAGGTCATCATTAGCCTTGTTATTCAGCGACACTGTGTGGAGAGCGTGTGCTGATGGAGGAGCTTCACCCACAGCTGAGAAGTGAAGGAGAAATAAGGTCAGTCCAGGATCCGGAAGTCCTGCTAGCTAAACACAGCCCTGTAAAGGTTCCACAGCCTCCTGGCAGAGCTGCTCTGGGGCCCCAGCCCCTCCCTGGGGGAATCCTAGGCAGGGGCTCCACCACTGAGCCACGCCCCCAGCCCCTCTCTGGGGGATCCTAGGCAGGGGCTCTACCACTGAGCCACGTCCCCAGCCCCTCCCTGGGGGATCCTAGGCAGGGGCTCTACCACTGAGCCACGCCCCCAGCCCCTCACTGGGGGATTCTAGGCAGGGGCTCTACCACTGAGCCATGCCCCCAGCCCCTCCCTGGGGGATCCTAGGCAGGGGCTCTACCACTGAGCCACGCCCCCAGCCCCTCCCTGGGGGATCCTAGGCAGGGGCTCTACCACTGAGCCACGCCCCCAGCCCCTCCCTGGGGGATTCTAGGCAGGGGCTCTACCACTGAGCCACGCCCCCAGCCCCTCCCTGGGGGATTCTAGGCAGGGGCTCTACCACTGAGCCACGCCCCCAGCCCCTCCCTGGGAGGTTCTAGGTAGGGGCTCTACCACTGAGCCACGCCCCCAGCCCCTCACTCTTGCTATGGTCTGGGACTCCTCCCATAGTGGACGCTGTATTCCAAGAGGCTCTGAGCTGCCCCCATCACCCCAAGAACAGAAACACAAGAATGACTGTGCAGGAGCGGAGGGCTGCCTGGCCCCAGCAGTCCCGGCTCTTATCCCGCTGGAGCTGGCTTAGCTGCACCCTTACTTCTCCTGACTGTGCGCTCACGTTTTTTTGGCCAGTCCACAGGCCCCACCCCCCTTCCCACTCTGTGGCCTTGGCACATGCTCCTCCTGCAAGGCTTCACGGATGCTCTGGGGCTGTGTCCAGCTGGTCACTTCCCCAGCTGCAGACACCCTTCTGACTCTTCCCTACGAGCTTGGTGCCTGCGGACCCAGGCTCAGTCGCACACCGCTGAGCCCTCCGAGCCAGGCGCGCTGTGCCCGAACTGTTCCTCTGCACTGCCACACCTCGTCCCTGCCTCTTGCCCTCCCCGCGATCGATCTATGACTCCGTCTGGATCTGTGGCTCTCTAGCTCACCGTCTGGCTCACCCTGCTAGAATGTTGTCTTGCCGGGGTAGGGCCTCCACAGACTCTGTTTATTATTTGTCCCCAACTGGGCTGCGGCCATGCCTGCTGGGCAGGAAGTAGATGAAGGCCCGACGCTGCCCTGCTGAGGAACCATGTCCAGACATCCCGAGTGCACATCTTCACTCTGCTGCAGAGTCAGCATGTGCCTCGCGAATCCAGGTCCTATGCGGGCTGGAGAGTGGCACTCGGGTGGGAGGGGGGCATAGGTCAGGGGCGCAAGAGCGGGAAGCAACAGCCGAGTTGGTAGGGAAGAAAAGCAGATTGATTGGGTTGAATGTTGTTTGACAGGACGAAATGGTGTGACCCAGCTCTGCTCTCCAGGGAGCAATATATGTGCATATCTAGCCCCCTCCCTGGGGGATTCTAGGCAGGGGCTCTACCACTGAGCCACGCCCCCAGCCCCTCCCTGGGGGATTCTAGGCAGGGGCTCTACCACTGAGCCACGCCCCCAGCCCTCCCTGGGGGATTCTAGGCAGGGGCTCTACCACTGAGCCACGCCCCCAGCCCCTCACTGGGGGATTCTAGGCAGGGGCTCTACCACTGAGCCACGCCCCCAGCCCCTCACTGGGGATTCTAGGCAGGGGCTCTACCACTGAGCCACGCCCCCAGCCCCTCACTGGGGGATTCTAGGCAGGGGCTCTACCACTGAGCCACGCCCCCAGCCCCTCACTGGGGATTCTAGGCAGGGGCTCTACCACTGAGCCACACCCCCAGCCCCTCCCTGGGGGATTCTAGGCAGGGGCTCTACCACTGAGCCACGCCCCCAGCCCCTCACTGGGGATTCTAGGCAGGGGCTCTACCACTGAGCCACGCCCCCAGCCCCTCACTGGGGATTCTAGGCAGGGCTCTACCACTGAGCCACGCCCCCAGCCCTCCCTGGGGGATTCTAGGCAGGGGCTCTACCACTGAGCCACGCCCCCAGCCCCTCACTGGGGATTCTAGGCAGGGGCTCTACCACTGAGCCACACCCCCAGCCCCTCCCTGGGGGATTCTAGGCAGGGGCTCTACCACTGAGCCACGCCCCCAGCCCCTCACTGGGGGATTCTAGGCAGGGGCTCTACCACTGAGCCACGCCCCCAGCCCCTCACTGGGGATTCTAGGCAGGGACTCTACCACTGAGCCACACCCCCAGCCCCTCCCTGGGGGATTCTAGGCAGGGGCTCTACCACTGAGCCACGCCCCCAGCCCCTCACTGGGGATTCTAGGCAGGGGCTCTACCACTGAGCCACGCCCCCAGCCCCTCACTGGGGATTCTAGGCAGGGCTCTACCACTGAGCCACGCCCCCAGCCCTCCCTGGGGGATTCTAGGCAGGGGCTCTACCACTGAGCCACGCCCCCAGCCCCTCACTGGGGATTCTAGGCAGGGGCTCTACCACTGAGCCACACCCCCAGCCCCTCCCTGGGGGATTCTAGGCAGGGGCTCTACCACTGAGCCACGCCCCCAGCCCCTCACTGGGGATTCTAGGCAGGGGCTCTACCACTGAGCCACGCCCCCAGCCCTTCACTGGGGATTCTAGGCAGGGGCTCTACCACTGAGCCACGCCCCAGCCCCTCACTGGGGGATTCTAGGCAGGGGCTCTACCACTGAGCCACGCCCCCAGCCCCTCACTGGGGATTCTAGGCAGGGGCTCTACCACTGAGCTGCATCCTCCGCCTTACTGTGTGTGTGTGTGTGTGTGTGTGTGTGTGTGTGTGGTTTGTGTGTGCTTCACGTGAGCATGTTCTTGTGTGGAAGGCATACACGGGAGCACCACAGTGCATGAGGTCGTGGGCAAACCCCAATTATCAAATTTTTCCTTCCACTTTGCTTGAGATGTTGCGGACCCCAGAGCAGCAGGCCAACAAGCTTTCAGAGATTCTCCTGTCTACACCTCCCACCTTTCTGTAGGAGCCCTGGGTTTACAGACACAAGCTACCACCCCTCGACCTTCCTTGGGTTCTGGGGATTTGAACTCGGATCTTCATGTTTGTGTGGAGAGCACGTTTACCAATCGAGCCCTCTACTTCGCCCTGTGGCATTCATTATTTTTAATCGGAGGACTTGGCTCATGGTTTTCGAGCTTTCAGCCCACGGTCCCTGACGTCATTGATCCTGGGTCCAACCTGAGGTAGCACACCAGGAAGCAGCCAATTTATTTTTCCCCCGGTTAGGTGGTGTGCAGTGGCACTCCGTTTTGAATGTGCATTTCTTGGCTAATGAGTCAGAGCCTTGTGCGTGACCGCATGACCTTTGGGCTCTTCTTTCTCCAACCCGACTGGTCTAGCCTTTGTCTATGTCCCTGAGAACATCGCTCTTCTTTTCTTCCTCGGTTATCTGTGAATGTCTTCCCCATTCCGAAACGTGACTATTCCAAGTTATTCAATTGCTTAATTCATTTTGAGCCTGGGTCTCCCTATGTAGCCCAGGCTAGCCTGGAACTCTCCTCCTGCCTCAGTCTCCTGTGTGCTGCCGCCATGTCTGGTGTAATGATACATCTTGATTTTTATATTATCAACTATTTTTGTCTGTTTTACTCAATTATGTTCTTTATAGTTTTCTTTCAGACTCCTTTTTTGT
The DNA here is from genome assembly GCA_964023405.1 of Apodemus agrarius. Taxonomy (NCBI): domain Eukaryota; kingdom Metazoa; phylum Chordata; class Mammalia; order Rodentia; family Muridae; genus Apodemus; species Apodemus agrarius. The sequence goes on from OZ030005.1 coordinate 18,383,964, forward strand.
CTCTGTGGTCATGGGCTACTTTCTTCTGTCGGGTCTTGGTCACATTGCTGTGACCAAACACCTGAAGAGGAGGGCTTATGGGAATGAAGCGGTTAACTGTCAAACGGACAGGGTCTAAAGTCACCAAGGAGACAGGCACTGGTTCAGCACAGACATCTGTGCAGAAGTTTCTAGATCAAGTTAACTGAGATGGGAGGACCCACCCTGAACATGCGTGGTAGGAATCATCCCGCGAGCTACACAGTAGGTTAAAATGAAATATCCACATGCTTGTGCCTGTGGTTCCTGTTCTGGACAGCACAAAACCAGGCTGAATTTAAACAACTTTAATAATGCATTCATTTGTTTTTGTCTGTGTCAGGGACAGTGTACAGAAATTGTCTCTCGCCTTCCCTCAGGGGGGCCCCGGGGATCGAACTCAGGTCATTAGGCTTCACAGCGGGCACCTTTACCTTGCCAGCCAAGTAGGTTGCCCTGTCTTTAGCGGAATTCCTGAGATTGCGATTCAACCATCTCTTTTCCCTCATTGTCGCAGAGGTCACCTTTCTTGTATGGGGACCCCTACACACATCTTACCTGTCTCTGAACTCGGATGTGTCATTAAGCCTCAGTTCCTAGGGTTAAACCCAGCAAAGCCAATGAGCCACCGAGGTGGGGCTTCTCAAGTCCCTTGGCAACGCACGGACTACATTTTCCAGCCTGCCTTGCCCCTGGGCGTGTCCAGATACCTAGCCAATGAAGAGATGGTGCAATCCCTGGCTCAAATCCTTAAAGGAGCCAGTCCTTTCTGTCGGAGGTTATGCTCCCAGGATGGAGGGCAGAGGGAGGCTGGGGTCCCTGCTACTTGAAGAAAGAATCTGAATTGTGTGTTTAGCACAGAAAGGTTGCCTTGTTTCTGGGGTTTCCGTAATGGAGTAGCGATCAGAATCCCTGTTGACATACACACCGATGGGCCAACCCAGGTTCTGATTCAGTCTGGGTGGAGGCCAGGAAATCACATTTGTAAGTCCTCTGGGTGGACCAAGGATGACTACTTTAGAGACCCGCTGGTCTGACTAGTTTCCACCATTTGTTTGGGTTCTGGGCTACTCCCCTCTGGCAGGCAGAATAAACATCTCGGTCTCCCACCTACGCCTGGGACCCACAGCTCAACTACCTTCCCGCCCAGCTGAGTTGTTTGCTTAGAGTGTGGTGTCTGGTCAGTTGCATTTGGGCAAAGCAAGCTGATAATTTCATCCTTAAGACTGTGCTGCCAGCCGGGTGGTGGTGGTGCATGCCTGTAATCCCAGCACTTGGGAGGCAGAGGCAGGCGGATTTCTGAGTTCGAGGCCAGCCTGGTCTACAGAGTGAGTTCCAGGACAGCCAGGGCTACATAGAGAAACCCTGTCTCAAAAAACAAAACAAACAAACAAACAAACAAAACAAAAAACAAACAACAACAACAAAAAAGACTGCTGCCGCTGCAGGTGACACACGTGACCCTCTCACGTGCTCGCCTGAGGTCCCTGATTCTGGGCAGTCTAGAGGCCCCAAGAAAGCACACAGTAGAGACAGCCTTGACAGTGTAGCAAGCAGGCTGGGCCTGGTAGGACTCCTCGAGTTCCATGGGCAGCTGGGAGAAGCCGTTCTGCTCTGGCCGCGGCAGAGGTGTGAGCCTGTCCAGGGTTTGGGAAGCCCACAGACCCCTCTACTCTGTCTAGCCACTCTTGTGACAGTGCCCCCCTCTCCGCAAGGGCATCTGGGTGATTCGATTGGCCTTTTGGCCCCTCCAGTCCTCCCAAAGTGTGACTGACATCTGTGCAGTAAATCCCGATTGAAGAGTCAGGGGGTTAGTGTTCCTGACAGCATGTGGCTAATCCTTGGGGACACTTTGTGACAAGGTGACAAGAGCAGGAGGCAGAGCTGGGAGAGAGAGCTGGGCCTCTTGCAGCAGCTCCCATGGTGAACCCGAGCCTCCCCTTCCACGGGACAGGGACAGCGGGAGATGCCCAGACCAGCCGCCATCTTGGAGTAGGGCATGCGGCAAGGCAGGTGACCGCCCTGGGGCATGTCTTCCTTTGTCGCACGGTAACCCCCAGAGATGTTCGGCTGCCAGTGGGATCCCGAGGGAGTTCAGGCTCCCAGCCACGGGCCTCGGGTTCACCAGCCCCCTCAGCAGAGCGAGCTAGTCCTCTGGCCTCTAGTCCGGAATAAGCTAGAGTGCTTTAACGTTTGCTGCGTCTCCGTGGTTTTATTCCTGAGACAAAGTCCCATGTATAGAGCCCTGACTGCAGACCGCGCTGACCTCAAACTCAGAGATTCACTTGCTTCTGTCTACCGAGTGCTGGATTAGAGGCTCGCACGCACCACCACCTTCAGCCTGTCTTTTGATTCGTGGTCTCACGCAGCCCTGGCTGCCTCCAACTCGCTGCTGCCTGCCTCCTGGCTGGGTTAGGTGACAAGCATACAGCACCAAGTCGGGTTTGCTATGCTGCTGGAGACTGGACAGGGCAAGCACTCTGCCCACGGAGCCCCAGCCCCGCCCAAGGGCCATCTCCCCTGCATTAGCAGCCAGGCCTACAACTCACTGATCTTTGGACGTATGTGGGCTTCCTGTTTCCGTCTGTCAATCTGGGCCTGTTTCTTTACAGACAGGAATCCGCTCCAGCCGAACACCACTCCTAACAGCGGCAGCTGCTTCGCACACTGCCATGTCTACACCTGTGAAACCACTAAGCACTTAGCGAGGCTCCACCACAAACAGGGCCCTGAGCCTCTGGAGGTCACAGCTGTGTGGCAGTAGACACGGGGTAGGCTGGGCGGCCCTGAGCCAACGCCCTGGCGCTCCACTGGCCCCGGCTCCCAGAGCAGCTGCCTGGGGGAGTCTCAGAGGCCCAGTGGGTGAGCTTAGGAGGCGAAGGTGGCTCCCTCCCTCCCCACTGCTGGCCTGAAGACTCACTAAGAGCCCCCAGCAGGCAGCTCCAGGTTACTCAGCCTCAGGCGACCCTAGACAGCCCATTAACCGACTTATCAAACGGCCCATTTTCTAGTTCCTATGCTCAGTAGGATCAACATCGAATAGAGTAACATTTCCGGACTAGGCCATGTGTGGCAACTGGCGAGTTTGCTTGTAATCCCAAGAGCAGTCAGGAGACGGAGGCAGGGCGGTGTGGCAAGTGTGACGCCAACCTGGGCTACAAAGTGGTTAGGCCAGCCTAAACTATGTGGTGAAACCCTGGCTCAAAGAAATTAAAAATAATAATAAAAAAATTTTAAAAAAAAGGAAGAAAGAAAGGGGAAAAAAAAAGAAAAAGAAAAAGAAAAGAAAGAGAAAGAAAAAAGGCGCCTGGGCCATGGGATGTGGGAGCCTCAGCACCGGAACTCTGCAGGCAGCAGGCTGCTTCCAGAGCTGGGGCCTGCGTGCCCCGTGCGGGGAGCAGGGTGGGGTATCTCTCCCTCCGTGCCTGGGTTTCCTGGCCCAGTCCCCAAACTTCCCTTACTGCACAGCTGGACAGTAGCCTCCACACACCACACACAGACACCAAAAAAACAAGAAAATACTTTAATTGTAAAACTAACTTGAGGGATTGGCGGCAGGGTGGGGGACAGGAGCCTGATTCTTCAAAGTGGCTCTGTCCCTGGGCCGGCCACGCCATAGGTCAGGAGTCACCCGTTCCCAGGCTGAGACAGAGACACAGCTAGTGTTATAAAATGACAATATAAATAGACTTCTAGAAAACGGAGGCTGTCTGGGCGCAGTAGTCATTCGCTGCAGAGGCTGGGGAAGGGGAGGCCCCATGTCCCTCCTGTGGAAGGAGGGTGTGGGGCTCTGGGAAAAGGCCACTCTTCAAACATTCATGATTGACCCTTCAACGGCTCAGGGTCAGGGGCTGGGCACCAGGTAGGCTGAGGACAGAGGAGCTGGACTTTCTTGGTGTGCTCTCTCTCTCTCTCTCTCTCTCTCTCTCTCTCTCTCTCTCACACACACACACACACACACACACACACACACACACACACACACTTCTTTCTCATAGTGTCGTCTCTGCCGCAGTGGCCCCTGATGCAGATTTCCAGTGATGGGCAGCCGCCTTCTCTCCTGTCGGCAGTGCCCAGGGGAGGGCCTGTCCTAGGATCCTGGGAGCCTCACTGGCTCCCACATGTCCTGGCGTGGCTTTACAAGTCATGGAATCAACACCAGAGCTCAGTAGTAGGGTCACGAAGGCCCCAGCACAGTGACAGCGGTGCCCTAGGGTGTCTCCTGGGCTGTGGGAGCGCGCTGGCCCTCTACTGGCCTCTGCCGGGCAGGGTGGCCCGCGGCTCTTTGGTTCAGGACTAGGCTCAGGCTCATCTGGTTCGGTGCTGGCGCATAAGGGGCACGATGCTGGCCGGCGGCCCCGCCTTGGTGAGGAAGGGGTGCTTGAGCAGCTCTGCGGCCGTGGCCCGCTGGGCTGGGTCACGCACCAGCAGGCGATCCAAGAAGCCTTTCAGAGACGGTGAGGCCTGTGAATGGAGGGCAGGGTTACTCACGGTGAGTCCACTTTCCTATAACGTCCTGTGGGCCGACGGTGTCTTAGGGAGGGTCAGAGAAGTCTGGGGGGGGAGGAGGGGGAGAGGGGGGCGAGTGCCAAGACCGCCTAAGGCTCCTGGGGTCTGGCAAGACACTGAAGGCAGCCCCTTCCCACACGCAAGTTCCTTAACACAGCCTAGAGTCAGGCAAGCTCTGTGGCAGCCGGGGGCTCAGGGGACCCGTGGCTCTGCCTCAGGGAGCCCCCAGGGCTCAGCAGTGGAATAGCCTGCTCTGCTCACCCTGTGCAGGTTCTTCAGTCGGGGTGGCAGGTTGTCCCGAATCATCTTCATGGCTTTGAGGGGTGGCTCGTTGAAGTAGGGGGGTTCCCCGTCCACCATCTCGATCACCATCACCCCCAGAGACCAGATATCCACCTAGGATGGGAAAGGGACCGCAGGGCTGAGTGCAGAGGGCGGCCGGCCCCGGGCGAGCTCCGGGGAGGCCTCTGTCGGCCTTCACCTTGGGGCTCTAGTCCTGAGCCCATGGCCTGCGTACCGTGCAAGCCTGCCTATGCCCGGTTCTCAGGTCTAGGCGGCGGCAGCTGCCACGGACTGCTGCGTGGGCCCAAGGCCATGCTGCTGGTTACAAGCCATCCTTCCTAAGAGAGGCCCAAGACAGAGCCTCAGCTAGGCCGCCCCTGCGCGCCCTGCTCCAGTCTGCACACGCCTTACTGGGTCGCGTTTGCTGACTCGGAAGATCTCAGGGCTAGGCCAGCTACAGCATCAAGGAGCAGGCTCAGGCGGTGACGACAGCCGCGGTGACTAGCTACTGCCCTAGCTCTAGCGGCACCTGCTCCCTTGTGGGCCGCTGGGGCACTCCTGGGCTTACCTCTGGCCCGTAGGGAAGGCGGGAGATGAGCTCCGGGGCCATCCAGTACGGGGTGCCCACCAGCGACTTCCTCCGAGGCACCTCCTTGCTCACCTGGGCACAGAACCCGAAGTCGGACAGCTTCACCTGAGGCAGACGGGGGCTGTAGGTCAGAGGGGCCCGCCTATCTGACCGCCTTAGACACACAGGCTCCACTGAGCGGCACTTGTGGGCAGCTCTGCTCCCTGTGGGCAGGGCCCTTAGGTGTCTGGAGGTTCTGAGGGGGTGCTGTCCAAGCCCTGCAGCTAGCAAAGGCTCAGCAGAGACCAAGGCGGACCGTGCTCTGAAAGCCAGGGCTCAGGAAACAAGCGTGCTCCAGCCACTGGTTCAAGAGGAACAGCCCAGCCTGCGTCGTGAGAGAAGGAACCTGCAGTACACTAGTTCCCAGGACTTACACCCTCTGCAGCCACGGGCCCCTCCTGATGAGATCTGTGGCTCTTCTGGACCCCAAAATCATGTCCTCTTAAACTCTGGTTACTAGCTGACTTAACCACAGCCCCAGGTTCAGAGTCAAGATCTCAGTCTGAAAGGGGAAGCCAGCACAGCCCGCGTCACACCGCAGGGTCCAGACTGCTGGAGGCTGGCCAGCCCTGCGCTCCACCCTGGCTGCCTAAAGTGAGGGAGGCACCGGGATGGCACAAGGGCCACAAGGGACGCTGACACGGGCCCATAGCAAGCCTGGTCCAATGCCCGGGAGTCCTGATGGAGGAAGGGGGGGACAGAGTGGAGCACCCCCGTAATCTTAGCCCTCGGGAGTCAGACGCCAGCCTGGGCAGTGCAGCAAGTGCCAGGCTAGCCATGGGCACACAGAAGACAGTGTCTCATTAAAAAAAAAAAAAAAATAGGTGTGGGACAGCTAGATCCCTGTGAGTTCAGGGCCAGCCTGGTCTACACACCAACTTCCAGGTCAGCCAGGGGCTGGCTACACAGTAAGTCCCTATTGTTCAAACAAAAATAAAATTAAAGAAACCAACAGGGAGGCAGGCCAGCTGCTTGGCCGGGTCGCATGTACCCAGGGCTGGGCCCAGCCAGGTGTGCGGGTTCCAGTTCTATGACAGGCATTCCACCAGCAGGACGGCACTCTGGGCCTTTCTGTAAGGGACAGATCAGTTGCCCCTCCAGTCCCCAGAGGCCCGCCTGCCCCCGCAGCAGCAGCAGCAGAGGGTGAGGCAGGGACCCAGCACTGGGTGTGCCGGTTTACCCTGACCCTCAGCTGGAGAAGGCTGAGTGACAGGGCCTGCCTGAGCGTTTCCGGAGGACTCACAGGGACAGGAGCTGTCCCGACTGTGGGTGTGAGGGGGGCAGGCCCTCAGCACAGGCTTTCTCCCAATTCCTGTCCGCCGAGAAGGGAGCCGCTCGGCTGCACGCTGCTCCGCCACGATGGGGCCAAACTTCTGATATGCCAAGGCGAGAACAGTGCCACGCCCTTCCTAAGCTGTCCCTTCAGAGCACAGCAAGCCGCACACATCCAGCCTCTGCCCACTCACCCGGCCATCGTGGGTCAGCAAGATGGAGTCACTCTTGATGTCGCGGTGGATGACACCCTGGGCGTGGAGTACAGACAGCGCCTGGAGCACAGCCAGGCACACGGCGGCAATCTGTTCCTCGTTCATCCTGCGTGGGCAGAAGGAGCAACGGGCACTCAGGGCGCTGCCTCGTGTGTCCCGCCTGGGGTGAGCGTGGGGAGCAGAGAGGCCCCTACCCTGCTTTAGGACATCAGGAGTCACAAAGACCTGCCTGGACAGGGGCCGGGGAGCCAAGATGCTATGACCCGTCCTGTGTGCCTGTCCCCACTGCCCCGCCCACACTCTGGAGGGCACCTGTCCATCACCAGAGGATCACAGCCCCACCCCTGGGAGCACAGGAGCCAGCGGGCTGTCCCCGGTACCTGGTGTGGGTGACGATGTCTGTGAGGGCGCCTCCCTCCAGGAACTCCATGACCACCCAGAGCTCGTCGCCCACCAGGTAGCTGTTGTACATCTCCACCACGTTCTCATGCCGGTAGTCACGCATGATCACCACCTGGGCGGGGGCGGGGTCAGCACCGGGACTCGGGCAGGCACTGCGGCTGGCCCCGGCCGGCCTCCCACCACCTCCCAGCGGGTCGGATGCCACTAGCTCACTCCAGCTGTCCCCCTCTCCACAGCCGGAGGCCAGCCTGAAGGGCAGCCACTTCATCCCAGGGGTACACCCTGGGCCCCATGCAGGTTATCTAATCCTGACCAGTCCTGGCCGGTCTGTCAGTAGTCAGACTATCAGGACACCTGGGGAAGTAAGGACAGGAGGACAGGCAGGTTTGAAGGAAGGCCAAAATAAAAGCTGTGTGTGTGTGTGTGTGTGTGTGTGTGTGTGTGCGCGCGTGTGTGTGTGTGTGTTACACCTTAATGGAGCACTCCAGGTGGAGGACTGCCTGACAAGGGGAAGGTCTAGGAGATGTGGTTGCGGGAACACTGCTTACAGGGACCAGAGGAGCAGGCTGAGCGTGAGGAGGACTTCTCAGTGTGGATGGGCCCTGGGATGTGGGCTGTGGAACAGGTGAGGGCAGGAGGTGTTAGGAGACAGACAGCATCCGAGCTGGACCTCCGGGGACTCCTCTACCTGTCACACCCACACACTTCAGAACTGCCTTTGTGACGGGGCCAAGGCTGCCACTCAGAGTCAGAACGGGGTTGACCCAAGTTCCAGTTCAAGCCTGGTTCTGAGCTAGCTGGCTAGGCTCTGATGGGCAAGGAGCTGGACTCCGACTGGAGGACATGGGAGACACTAACTAGGAGGCTCCTTGGTCTTTGTCTTCCTCCTGGCCTCCCACTTGAGGCTGTGGTGCTCCCAGCCCAGGAGCGCTGGGTCCCCAAGCCTCTGAGCCCCAGTTGGCCCCCCCAGCACACGCCCTTGCTGCCCCTGCTGTGCCCCTTGCCCCTCTCCAATTCCCTGCGCTAAGTGTGCCGGCTGCAAAGCCAAGGCCCCCTCTCGGATGTTATATACATGGAGCGCCCAGGGGAGGCCTGAGAGAAAAGCTGGAGCCCAAGGGTGAGAGAAAGAGGCTTCACAGAAGAGGGGCTGAGGAAGGGGATACTGGGCTGGGGTCTGGGGTGAGGCGGCGGGGCAGCCCAGACAGGAAGCCGGAGAGAAGAGGCCTGGAGGAGGACTCAGGCCCAGGACTGGTTGGAACAGTCACGGGCACTTGAGAAGACAGAGGCGCATCAGGCTGGGCCAGCACCCACCTCATTGAAGAGCAGTTCACGTCTCTGCTGCTTGCGCAAGTCCATCTTCTTGACGGCCACCAGTTTGCCCGAGCTGCGCACAGTGGCTATGCACACGATGCCTGTGGAGCCCTCGCCGATCTTGATGAAGTTGTCTAGGTAGGAGCGAGGGTCGCCTGGGTCCACCACCAGCTGCAGGGCGGCCCGGAACTGCTCATGGGACACTCGCTGGGGCTCCCGCTGTGGTGAGCGAGGCCCAGGGGGCCCGGGGGGGCCAGGGGCAAGGGGCACAGCAGGGGCAGCAAGGGCATGTGCTGGGGGGGCCAACTGGGGCTCAGAGGCATGGGGACCCAGCGCTCCTGGGCTGGGAGCACCACGGGCTCGGGTGGGAGGCCGGGAGGAGGAGGAAGACTGAGGAGCAGTCAGGCCTGCGGCTGACGGCCCATTAGGGGCCATGGCGTGTGGCTCCCCCTGCAACGGAAGACAGAGGCGCTGTGAGTGGAGGCCACGTTAACTCCCCATCAGAGGACCGGGTCAGGGTGAGAAGGAAGCTAGGGATGGAGGGAGGAGGGGGCGGGGGGGGGGAGGCGCAGGGGACGGGGAGGCAGTGGAGTGGACGCAGGTGCTCAGGTGGGAGCGGGGTTACCTGGGCGCCGCGAGGTGGGTGGTCCGTGTCAGCCCGGGGGTATGTGTTAAAGGGCCTGCCAGCTGCCAGTTTCGTCCCACTGGTCAGACCGCCAGGCTGAGGGCTGCTGACGTCAGGCCCAGAGAGGGGGCGCTTATCGCGGGAGGCCTCCTGGGGCCCTCCTGGACCCTCCCTTGAAGACTTGGGCCTCTTCTCGGGCCCCACCCGCCGTCTGTCACCACTGCCACTGCCCGCCTCACTGTGGCCTGTGGCCCGGGCTCTGCCTCCAGCTTTGTCGGGGGCCATTCTGGCCGGGGCTGCCCGCCCCTCCGGCACTCCGTTCTCCTGGTGGGCACGGGCAGGTGGGGGTGGACTCTCTCTGCGCAGGGAGTTGGAGCGAGTCACCGACATGTTCTCAAATTCATCAAGCAGCAGCGTGAGGGCCCCATCCTTGGCGGCTTTGCTGCCCCGCACGATGGTCTGGGGTCCAGGCGATGGCAGAGTGGGGCCAGGAAGGGGGGGCACGGGCCGTGCATCCAACATAGAAAAGACAATACAACACAGAAACAAGACGGAGACTGGTGAAGCTGGCTTGGTGACGGTGGGGTGGGGTGCCCTCCACTGCTGGGCACTGGGGTCATGCCCCCCCACTCTGCGTGCCCCCCGACTCTGTGTGCCCCCCTGACTCTGCATGTCCCCCCCCCCGACTCTGCGTGCCCCCAACAAGTGCCTCTTGACGTCCCTGGCTCGCAGCCAGCACTGAACGGCCTGTAATCAGCCCCAGGAACGGCAAATTACAGGCCGCTTGGTGCGCACTTCCTCCCTGCAGGCCGCCAGCATCATCAACCCTCACACCAGCAGCCCTGATCCCCTAGGGCAGAGGGTGTGGCGGAATAGAAAGCCCACGCCGCTGGAACCAACCTGCCCACGTTACCCGCCCCCAGGTGGTCTTCTGGGCTCCACTATGCCCTGAGTGCTGGCCACAGTAGGCTGTTCCTCCAATACACCAGATGTGTGTCCATAACCTACATCTTCCAACTGTGTCTGCGACTGTCCCCCTCGCCCTCCCAGAGGTCTCTGATCAAAACACACTTCTCCGAGAACTTGCGAACAGCCACAAGTCTCGCCCTTCCCTCTTTTCTCCTAGAACAGTAGTTCTCGACCTTCTGATGCTGAGACCCTTTCATATGCAGCTCCTCACGCTGTGTGACCCCAAACATAAAATTACCTCATTGTTTCTTCAGACCTGTGATTTTGCCATTGTTATGAATTGTAATGTAAATATCTGATATGTGTGATATCTCGTATGTAACTCCAAAGGGGCCGTGACCCACAGGATGAGAGCCAGACTGTGACCTTCCCAGGACTGAGCACTTGTTCCATCATTTACAGTCCACTTATGTCCTGGGTCCTAGACCAGAGTCCACACCAAGAAGGTGCTTTGCAAAAGAAGGAAGGGAGGAGGGAGGAGACGAGGCGAGGTGGGGAGCTGCCCCAGCACTGCCTTCAGGTGGCAGGCAGAGGCAGGGCCCGAATGGCCTCTGAGGCCGAGTCTACACTGAGCTCCCGGGAAGCACTGGCTCCCATGGCATGCTGTGCTCCCAGCCTGGTGGGCCCTGGCTAGCTGCCCGGAAGCCTGGCCTTGTCCAGGAAGCCAAGAAGGTGGCTGTTAGGCTTCAAACCCAGGACAAATGGCTGAGGTGCCTATTTAACATCACAAAGCAGACCGGGCCTCTAGGCTCTCCCAGCATCCCTCACTCCTCCCTGTGACAGGGTCTTTCTTTCTGGCATCGGGCTGCCCTCTACCCTAAGCTTCTCCAGCTCAGGGCTGGACTGCCCTCCCTAGATGCCTTTCCCTATAGAACCCAGCCAGTCTGGCTGCGCTGGCCTTTTACCCTCCCGGCCTCCTGGTCTCCCCGCTCTTCCCTCCCCCTGCCCCCTCCCCTGACTCAGGGTCCTGTCCACTCTGGGCTCTCCCGATGTCCCTGCCTCTGACTACGCCCTCCCTCCTTGTCTCTCTTTGTTTTGTCATTCAGTGGATACCTGCCTGGCTTCCGTAAGAACCTGGAGTCGAGGGTCAAGGGCCTGGACACCTGGGCAGCACCAGCTAAGGCGCTGCACGTGAATTAGGACAAGTGCCCTTCCCCTTGCAGGACTGTGGGATGGTGTGCAAACAGAGCAGTGGTGAAATTCTGGGAACACACACCCTGTGAGAAATGGCCGGACAGCTCACCGGGTCGTGGTGTTTAGGGTGGGCTGGCTGGGACTATGGTGGGCCTACTTCACAATCAGTTGCTGCCGGCTTCCTGCTGGCCTGAGTCATGAAAAGCCCATACAGATGCAGATGACAAGAGGGACTTTCTAGGCACTGGAGAGAAGTCAAAGCTCTCACATGACCCTACGGGGTCACAGAAATAACCAGAAAGACCCCAGCCGCAACCCAGGCACTGTGGCTGTGGGCACCCTGATGACTCTGCCTCTCTCTTGCCAGGCCCTGACTGGTCACCGGGAGGGCATGAGTCAACTGCAGAGCCGGACACCCAGCCTGCCGCCCACAGGCACACCCCCCCACCCCCCACCCCCCACCCGTGGGGGCAAGCGTGGCTGCGCTCCTCTGGGTCCCACCGCCCCTGGCCTGCATCTGCAGGGGCACTCTCATCGCTAAGCCTGCAAGGCTGCAGTCCCTGCCTGGGCAGTGAGACCACAGCTGTGACACTGTACACGGAGCCGGGGGAGGCGTGAGGGTCTTGGATCTGGAGCTCGAGTCTCATTCCAGCTCTGACGATTTGCTCGAGATGGTGAGACCTAATGGTTTCTGGCCTGCTCCCATCTGCCTCGGCGGCTCCCCAGACCTGCGTCCCCTAGGCAAGCCCTGATGTCTGGGAGGGGGCTGTCTCCCATGTCAGGAAGCACTGGGAGACCAAGGTTAAGTGTGTGGTGCTGGGCAGGAGTGGAGGTCAGAGGTCAGCATGGGCTGTGGGCTAGCAGTGGTGTGGTGCTGGCTACCTTGGGAGCTCCGGGCTGGATGGACGTGATGCAGGCAGGGTCGATCAGGGGCTTGGGTCTGCGCGCTGACTCCTCAATCAGGCTCTGCCACTGGCGGGGCAGCCCTGTGAACTTCTGCTCATGCTGATCGAAGCCCGTGTGGACGCGGTGCTCGAAGTTGGATGGGGCCGAGATCTCCACCCGCTTCTTCTTCTTTCCAAACATGGTTCCAGGGCCTTAGCACAGAGTGTGTGAATGGTGGGGTGGCTCGGGCTCGTACAGGCACCTGCGGGAAGGGAGCACCACGGGAGGGGATCAGTGGCAGGTCACGTCACTCAAACCTTCCCCAGTTCTTTGCCTCTGCCCTGGTTGGCTCAGCAGCTCTCTCATAGACCAGCAGGGGGCAGCAGCCTCTTCCTGGGCCCTCTGACCAGCTACTTTTGTGGGTTCCTCTTGAGCAACTAGAGGGTCAGGCCCAGCTGTCTCCTCAGAGCCACAGCTCCTTGTGGCCCAGAGACCTCACACAGCCCATCCCGTTCGTTCATACCAGCTTTCCTCTGCAGGGCCATGCACAGCCTGTTCCCCCTGCCTACTATCCCAAGAGCCCCTCCCTCCCGCCCCTCCCCCAGTTCCCTGGGTCACTACTGTGGCTTTTACAGCCACACAGCCTGCTGGCTATCACATCGCCTTAGATGCCCCTTCCCCTCGGGGAAGCTGCTGCTGTTCCCGTGTGGAGTGCCTTTTGTCCCCCCCAACCCCGGTAAGGACAATAGTGCCTAGACCAGCCCGTCCACAGTCTCCCTAGTCCCACCCCTGGGCGCCAGAGAGCAGTCCCTATCGCTAGTCTGGCCACCACAGACTAGTGGCTGCAGTCAAATGGGAGGCCTCTCCACACTGTGACAGCCTCCTAGCTTTAGGGCCGGGTCTCCAGCTGGCCACTTACAGAAATACCCAGTAAGGGCCAGTCAGGAGTCGAACGGTGAGCCAGGCACGGTGACACACCCCTTTAGTCCCAATACTCGGAACCAGCCTGGCCTATGTAAGAGAGTTCTAGGCTGGTTAGAGCCTGCCTCAAAAAGGGAGGGGGAGCTGGAGAGGCAGCTCAGCAGGTAAGCACACTGGCTGTTCTTCCAGAGGACCTGGGTTCAATTCCCACATGGTAGCTCATATAGACCACTGTATATAACTCCACTTCTAGGGGATATGACGTCCTCTTCTGACCTTCAAGGACAGTAGCAGATATGTGGTACACAGAGATACACACAGGCAAAAACACCCATATACATACATTTCAAAGACTAATAATTTTTAAAAAGTACATTAAAAATAAACAACAACAACAAAGACAATGACAACGAATCAAAGAATGAGTCCAGTCCGGGGCTGGGGCTAAGCAGCTCAATCCAGCCACTCAGAGCAAGCTCAAAGCTTTCCTGGATGGAGGGTTCAGGCTATCTGGTCAGTGTGGTGAAATTGTCTCAAATAAGATGATACCAAGGTCTGGGGCTGCGGCTCGGCGGCCGAGCACTGTACAGTAGGTGGGAGGCCCTGGGGTCCACCCCAGCTGAAGGACAGGATGATGGTGGCACCCCACAGAGGCTCAAGCAACGATGGATGCCAGGCAGCCTCTCACAGCCCTTCTACCTCTCTACCTGGGTCCCGGCTGATGAAGCGACTGAGCCCCTCCCTGCCTTGGACCAGCCCCTTAGGCTGGAGAGACTGGCCCTGTGGGAGGAGCCTGGGGTCAGACAGACCTGGTCTGAGGCTGGCTGGGCTAGAAGCGCCCTCGCGTGGGTGAGGTCTCCTCCTGAGGCTTTGAGTTACTCATCTGTAAGACAGGAAGAAAAAAAGATCCATCAGCCATTCAATCACTAACACCCACTGTCCCTGGCTGACAGTGGGACACGATGACAACCTAGACAGCCTGTGACCCACTAGGGTCTACATGGGCGATGGTCTCTAGGTAGTGACAGTGTACACTGGTAGGGGCGGGGCCCACACAGTGCTACCTGGCCATGGAAGGACGGCAGGTGTGCTAAGGGGAGGCTTCCCGGGGCCTCATGAGTGGAGGCCCAAAGGCCCAGAGGGTGCAGAGGGCTCTCACTTCCGTCCCCCTGGCTCTCCAGTAGCTGGCAGGGTGGTGGGCAGGCACAGAACAGTGCCCAGCCCTGGAGAGACTGTGCTGGGGACGAGGGTCCGGGGGCCCGGCCAGGTCTCCTCTTCTCCGGGCACAGGTCTCTTTCTTGGGAGTCACTGGCTCAGCCTACAAGGACAGGAACGGGCAGCCAGCCAGGGGAACCGGTTTGGCAGCAGAGCCAAGTGAGAGGCGGGTGGGGCGGCAGCCAACCTGTCTCAACTGGTCCCAAGGGGTCAGCAGGTGGCCAGCCCCAGGCCTGGACAGGGCTTTCCCAGCTGCTCTAGGTTCTTTGCTTGATCCAGGTCCAGGGGCTCTGGCTGAGGGTTGGGCCAGCTGGGCAGACAGGCACCTCTGGCTGCTGCACCGTCTCCAGAGCAGCACTGCAGCGTGCGCCCTTACTTCCAGCCTCTCCTGCCCAGCCTGCCCCAGCACCCCGACCTAGGCACTAGGCCTGTCTCTACGACTCCGCTAGTGCCACACCTCGAGCTGCCTGGTACAGCATAGGGCCTGGCGCTGCGGCCTGCAGCCCTGTCCTCCGGCTAGCCTGCCACTCACCCTGAGTTCTCGGCTCTCCTCTCGGTCCCCACCTCCTACCCCAGGGAGGCCCACAGCGGCACCAGAGTTGGCAGAATGGGGGAGGGGGTGCACGTGATCGCTCAGAAAGCTCAGGATGGAAAAGGCCGGAGGTGGGGCGCTTTAGGAGAGCCTTCCCATGCTCCCCTCACAGACCCCTACCCCCGCCCCTATTCCCCAAGCCACCTTGCATCCTGCAGCCACTTGTGACCCTGCAGAAGGGGCGGAAGGGCACGCCTCCGGATATTTGCCTGGGCCACCCCTTTCCTCTGGGCAGCATATGGAGGGAAGGACAAACAGAGGAACTGGTTATGTTTATAATGACCTGGTGTAGGCCCCACCCAGGCCCTTTTTGGCATCTCATGGCCGGGATGGGTCTCCCAGGCCAGCTCAGAATCGCAGAGCCCTGCATGCCCTGACTGCTGTCTCTGTGAAGACCCAGCCCACAGCTCACACCAGGAAGCTCAATGTGAGACCCTGGGGAAAGAGCTCCGCTCTTCTGCCTCAGTTTCCTCTTGTTAGGACAGTGACGACAGTAGCTGCTTCCGGCTTTTACGAGGAGTCACAGAGAACACAAAACAAGCAAGGCACTGAGGGCCTGGCTCAGAGCCAGCTCCTCTGCCGCTCAGACAGTAAGTCCTCACTGCCAGCCACATGACAACAGTAGCCAGCAGTGTGCGCAGCGGCAGGTGCCTCCTCTTAGGACCACCGTGCCCAGCACCTCTCGACCTTTGCTCCTGATGCAGAGAGCCACCGCGTGCCCCGGGCCCTAAGTACAGGAAATGGGCACAGAGGGCCCTCACCTGCCATGGGCAAAGCCAGGGCAGACATTAGAGAAGGCCGCTTCTCCCAGGGCCTGTGGCCTCTGCTTCTGGCGCAGGCCCAGCCAGGGGTGCTCAGCCCCAGCCTACCACGGAGGCTCCTTAGCCCAGTTTTCTGGTGTGGAGACGGAGACTCCGTGGTCCAGGCGCTCGGCCAGTCAGAGGTTGCCAGGGTTTGACCCAGGAAGGAGAGGCAGCAGGCTGGGCTCGGCCGCACCGCGTGCAGCTCGGCTGGGTGGCACGGCTGGGCACCAGGCTGCCCCTACCTGCCCAGTCCTCTCCTGTGCTGGCACCACAGGGGCTGTACTCCACCTCCTACTGGCCTGTCCCAGTCTCTGGGAAATGGGTTTCCTGGACCCCCTCCCAAGGCCTCTGCCTGAAACCCTGCCTCTGCCACCAAAATGTGCTTCACGAGGTTCTAGAACGGACACGCTCACCATGGAGGAACCTGCGGCCCTGGGAAGTCACCAACACAAGCCCCCGGCCCCCAGACACCTCCGAGTAGGGGATATTCTGGGCCAGTGTTGGGGGAATCTTGTTGGACCCTGGAGATAAAGGGGTGACTGGGTACCCCTGGAAGAGAGACAGATGGAGCAGCATGGCAGGCAGCTCCCTCCAGCCAAGGACACACTAAAACAGCTGTACTCCAAAATGTCTTCTTCAGTTCTTTAATCTTGGATTCTTCAAATGTGGGGTACTTGATTTTCTAGTCACCCCTGCGCCCCTGCTCCCCTCTCAACCTTCCACGAGAGGCAGACGCGTCCATCTCTCATGCTCCTGAGGGATCAGCCACCAGCTCCAGGAAAGCCTCCCTGCCTCAGTGTACCCATTTCCCAGGATGAGCAGCAACAAGGGGTCTGGCTCCAGCATTAGTTTTTGTTGTTGTTGTTGTTGTTGTTTGTTGTTGTGAGCCTCCAAGCCCGGCTCGGCTCCAGCATTCTTGAGCACACCACTACTCCCCCACAGTCAGCTCTGGCTGTCCAGCCACAGCCCTGACCTACGCCATGTAAATGTGCCCCACTCTCCCCCTCTCCCCGGCCTCCTGCCGGGACAGGTTCCTAACTCCTCCTAGATGGCCCCACCTTCCTCATCAGACACTGCCCAATCACAAGTGACTGGCCATGGCCCCTGGGCCTTCTCCCCATCCATCTGAGTGACAACTGAGGTGGAGCCTGCCTGTCTGTCCCTCAGCTCTGCAGTGGCTGCGGGGTTCACACTGGGGAAAGATGACTGAGGAAAGCAGACTTAGTCCTGAGAGGAAATAAAGGCAGGCTCAGAATCCCAGGCCAGAGGCAGGAGCTGTCAGTCCAGTCCTCCAGTGCATGAGGCCTGGCCAAGGAGGCCCTGTGCTCTGGCAGAGGGGCAGCCGGGAGGTAAGCGGAGCCAGGGGAAGGGGCTGGACGGAGCCGAAGGCCGGGCAGCTACATGGCGGAGGCGAGGGGAGAGTGGGGTTAGGCTGCTGATGAGGCAGGTCGGGTGGCGCCTGTCTTTCCCAAGGAAGGTGAAGATGCAGGAAGGGTCTAGACAGGGGACCAGGGAGATGGCTGTGACAACCCGGCATGAGATAAGGTGCACAGGACCCCCTAGGGGCGGTGGCATGGGTAGAGGGGACAGGTTCTGCTTGGTCCAAAAACCAAGGTGGCAAGATGGCGCCAGGGCATGGAATGTGAACTCGGCAGGCCCGGCTTGCCTGGCATAGCTTACTCCAGGCCTGGCTGGGCCCACTGGCCTCCTGTTCATCCACTCAAGAGAACTTAGCACCCCACCCCCACACAGCACGAGAGTGTCAGCCTGTCCAAAGCTGTCAGCCTGCAGCACTGGCGGCTCACAGGGCAGGCATGTGCAGGCACACACACTGCTCTACCATGGCTCCCCCAAACAGTTAGGTCCTGGGGAGTCCTCTTCCTTCCTGTTTCCAAAATTAGGAAACTGAGGCCTACAAAAGTGAAATCACTGCACAGGAACACCTTGTGCCAGGTCACAAAAATACCCAGTCTACCCCCAAAGGTCTTGTAACACCCACCAGTCTGCCCCAAAGGTCTTGTAACACCCGACCAGTCTGCCCCAAAGGTCTTGTAACACCCACCAGTCTGCCCCCAAAGGTCTTGTAACACCCACCAGTCTGCCCCAAAGGTCTTGTAACACTCCCCAGTGTACTGCTCCTCGGTGGCCCTTGCTCCAGCCAAGGCCTCCACGTCATAGGAAGGACCTACGGGGTCTGTGGACAGAGCAGGCGGCAGACAACTGCTGATGGTGACCAGCCTCTAAGAGCAGGGAAGCCGCCATACAGGCAATGTTAAACGAGCTGCCCACATGACCCCAAGGGACAGCATGCAGTCCTGCCTGCTGGAGACCTATATGTCTCCCCACCCTGTCTCCAGCTGACATCCAAACAGGGGCATCTACACCTGACCCAGCTTCGTCCCTACAGAGCCCTCTGCTCAGAGCCTCGGCTTACCTCTCCACACTCAAGTCCTAGTGCTTGAGAGGCAGCCAGGCAATGGCGGCACACGCCTTTAAATCGCAGCACTCAGGAGGCAGAGCCAGGGGGACCTCTGAGTTTGGGGCCAGCCTGGTCTACAAAGTGAGTTTCAGGATTGAGTTCCAGGGCTACACAGAGAAACCTTGTCTTGAAAAACCAACCAACCAGCCAGCCAGCCAACCAACCAACCAACCAACCAAACAACCAACCAAACAAACAAACAAACTCAACAGAGGCTACCTTGATACCTAACAAAATTTGGGGCAGGCACAACTTTCTCCTTCCCTGGAACCCTTATTACTCCCCGGCGCCATATTCCTTGTGACTATAGGCCCCTTCCTCTGAGCGCCCCACCCCAAATGGTTTCCTAGCACCTTGAGCAGGGCCTGGCACACACAGACACTCAGGGACTATCTGGGGAGATGTGTACTAATCTTGCCACAGTGATGAGTCTGGGCCATGATGCACAGTGAAGGAGGTGGGGCAAACAGGATCCCGGAGCCTCTGTCCCAAGCTGCCTGGACGTCACCGGAGACACCTAGGGATCCAGTCAACAAGCTTGGTGTGTCCTAACCAGGACCACGGGCACCTCCCTGACAGCTGCCTCAGGTTCACACTCCAGGGAGGCACGCCTATCTAAGCCATGCCTTGGAGGGAAACCTGAGGACAGCTTCTTCCCGTCCATGGTAAGAGCCCAAGCCATGGCAAGAAGTCCCTGCAATAGGGACAGCCCCACCGAGTGATGACTCAGAGAGAGTGCCCTGCTCTTGTGAAGCCATTACAACTGTGTTCTCTTCATCCTGGCCAGAGGCAGCGCTGTCTTCCCCCCAGGAGGCATGCACAGGATGGGCCCCGGAGCTCCCCAACCTCACGGCCTTTCCCACCTTATCCCGTCCTCTTTCTTTAAGTTGTCAGGACGGCATCTCCTTGAAGGTCTGTCACAGTTCTCCTTCTCATCCTGTCTGGGTGGCCTTCTGTGGACATCTTCCTGCCAGAGGGGCAGCCCCCTTGTACAGGGCATGTCTCTCTTGGCCACCGCCCAACACGGGGCTCCCTCAGTACGGGCTCTGTGGGTCTATGAGCGGACTGTTCAGACTCAGTGCTGGCTCAGCTGCTCCAGCCGCACACCCGTGGACAAGCCATCAAACCCCCCAGAGCCTCCACGTTCTATCTGCAAGCCACAGACCGTGACAGTCCCTACCTGCTGGGGATACTTAGACGACAACAGGAAGGCATGGAGAACAGGGTCTGACACGGGCTCACACAGCCGCTGCTGTGCCCACCTCTGCTGCTGCTGCTGCTGCATCAGAGAGAGGCTGAATAAGCATGCCAGTGATGACCCTGGTCACAGTGCCCTCCAGCATGTGCATGTGCTAGTGACACTTTCCCGGGTTAGGATGGGGAATGCTGGGGACTGCACATGGTGGAAGACTGAACTGCAGAGGAAGGCTGAGGAGAAGCTGCCCAGCCAGCCATGGCCCCCAAGATGGCCTGGAGCAGGCAGCCCGGGCTCGCCCCACAGTGCCTAGTGCCCAGGATGGGGTGGCTGCCACAGAGAACCAGAGTGTGGGTGAGCTGTGAGGATGGAGACGTCGCTTTAGGCTGTATTCATTCTTTCCCCAGATCCCTGCAGGAAGGACAGACAAAAAGGAGGCAGTCCACAGCCCTTCGTGGCACAAGCCCTCAGCACCTCACACACAGGCCACAGACCCCATGCCATGCAGCCAGTGAAAACCATTAGTACACACGCACTGTCATATCACAGACCCCGCAACAGTAACCCAAACAAGCCCACAGACAGATGGACGTCCTGGATATCAAGATACACGCAGTTACCATGACTAGCTGGAAGTCACAGTCACCCAGCATCCTAGGCATGTGACTGACAGCTGTCACGGGGGCGTGAGCGGGTGGCTGGGCCAGTGTTCACTGTACGGCGTGGTGAGGTAAGCTCAGAGCTGAGCTCCTGTCCCTCAAACACAGGTGCCAGCACAGCCTGGCGGGGAAGCTTAGGAGGCACCAGAGTTCATGGAAGCAGTTTGTAGGCCCAGGCTCAGCATGCACTGTGAGCCCCTCTGAAGTATGATGACGCCCCACCCCACAGCGGCAGTGGGAGTGCTCCCTAAAGATACCTGCAGTCATACTCCAAGAGCTGTGATACACAGGAGCCCCGGCATCCCTACAGGCACAAGGGGACGCGTGTACACCCATCCTTGTGTCTTAAACCACCAGAGCTGCTGAAAGATGAGCTGAGGACTACAACCAAGCTACAAGGTTAGAGCCGAGACCCTCACAACCACAGGCCCGTGCACAGCAAGCAGCGAGTTCCTACACGCAAGGGTCATCAGGAAGAGCTCGGCACCGAGGCTCGTGCTCAGGAACCCACCCCAGGAGCCTGCAACCTCACACGTGGGAACAAGTCACTCCACCCCAGACTCAAGAAAGGTGCGGCCCGGCCATCCCACATATCCACACTGGCTCCAGTGGCCAGCCCCGCCCTCTCCGACAGGGCCACAGGCAGCCTGCTTACCTCTCCCATCCTCTCCTGACTTCCTGGGCTACTTCTCCAAGGGCAGCTGGTAGCCAGTCCTCCCAGTGCAGGGACAGGGACAGGCTTCAGGGCACCCTGAGACTGAAGAGCTGTGCACCCTAGGCTAACAGTGGTGGGGACACAGTCTAGCCGTGGCAACAGCTCAGCTGGGGCTGGGGCTCCCACCTACAGAGGGCGGGAAGCAGGGAGGCGGAAGGTGGGGCTACAGCCAGTAGGCCCATAGCTATGGGACAGAGAGGAGGGTTGGCAAGGACCCCAGCCACAGCCTGGTCTCAGCAGGACCTGCCTCCACTACAACAGGCACACCCATCTTACTAACTCCCCCTCCACACACACACTGGATAACAGAGGCCAGGAAACCAGGGTTTAGCTAGGCCGCACACCAGAGGGTAGCTTCTGGACCAGTGGGCTGGAGCTGAGTAGTGCCTCCAGAGGCCTCAGGAGGGCTAGGTGGGTAATCTGAGATGGGGTGTGGGCCCCATCCCCTTTTGTCCCCTGGATTTAGAGGATAGCAAGTGGTACAAGCAGGGGAGTGGACAGTGGACATATGGATGAGAGAGAGAGGATGGCGCAGAGCTGGGACCAGGATATGTCACAGTGACCTCCCTGGGGCTCCCTCGGAAGGAGCCGTGGCTGGCTCGGGGCAGCCACGGTTAGCAGGCCTCCTTTACAGCGGAACAGCCAAAAAGTCCAGAGAGGTCGTGCAACTGGCCCAAGGACCCCTGCTGCCTGTGCCCTTAACTAGCTGCGTTGAATGAGGCAGTGTAGCTCAGAGCCTCCATCCTGAACAAGTCACTCTGGAAGGGGCGTCTTCCCTCCCCCTGCTCCTCATCTGTTCTGAAGAGCCCAGCTGGCTGCTCCCTGAGCAGAGGTCTCCTGTGCAATCTCTCAGAATAAGGATCTGTCCAGGCAGCCTCTCAGACTGACTGTCTTTCTGGGACCAAGAGTGTGTGAGGGTCCAGCCAGAGCCTGCCTCCTGACCTGCTCAGGAAGCCTTTCCTCCCAGCCCAGGCTGTCCACACGTGACCCCTGGGTCTGGCCTGGCCCCGGCAGCTATGACCTCTTGTCTCCTACTGTCTGTAGCTCCAGAATCTACCAAGCCCCTAGCATACATGAAGACTCAGCCCTATCTGAGAGGGGCCTAGAAGGCTGTGGTCCAATGAGCGCAGGGCCCAGGCTGTGGAGCCCACGACAGGCTTGTGGTCCCTATAAAGACAGTGGGGACAACCAACAAGTAGCCAGTGTCACTTGTGTGTCTCCAGCACCACTCCCTCCCAGCTACAGAACAGGGCCTGGGAGACCCCACATTCCCAGGTCTCTGGTTACCACCTCCCTGTGGGGGCAGGGCACCTGGGAAGCCGCCCAGAGACTCAGCCAGATAGAGCCACCTCCCCAAACCAGACCAGCAGGTTTGAGCTCTGCTGGGGGAGGTGGTGCCGCCTGACCAGCTCTGGTCAGCTCCAGGAAACAGGTCCGAGAGGAGGAGTGCTGCGTGCTGACTCACTAATCACGGTGTGTTACACACGAGATTGTCTGTCTCTTCCCTTCTCATCTCTGCCTGTGTTTCTAGTTACAGTCCCATGGTAACAATGCCAAAAGGTGCCAAAGGGTAAACAGAGGCAGGATATGCCCACCCCACTGCCCTTACATTTATCCTTTGTAGAGACCCATGTGTTCTGCGGACACACCCGCACACTTTAAAGAGCCCTACAAAATGCAGGTGGAGACACTGGGAACCTGGTTACGTTCTCTCATGGGTACAACACGAGCAAGATGCGCCCCCACGCCTGTGCAAGGCTCAGCAGACACAGGAGGCAGGGCCTTCACTGTGGCCTCTCTGCACTGTGGTCCCTACAAGGGTAGCTTGGGAGCTGAAGGCCTGAACTGCAGGGGGTGGGGGAGGGGCTCAGGAGCAGACCCGAGGACCTCTCATGCTAAAGCACAAACAACTGGAAAGGGGTCACCTGAGACTGTGTCAAAGGTGGCAAAACAAAAAGGAGAAGCAAAGGATGATGGTCACAAGAGTCAGGGGGGTCACCACAAGTTCAAGGCCTGCGTGGGCGGGCTACAGCGAGCTCACGATCATCCTGGGCAACTAGGTAAGACCCTGGCTCAGTATCAAACGATGTGCTGAGGCGGCAGGACTGCAGGGCTACACAGCAAGATCTCCCCTCACCCTCATGACAGTGTAATGGATGCACCCAGGCTCGGCATGGCGAGCACGCAGGCCCCACGTCCGACCCCAGCAGAGAAGGACCAGGAGCTCAGAGAGTGCAGAAAAGGACGGCACCCTTCGTCTCTCCCCAGAGGGGACAGGAAAGCTTTCCCTTTAGAGTAACGGTTCAAGCCAGGGGGTGGGGGGTTGGAGGGGGTGGGGGGGGTGGGGGGTGGGGTAGGGGTGGGGTGGCGCATGCCTTTAATCCCAGCACTTGGGAGGCAGAGGCAGGTGGATTTCTGAGTTTGAGGCCAGCCTGGTCTACAGAGTGAGTTCCAGGACAGCCAGGGCTACACAGAGAAACCCTGTCTCGAAAATACCAAATAAAACAAAGGAGTAGAGTGTCGGTCCTGCTGTAACACTAGCGTGAGGCTGGGGCCTCACAGCATGCACCCTAGCTTCAGGTCGTGGTTTTAAAGGAAAAGAGTACGCATGCTTATTGAGATGTAGATCTTACAATTCTCGCCAGGCCTCATTTTGCAGACTGCTGGCCGTAAGTGCCCGGGTGACCTGAGCCAGCCCCATGAGGCCAGGGTGGCAGCTTTGTCTTTTGCTCTCATAGGCAGTGCAGACATGCTAACAGGGCACAGCAGGCATCTTGCGGGTGCTGCCAGCATGTCTGGGCAGTGCAGTGGCCCTGCACCGGGACCAGCCTGCTCCCGGCCTCTCAGCAAGCCCAGGGCGCCATCCCTCCCCTGCAGCATCAGTGGGTCCGTCCCCCTCTGCTCTCCGTGGCACAGGAGAGGTCTGCCCAGCTCGCTGCCCAGCTCAGCCTGGTTTCATTTGCATTTCCTACGTCTATCCACCGAGCATCCTCTGCTTACAGAAGCGGGTAGGACGACCGTTCTCTTCCACTAAGTGTCTATTCAATACCTTTCCAGTTTTTCTGCTGGGTCTGCGGACCTTTGTAAAGCCAATCTGACTGTGTCCCTTTCTGTTGAAAGAGCTGGGGCCTCACAGCTCCCTGTCAGGAGCCCCAGGCCGTGCCCATCTCGGCCCTCATTTCCACCTGCTCCTTCCCCATCACAGTGTCACAGTCGCCTGCCTTAGCCACCACTGCACTGGTCCCCAGCAAGAGGTCACCATGTGTCAACCAGATGCCCGGGGGCCTTCTGATCAGGCATCACACAAATGAAACTTGGAATTTCAGCTGACAGGCCAGGTGGGGGGGGCGGCAAGGACAGGGCCCAAGGGGAGGACAATGGAGTGGAGGCAGGCCATGGGGATCTGTGGCAGGCTGCCCAGGACAGGCATACGCTTAAGGCGGTAACTTTGCTTGGGGGAAGGCAGGATCCAGGAGACCAGAGTAGGTGTGGAGAAAAGTGGTTAGAATGGAGAGGGGCCAGACAGCTGAGGGTGGTCGTCAGGGTGGTGGAGGCTAAGGATGGGGACAGCCAGCATTTCATCTAAGGAAAGCAACATGAGGGAGACGGCCTGGTTGGCAAAGTGCCAGCACACACGCATGCGAGGCCAGACACCCGTACCCAGCACACACGCATGCGAGGCCAGACACCTGTACCAAGCAGCCAGCGCTCTTCACTCTGAGCCTCCTCTCCAGCACCATGGCCTGGGCTTTCTGCCCAGTGTGGTGGTGTATGCTTATAAAGCACTCAGGAGGCAAAACAAGGGCTATCACACTGAGTTCAGTGAGTTCTAGTTTTGCCAGGGACACATGTGAGTCTCAGAAAACCAATGAAATTCTTTAAAAAAAAAAAAAAAAAAAAAAAAGTGACTTTCCCCCCAAACACTGTGGTAATAGACACACAATATGTATCATTTTCACTTAGAAGTAACAGCCCACTGTCTTTAAATCCCCTGAGTGTACAGCACCTTCAGCACTCTCTTTACCCCAGCCTTTAGAAAGCAAAAGGGCATTGCTCCATCCCTGTCCCACCCCCATCCCCCACGCAAAACCTCGCCTACCTTCTGCGGCTGTGCTAGGCTAGGCTCTGTGCACAGGTGGGATCACACAATCACCCT
Source organism: Apodemus agrarius (assembly GCA_964023405.1). Lineage (NCBI taxonomy): Eukaryota > Metazoa > Chordata > Mammalia > Rodentia > Muridae > Apodemus > Apodemus agrarius. The sequence goes on from OZ030005.1 coordinate 18,408,949, forward strand.
TCCTTATGCCTGGCTTTCCCCACTAAGTGCAAAGCTTTTAAGGTGCAGCCACACAATAGCACCTACCAAGGCTCCGTCCCTTTCCGTGGCTGGATAACATGCCATTCTGTGTCCCTGCTGGTCTGTCTCCATCCGTGGGGCTGCAGGGTTGTTCCCACCTTCCGGCTGCGGTGGAGAACATTCCATAGAACCAGATGTGCAGATACTGCTCCAGGCCCTGCTCCCAGTTTTTTGTCTTTGTTTTGTCTTTGGGGTTTTTGTTTTGTTTTTGTTTTTGTTTTTCTTTCTTTTCTCTAAACAGCCCTGACTGTCCTGGAACTCCTATGTAGACCAGGCTGGTCTTGAACTCACAGAGATCCACCTGCCTCTGCCTCCCAAGTGCTGGGATTAAGGGTGTGTGCCACCACATCTGGCCTGCTTTCATTTCCTTAATGTGTGTGCCTGGGAGGGAAGTGGCGGGGTATACGCACAGCCCACGTCCGCGGTTAACCTTGTAAGAGGCAGGCAGCTGTTTCTGAGGGGAGCTGCCATGTCAGCCTTGCCCGTGATGAAGGCCCACATCGTCTACCTGCCCGGCGCCTCGTTCCTCCCTTCAGTACCCACACCCCACCAGGGTCTCACTTCACAGACCAGGCCAGCTTGGCAAGGGTCTCCCTGCCTCTGCCTTCTGAGATTCAGGACCGCAGGCCTGAGCCAGCATGCTCGTTCTTCTGTTTGTGTGGGAAAGGATATCTTGGTATTCATGAGGTGATGGTAGACTGTGGTAACTGGGAAAATCAGCTCAAGGAACCATCTTCCATACAAGGTGCTGGAACAACTAGCTTCCTCTAAACATACGGAAGGAACCTTGACAGAAACCACACTGCACACAACTTACAAAGGATCGTGCCCCTAAAATTTCCAAAACCATGGTGGAGGCAGGGAGATTCTAAATTGAAGGCTTGCCTGGATTGTAGACTGAATTAACAGCCGGCCAGGGCAACTCAGGGTTGGTGAACAGTGAGAGGCCCAGAGGTGTCTGCTCAGCAAGCACAGAGCCCCGAGTCTGTCCCCAGCACTGCACACATGACAAACCCCACAGAGCTCAGCTCACAGTCCTCAGACTGCACACCAAAGGCACAGGCCACAAAAGGGGAAAGAATGTAGGGACCTCACCAAAACTTAAGATTTCCCCATTAAGAGCACTGGCTGCTGTACCAGAAGAGCCAAGTTCCGTTCCTAGCACCTACGTGGGGGCTCGCAAACATCTGGAATCCAGTCCCAGGGAATGAAGCCAATGCCTTCTTTTGGACTTTGCAGGCACTAGGCACACACATGTGCATATACAAATATGCACACATACATGCAAGGCAAAACACCTGTGCACATACAAATAAACAAAATGCTATAAATAAAGCTTTGTTTTGTTTAAAGAAGTCTTTTCCTCTGCAGAAGTCCACGTGAAAAGGATGAAGAGACAAGCCACAGGCAGAGACGCGGCTCCGTGGTGAGTGTCCGCCTAGCATGCCCACGGGGCCCTAGGGCCAATCCCTAGTACTGACGGGGAAGGCAAGCAACAGATGAGAAACGTGTACAAGCCACGGAGCTGACAAAGGCCTGGTGCCTGAGAGAAAGCACTCACAGAATCAGAGAGTAAAACAGCAAGCAGCTCCATAAAGTGAGCAGAAGCCAGAGGACCTGTCACGGAGCAGATCACAGATGGGAGATAAGCACACCGAATGCTAGCATTAGCCATTAGCCAGAGAGACACACATTAGTGTGACTGCGAGCCGGCGCTACACACTTACCACAAGAATTAAAATAAAAAGTAGTGACAGCGCACGTGCTGGCGAGCCCGGTGAGAAGCAGCACCCTGCTTGCGTTGCGCTGCTGATGGCAACGGGAAATGGTGCAGCCACTCTGAAAAGCAGCCTGGCATCTTCCTTAAAACATGTAACTGTCACATCACCAAGCAATTACACGTTGGGGTATTTGTCCCAGAAAACCAAATTTATACTCCACACAAAAAGCACTATGGGAACCTTTGCGGAGGCTTTCCTTGTAATAGCCAAAAAACTAGAAACAAGCAGATGTCCGCCATGGGTGGATGGTGCAACACCCTGGGGTACCCACGAGTGCCACCCAGCACCACGCACAACCATCTGCGAGAATCTCCCGAGAACTGGGCTGCATGGATGAAGACAATTCCAGAAGGTTCTCTGTGGAAGGATTCTGCTTATATAACAATCCTAAAATGATAGAATTATAAAACTGGGGAAAGGTTAAGGGTGGGAAGGGGTGTGGCTGGGGCGGGCCTCAGAGGGGAGGGACGCTTGTGATGGAGTGTTTCGCCTTGATCAGATCGAAGTCCACATCCTGATTGGGGACTTGGTGACTTGCAAGCTGTTACCACGGAGAGAAGATGGAGGAAGAGGGTGATGGATCTGACTCAGATCACAGGCACCTCAAACCCTAGGTGTACTTACGGACATCAGTGATTTCTTTAAATGACAGACCCGCTCCCATCTTTCAGCCTTTGCTCTGAGACAAAGCCACACTAGGTAGTCCAGGCTGGCTTCAAAGTCATGGCTTGCCGCGCGCACACCGCACACCGCACTCAGCTCTTTTAGCCTTGCGTGCGCTCTTCTCTCGGTTTCTTCTTCCACAAACCCGTTCCTGTCTCAGGCCTCAGCCCACGTAGCCCCCTCCAGGCAGCCCCCACTGGTCTCACAGATGGGCGTCTCTCTCCATGGCAGCTCTCACTCTGATGGCCCCTGGAGCAGGAGTTCTCACTAGTGCTGGCCCTCTGCCTCGCCCAGCCCGAAGGGACGAGAGAACAGCAGCAGGGACAAGACTGTGGTGGCAGCTGTCAACCTCTGCATTTAGAACCACCACAGAAACCCATCTCTGGGTGTGCCCAGGAGGTGCTCACACACTGGTTAACCGGGCGGGGAGAGTCCTCCTACATAAGCAGCACCAGCACAAGAGCTGGAGTGTAGATAGGAGAAAGGGAGAGGCTGGAGGGGTGCTCACGGGTTAAGAGAGCTTGCTGCTCTTCCAGAGGACATGAGTTCAGGCCCCAGCACTCATGTCTGATGGCTCACATATACCTAGGACTCCAGAGGATCCATCTTTCTCCCCTCCCTCCCTCCCTCTCAGAAAGAGAGCACTCTGCTTCCCGACAGCAGATGTCATATGCCCAGCGGCCTTTCTCTCTGGCCTGCGCCTTCCCAGCCATGATAAACTGCACCCCCAAGCCGGAGCCCAGACAGACCTCTGCTCCCCTCAGCTGCTTCTGTCAGGGTTAGGACACCAAGCAGAGACGTAACCCATACAACTGCCACTGCGGACACGAAGGCGCCAGCCCTCGAGTGCCTCACGGTGATGAACTAACCCGTACACAGATTCTAAAATAGAAAGTGAGGCTCACTGAGGTGGTGGTAGGGTTTGCACTCGCCTCCAAACTACCAACTCAGCAGCAGAGCTTCGTGATACGCCCTCGCTCATCTGGACCCTCGGCAGTAATCACCACAGTGGCTTTCCTGTAGGGGAACCAGGGTGGCACAGGGTCAGAAGAGAGACTTCCTGCCTGGCCCATGGTCCCTCCAGGAGACATTACAGCCCCTTTACAGAGCATAGGACTGAAACTGAGCCCATTTGGTGACCAGGGATCTCCGGTTCTCACCTGCTGAGCTGGGCGGGGAGGCAGGAGGAGGGGGCCTGGGCAGGAGAAGCCCAGAGCCAGGCCGGTTCCTCCTGGACCAGGCTGGAGAGCTCTCAAGAGCAAAATAGCAGAGAGCAAGCTGTGGCCAGAGGTGCCAATCTCATGCCATTCCCACCTAGGGACGTGGACGTGCTGCAGCGACCACAAGGCATGGTCCCTGGGGCCGTCTTAGTTGGGCAGGGGACCCGGTGCAGCAGGTGACTGATTCTCTGTTCTCCTTCGGGCAGAGAAAGGGAAGGAGGGAGGGCTGAAAGCATGAGCCAGTTCTACTAAGAGCTTCCTTCTGGAAAGGGCGTTCCTGGCAGCCGCCAGCACTTGCCCCTGTTCTGGTGGCACATGGGATGTCTGCTTGACACCTAGGCCCTGGAGTGGACCCAGAAGCCCCCACACTTTGTGCAGGGTTAGACTGCACTGCAGGAGAAGCTGAGCCCTCGCCTCTGCATGTGTGTCGTTGGCCCAGTCCCTCTGCTTCTAGCCCGTTTTCCTGCCTACCCTATCTCTTCCTTAAAACACAGCAGGCCCCTCACACCCTGCTGCATTGGGGGACAAGCCCGGGCCATAAACACCAGGCCTCGCCTACACTTAGGCACTCCCAGGTTCTGCTCCTGTGACATGCATGGGACACCCTGGTCCGAGGTATCCCTGTCCGAGCCTGCTGTAGCTACTTCCACAGGGTAGAAGAAATTATTTTAGATCAAATAAACTGTCCCGAGGGCAGTGGCAGCCCCTGGTGGCTCTTCTGTGCCCCACGCTGGAGATTTGGGAGAGCAGGGAGGCCAGCCATGAGATGCCATGTGTGAGCCGCATGCTTTTATCACACAAGGTGCGGGGGAGGGGGGGTGGGGGGGAGGGGCGTTAAGGCCCGTTGTTCAGGGGAGGGGCGGGAGGCACCCAGGGCGCCTTAGCACTCTTCTGTCCTGTTGCTCCACAATGCTTGTCTGTTTATATGACAGTCTCCCTCTCCTCCTAGCCTGGGCTGGAACTTTCTGAAGGTGCTAGAAACACAGGATGCGCCATGGTTTTCTTTCTTTCTTTTTTTTTTTTTTTTTGCCTTTAAAATTTTTATCCTCAAAGTTAACTTGACAGCTGTGCAAACATCAAGTCATTACATTATTAAACCCAGATGTTCACCCACAGCAAGAGCTCACACACACATACATTCACATTCTGTGCACACACAGAAAGGGGGGGGGAGAGGGAGAGAGAGAGAGAGAGAGAGAGAGAGAGAGAGAGAGAGAGAGAGGAAGAGAGACGGAGAGGGAGAGAGAGAGTGCACAAATGTAGAGATGGAAGGCGGAAGAGGCCTTGGACCTCGTCTGGACCAAACTGGACAGAATGACAAATGGACCTCAGTTGGGGGACAAGTGTGAGGCTATTATGGGATTCGTATCAAGAGACAAATCTGAAAATCTCTTGGCTAAAGTCGCTAGCAGCTCCCGTGAGTGGCGACAGGGACCTGGGGCAGGGAAGAAGCAGTTCCCCATTGCCCCGTGTTTATAAAGGAAGATGCCCAGATTACAGCAAATCTGTGGGAGCACGGCCCGCCCCGGCCACAATGTAACAACAGCAACGAGACACTAATGACCCGTAATGACACGGCGACAGCCGCTCCAGGCTGCACATAGGCACGCTGACTCACTCAATCCCCCAGCCACCCTGGCAGGGAGCCAGCCATCACCCCAGTTGCCACATGTGGGAACTGGGACATCTGAGCCCAGGCCTTACCCAGAGAAAGAGAGGAAGCCGTCTTGGAGGGGCCTGGAGAAGGTGGAGGAGGCCCAGCCAGAGCTGTCGGGGACTAAAATAACACACGCTCTCACAATGTGATATTCACATCTTTAACACAAGCCTTGCTGGCACCAGACTGGGGTCAGCAGACAGTGCAAGCCCGAACAACCAGAATTGTAGCTGGCCGTGGTGACCAGACATGAGTCCGCAGAGTGGCTGGAGGCTATAGGTGACACGCCAACCCCAGGACACTGCATCCCTCAGTCCCAGGAGGGAGGGCAGGGTGGGAAGCAGGCCCAGTGATGTCAGCACCCTTCCCCTGGGAATAACGCCCTGGGCCTGCAGACAAATCCCCTCCAGCCCCCCAGGACAGACTTCTGCCAGGGACGGGGAAGACTCACACGGGCAAGACAGGGGGTGGGCGACTGGCGACAGAGACATGCATGTGCATGTGTGAGTGTGTGTGAGCGTGTGCAGAGTATTGCCCAGTTCTCTGGATGGCTTAGGGATGGAAGCCTGGAGCAGAGGCTCTACCACCAGGCACAGAAATCTACTGTGGCCCTCTACTACCCTGTCTGTGAATGTGAGTAGCAGCCCTGCCTCCCCAGACTGTGCTGAGTGCAGGAAGATCCTGACACATCCCGAAAGCTAATACAAGCGTGCCTGCCGCTCTCTCCCTGCGGCCACCAGCGGCACTCTGAAAACCTCTCCAGTGAGGGGTGGTATCCAATGGCACAGGCCTGGGTCCCTGCATCCCCTAAACCTGGTGAGTCTGCTCAGATGGGGACGAGTCCTGAGACCTCAGGGGAAGGCAGAGTGAGGCTGACAGAGGGGCAGGCCAGTGCCCAGAGGTCTTCTCCAGGCCACCCTCCCCCACTTAGGGCCACCAGAAGGCTGGGGCTTGCTTAGGAATGCAAGGAATGAAATCACAGCCTGGTGCAGCCATCTCTGGGTCCCTCCCCCTCCAGATCCTTTCAGGACCCATGGGGTCCAGCCAGCCAGTCAGCAGCCTCTCCCCAAGTGACCTGTGTGCACCTCCTCCTCCTACCAGCCCTCTCCTCAGAGTTCCACTCCCAAAGCCCTTGTCCCCTCAGGACCAGCAGCTACTGGGCTCAGGCAAGCATCCCCCTCAGGGTCCTACTTGGGGCGTACGGTGGGCAGCTGTGGCCAGCCACGTTCCAGGGGCTGAGGGGCTGCACAGGCTTCCGAGGGGTGCTGACCTCAGGACCGCAGAAGGAAGGTGAGAACACTAGGCAGACACTAACTGGAGGAGTGACACGGGGACAGCGACTCTGGCTGGCTCATGGGCGATGCAGGGTATCCCCAAGTCCTGCTAAGCCTACCAAGGGCTGCCCGCCCTGGTTTCCTCCCGCCACACTCTGGGGAGACCCCAGCAGAGTCTTCCACATTTCTCCGCCTGTTCCATGATAATTAAACAGTAAGCTGATTAGTCAAGGAAAACCTTTAATTAGCCCCTGAAATTGTTCAGGAAGATTACAGCTTCTCTGGAACCCTTCCTTTCCTCTGCAAGGCCCAGGATGGTGCGGTAGAAAAAGCAAGGGATTGGGGAGGTCTTTACCCTGCAAGGTCAAATTTGGGGAGCCAGGCATCTGAAGGGGGGGTAGGGGAGTGGGGGGGGAGACCCCATTATAAAGTAGCTGGAATAAGCCCATAGTAAGAAGGCATAGTAGTAAGGGCCCTGCTGGGAAAACACGGCACTGTTCTGAGGGCCAGGAGAGAAGACAAATAAAAAGACATACCACATTCATCGACTGGGAGGCTGGGGTGGGGGAGCGGAGACAGGCAGGCAAGATGGCTCAGTGGGTACCAACCCAAGTCCAAGCTGCAGATCCCACATAAAGGTGGAAATAGCAAGCCAACTCACAATGATGGCCTCTGTCTCCCACAAGCACACCATAGCACACTTGTGCACACACTTGTGCACACACTTGTGCACACACATGCACTATGCACACATATGCACGACAGCACTGAAAGTTTAAAAAAAAGCAAAAAGAAATGAGAAAATACACCACCTTAGGAAAACGCTCTTATTCAGAAATGAGAAATGAAAATTAAAAGGGCAGACAGCCGAGGGCGGAACGAGCAGGTAATCTGGCTGGGCCTTTGAGTCCTGAAGGCCACTAAAAGCTGTCCTGCCTGGTGGCTGCCAGGGAGATGCCAATCACACGGGAGGAGACACCAGGATCATCCTGGCACCAAGTTGTGGCCGTGCCAAGGAATCCCCACAGGTGCCAGGCTCATATTCTCATCTGGAAAATGGGTCAGATAGTGTGGCACCCCTGGGGTTCCAGGAAGGCCCGGGCTGCAGTGTGGTCATCTGGTCAAGTCCCTGCTAATTCTGACCAGTCACATAAAATCCAGTCCAACTCCGGACGTGATCCCCAGTGTTCAAGTCCTCAAAGGCCCCACTAGGCTCTTCCCACGGAACGTCCACAGGAACTCGGGCCTGTGGCTCTCCGGGGGCATGCTTGGGTTTCAGAGTACACACTCGGACAGGGACCTCCAGTCAGAGGCCAACGAGTAGAACCACTGTATACAAACCAGTGAGAACATAGTAAGGGACAAGGGACGGATCCTCCACCCCAGCCTACCACTGTGAAGCTAAGCTAGGGAGGAATGCACCGCATAGATACCTTCAGGGTCTACGCCACAACAGGGCTGAGCAACTGTGGAGGGAGTACAGAGGCAAGCAAGCTCGGCTGCTAGCTGCGTGGTGTGTGTGTGTGTGTGTGTGTCCGCGCGCGCTATTGTAGACTTGTGGTTAGGAGTCCTCTAAAAGCGGGCAGACACTTGACAGGATGGCCAGGGCTCTCAGAAGAACCAAGGCTCTGCAGTAGAACTTAGCCTGGAAGGTTCCAGGAATCCTTTGGTAGAGAAGAGTCAAGAACAGTGGGTGAGAGCTGGGGTCTGGTGTCCAGGCCTTGCAGGAGGGCCCTCGGAGGGCTTCTTCTGTCTGTGCTGACAGACTATGGGGCTGTGGGAAGGGGGATAAGAGTCCCAGGCATGGGCTGGGAAAGGAGGAAGGAGGGAGCAGCCTGAACAACGGGGAGCAAGGAAAAAAATGCACCAGGCGCCAGGTTATCCTGGGAAAGAGGACAAGACTAGCGGGGAGAGGTAAGAGGGAGGAGGGGTGAGGACAGACCAAGGTGTACAAACCAAGGAAGACTTACTCAAACACAGCCCCAGGAAAAGGCCTTGAGAGGCGACAGCCTGGGTCACTGGTTATACTGTGACTCTTTTTTTTTTTTTGGTTTTTCAAGACAGGGTTTCTCTATGTAGAGAAACACTATCTGACCCTGGGTGTCCTGGAACTCACTCTGTAGACCAGGCTGGCCTCGAACTCAGAAATCCACCTGCCTCTGCCTCCCAAGTGCTAGGATTACAGGCGTGCGCCACCACGCCCGGCTTCTTTTTGTTTTTTAAGACAAGGTTTCTCTGTGTAGCACTGACTGTCCTGGAACTCACTCTGTAGACCAGGCTGTCCTCAAACTCAGAAATCCGCTGCCTCTGCCTCCCAAGTGCTGGGATTACTGGCGTGCGCCACCACTGCCCAGCAGTGTGACTCTTTAGTACCTTCTCTAAACTAGCATGGGATCCCTGACTCTCGGCCCCTTCCCCACGGGCCTCCGCCTAGCTCCCCCCACAACCACCACCACCACAAGCTTAGAGGTCGAATTCACAGAAACATGGCTGAAGAACTGCTGTCCCAGTTTTTTGGAGGTTGAGACAGGAGAATTGCTGTGAACTTGAGGCTAGTCTAGGCTATGCTATCAAATACTGTCTCAAAATACGCAAAACAATAAATAAAACCTGTCCAAAGTCAACTGGAGAGTCTGGCCATACCAAGTGCTACTGGAGCGCGAGGCTGTGGATGAGCAAACTCTCACCACGACCGCGCTGTCGTCTGACGGTGAGGACGCGCTGGCCTCCGCTCCGCTCCCGGGGGGGGGGGCGGGGGGGGGGCTGTGGCAAAGAGCTGTCAAGGGACATGAGAGTGAGAGGAGTGCACACCCCCAGCACGGCAGGGGCGCAGTATCGGCGGATGGAGGAGGTTCGTGTCCAGCCAGGCCGACCTGTCTCAGAGCTGAGGGGAAGCAGTGACGTGGGTGACTGGAAGATTCCAGGTACGCGAGTCTAAAGCAGCCACGATGGCACTGCGAGTCAGGAGCACACACACATCGCGGCCACCAAGGGCGGGGTAGCCCCACGGAGGGCATGAGTGGGCTCTGGGGTGCTGCGCCTCTGAGCTGAGGTGGAGCACGCAGGGGCACCTTGCAGTTCCTGGTTCAGACAACTGGACTTTATGCACTGTTGTACAGTTGACAGTACCAAGCCTTTTAAAGGTGACGGAATTGAGACTTGGGGAAATAACTCAATGGGCAGAGAGCCTGTTCGGACAGCACCAGGACCAAGTTCAAGTCTCTAGCATGTAAGTACAAAACTAGGCCAGGCTGCATATACCTGTAACCCCATGGGTACAGACAGGAGGCTCCTGGGAACCTTCTGGAAAAAAAGGCAAGTCTCTGTCCTGTGAGAGACCCCGTCTCAAAGCAAGGGCAGAACTCAATAGCATCCAAGGTCCTGCTGTGCTCTCTGCACATACTGGGAACACAAAAAGCAGTGGAGTTGGGCTGGAGGGCGTGGCTCTGGGATGGCGTCATTAGACTCCATCCGTGAGGGGCTGCGGTATGGCTCAGCGGTGGTTCTGTAGTGCTGCCAGTGCCTAGATCTTCCAAGGACTGGGTACTTGGCGCAGTACTGAGTTCTTGTCTCTCATGCACAAAGGCCCTGGCTTTAATCCCTAGCCCCATGCACACACACTAAGTAGTATAATCATAAACGCTGTATGTGGACACAGTATTTTGGTTGAATAATCTGAGTGAGCTGCTGTGGAGATCTGTGGGGGAAAAAAAAGTCAAGGGTTGTGGAGACGTGTGGGCAGCAGGGGGTGGGAGATCCCTCGAGGGAGGCACAAGACTGCCTGAAGGAGGAGTCCCTGGTCGGGGGTGTGTGTGTGTGTGTGTGTGTGTGTGTGTGTGTGAGTGAGACACTCTGTGGGGAAGTCTTCAGTGGTGTATTTTCTTCCCCTGGCCAATTTGACTGCCATCTGTGGGGGACAGACAAGAGGGGCAAGCCTTAGTGTCTCCGTTGGCCAGGATAGTTGGCCACTCTGTCCTGTGTGAGTGGTGAACCGAGCTAGGAATCTGGAAACCTACACAATAGGGCTTTATCAGAGTTCCTGGGGCTGGAAGGGGCGGAGGGAGAGGCCCCACCTGTCTGGGTCCCTTGGAGCTGCCATGCAGCCTGGAATGAAAACACCAGGAAGATGAGCCTCTCTCAGTGCTGGGAGTGGCCGAGTGCTAGCCAGTCAGCAGCAGCCTGCTGGGTCTGAACCCCAGCCTGCTACAGTGCCAGTTGTCTAATGAGCATTTCAGGCTGGTTTCCTGCCCTACAAATGGAGATGTGTGACACCTGGGTTGATGACAGTAAGGCCAAGGCCCAGTAAGTTCAGGACATACCCAGAACAGGGCCTTAGTGGCTCACACCTGTAAACCCAGCACTAAGGATGCCAGGACAAGAAGACCTAACTAGTTCAAGGCCAGCATGAGCTATACAGTGAGCTCTAAGCCAACCTGGGCTACAAACAGACAAAGCACACAAAAGCATGAAACAAAGAAGCCCTGAATATTAGACCCAGCAGGCAACAGCCTCTGCCACTGCGTTTGCCTGTTGAATATACAGTTATGGCCTCCAAACAACCCTCTGGGGAACTATCTCTATGAAGAGAAAGTCTAACTAGCCCAGGCTGGCCCTGAACTCAGTCCCTGTTTCCCTCCTGAATGCTGGGATCATAGGCACATGGCACCACCCCCACCAGGAGGCCACCAAAGGATGCTGAACTTTAAACAAAACACTCATTTTAAATGACTCAGAACAGTGGGGACCTAGGTCACCAAGCCAGGTCCACAGTCAAAGTGCCAGACAGCATCCTGCCCGAAGCAGCAGAGTGTGTCCTGAGATCCCGGGGGTGGCAGCACAGTAACCAGCCGGCGGCTATCTGCAGGTGGAGCACGCTGCAGGGCCGCAGGTGCACAGCGCTGACCCTCGCGCTCAGTTCTAGGCACTCACACCTGCACAGTCATGTTTGGTTATCCAGATGTCTGCAGCAAGGATGGGACAGGGCCCATGGGGGCCAGGGACAGGGCCCATGGGGGCCAGGGACAGGGCCCATGGGGGCCAGGGACAGGACGCATGGGGGCCAGGGACAGGGTGCATGGGGGCCAGGGCCAGGGCGCATGGGGGCCAGGGGACACTCAAGGATGCTCTCGGTTGTGGTCCAGAGCTTTAGCGAAGTGAGAACTGCAAGCCAGGTGTGCTGGTACAAGGCAGGAGGGTCACGGAGAGGCTGAGGCTGCCTGGGCTGCAGCGGGATACAGTTTCCCAGCGGGGTGAGTGGAAACCCACGGGAGGGGAGTGCCTGCGGGAACAAATGTGGTGAGGAGGGGATCTCTGAACCTGGGACAACGGGCTGCTGGGAAAGGGACCGGCGTCCGGGCCACTCTGAACCTGGGACAACGGGCTGCTGGGAAAGGGACCGGCGTCCGGGCCACTCTCCCTCCTGACTGCGTGGCTGCTAGTGACTGCGTAGAGACTATGTAATCCATGCACAGGCAGAACAATGTGTCTTCCTAGGGAAGCGCAGGAAGAGAAATGAGGTCAGTGGCAGATGGTCCTCAGGGCCCTTGCACACAGCCCTGATACACGCGCAGGAGATGGAGGTGGATGCGGAGGGCAGGAGGGAGGGCGGAGATTCTGAGCGTCACAGTCGTGCTTTAGGGAAAGCCGGGGTCAGGGCGCCAGGAGACACACCTGTGAAAGCCATCAAGCTTCAGAGTATGGAGGACTCATCAGGCTCTGAGCCGAGGAGTCGCCCCTCACATCTGCCTTGGGCTTGGCGGGCAGGGAACTGAAACCACCCCCATTTCACCAGGGAGGAGGCTGTCTCTTCCCCAGAGGCTCCTAGTAAGGGAACTGGCCAAGAGATATGCCAGTACTGTACTTTAGTCAGGGAGTCCCCATTGTCCCTTGGATGGCTGGGAAAGAGCAGGCCACCAGCAGTCCCAGGAGACTGGCTGTAATGAACTGTGGCTTCTGTCCTACTGTCATTGTGTGCACCCTTGGGATCTGGGGAATTCCCCTTCTGACCTTCCTCAGAACCCCCACCACCACCACCACCACCAAACTTCCCTGTAGCCAAGTTGTCCAGCAGACAATACGCTTTGGCCCCGGATGAGCAAGGGGGGCCATCCATTTCCCTGGCCGGGACTTGGAAAGGGACAGCTTCCTATGGCGGCATCTGTGGCCACCAGTCTGATAGGGAGATGTAAGAAACAGCTGCTGGGGACACCCCGGCGGCGTCTGGCCAGGAAACATAGCTCATCATAAGGCACTGGCCAAGAAGCGGTGCAGAGCGGTGCAGACGGAAGGGCAGGGTCATGGGAGGACTGGCGGGGACACGAACTTAACATCCATCACGCCTCGTGTCCAACAGGTCCCCAGAGAACTTGTCTGAAAGGGGACCTGGGTGAAACCCATGGGGATGGAAATGAAGGCTGCCCAACCAAAGCCACTTTAAAATCCCTGAGGGCTGTCAGGAGGAACGGTGAATTTGGAGCCCTAGGCCAGGGTCCAAATCCTGTCTCCCTCTGTGACTCGCATGCTAGGTACCTTAGACAAGTCTGTCTCTCCGGGTCTGTTTTCTCAGGACCAAAGACTGCTGCACAGATCATGAGTTATATGGGGGAAGAATTCACAGGGCCCTCCTTCCATCACAGCTTTTCCCTCTCAGGACATCCTTGCTGCCACCCCTACAACCCACCTCTTTGCTGGCACTGTGGGCTGAGCTGGCTTTGGGCCCCGCCTCCTGGGTTAGAGGCGTGCACCATCAGCTCTGGTCTTAGGTGTCCTCCCCATGCACGGCAAGCGGTCCACAAACCCAGCCAGATCCCCAGCCAGCCTCAGCAAGCTTTACAAAGGGACACAAAGACATGCTCCTCGCCTGTCCCAGGCTGGCAGCACTGGGCACACTCCTGGTCCCCAACACCACCCGCCCAGCCCCCGGCCTCCCAGCAGCCTGTGACTACCCCGAGCTCGCTGGGCCCAGGCCGTACACCTTCAGGACCCACCGCCTTTTATGTTTCCACTCTTTGAAGGCCTGGTCCATTCTTTCTCACTCAGATATCTCTTTCTCAAGAACGCCCTCCCCACTGCCTGAACCTCCTCCTCTGACCTATCTGGGTGTCACCGTCCAGGAAAAAAATCTGACAGGCTCTGTTAGTAAGCTATGCAACCAACAACCACTCAGGCAGCGTGTAAATCGGCCCACCCCCACCAAGGCAGGCCTTCCTCCAACGTCCACCCTGGCAGGTGCTCCTAATGGGAGAGCCGTCAGAGCTGTGGCTGTGCCATACGCGTCCCGGAGAGGAACAGCCACAGCCCTGAAGCCTGCTGAATGGGCCCCGGGGTAAAGTCGTCACAGAAGCCATCTCCCAGGCGCCCACTGCCTGGCCTGGTGTGGCAGCCCACCCTGTCTAGGCCTAGGTGGAAGACATCACTGTAGCCAGAGGCACGACAGTCATAGCAGGTGGGGCAATGAAAGGACGTTTGGGCACTGCTGGGAAGCTCACAGCACAGCCTCTAGGAGAGCAACCCCCAGCACCAGGGCCTGGTGTGAGCTCCACCACAAGGTGTAAGTCAAGACACGCTATGGCTATGGCCCACAAGGAAACATTCTAGAATATTCATCACAGCACACTGACGGCTCAACAGGAACTGACCATGTGACCACCAAAACGTGATCGATCATGAGAAAGAAATACTGAATAGCACGGAAACAGGTGACCACCCAAGGCCTTGAGGGGGCAGAACACCGTGACATGTTCAGGTGGCACTGTATCTACACTGCCAAACAGCAGTGGACATGAGGCAAACGGGGCATCCAAAGGGCAGAGGCCGGGCCTGCATCTGTGGGACGGGCGGGTCAGGCGGTGCTGCTGTGGGACTGCGTCTATTAGCCTGCATCCTCTCGGCAGTCAAGGTGGCTTTGCCGATCCCCTTCCTCAGGGAAGCTAGGATGGAGGCGGGTAACTGCTGGGTGGACGGCATCCCTGGCTGGACTCCGGTGGCCTGGCGGGGATGGCTGGGCATTCCCTAACACTGAAAGCTCTGCTTTTCTCGCTAGCCTACCATAGCACATAAAGAACAAAATTAGTCAGTATGAAAACACTTGCTCAGGACCCAAAGACAAGGCAGGGGCCCGAATCTGGCCCTCCAATGGCACAACCCCCCATTTCTCCTGATCTGTGCCAAGCTGGCACCACAAGGCTGGGAATTTGGGTGACCTCACAGATCTGGTGCTGGCAGCATGCCAGCTCTCTGACACAGGCAGAGGTGGGGGTGGGTTGGCTGTGGGAGTCAGCAGGAAGACGGCAAGAGCTTCCACAGTACACCAGGCTGCCCAGAGCCTGCTGTAGGCCAAGCTTCGGGTCAAGCCTTCTTTATCCAGCACTCTTATTAGGTCCACTTTACAAAGGAGGAAACTGAGGCACTTATTATAAGTTGAACCACTAGTAGGCCTGGGCCTATGCTCTTTTTGACCTTGTGTCCCTTCCTGTCCCTCCTACTCATCTCTCAGAGCTTCCTTGAGGGACTTTCCGAGGACAGGAACCTTGGGACAGACCCAGTGTATGGGCACTCCCCCTGTCCCAGCTCCATTAAGACCACAAAGCTGGTCTCACGGTGCTCCTACAGGAGGGACGAAGCAGCCATTGAAGGTAGGGCTGTGTGCCTCTTGGTATCTGAGGACTCAGCACAATACCTGACGGCCCGACAAACACTCTGTGGCTGGCTGGCGCTCCAGAAGCGCCCAAAAAACAGCAGGAGTGCGCGCGGCCTCAAGAACCAGGAAAAGACAGAATGGGCTCGCCCATAGAGGGAGGAAGAAAGCAAAGCCAAGAGTTGCCCAGGCTGGCTAAGCATGAGTGATGGAAGCGGAAAGATGGCTGACGGGAGGTCAAAGCCCTGGAAGGAGAACCAAGCCTCCAAACTGAAGCGTTTCGGAGCCACTGAAGACCACAGGGAGAGCTTGTGGTGTCAGGAATAGAGAACTGCTAAGGTCACACCCACCCAATCAGAGGCTCGCTGGACTCTGGGCCACCCACCAACATGCCACTCCCCAGGCCCAGTGGAACCTCCCCTCCCAGATCACACCCTTGCGAGGAGGCTAACCAGACACTCGGTCCCCACCCAGGGAGTGGCTTCCAGGAACAGACCTCCTGGGAAGCGGACACTGAGGCAGGTAGCTGACCACAGCTCCTGCCTCTTAACAAAGCTTTCTTGGCCTTAACTTTTTCTATCTGGAAACCAGGGGTGTTCTCTAACACCCAACTCACCCATCTCAGGAGATAAAGGACGAAGCGGGGCCAGGCACACGCTCTCGCGCGCGGTGCGCTCTCTCGTTAAACATTAACCAGCACCAGGAGCTTTGGAAAGGCAGCAGGCTACAGAAGCACTCTGGGACAGAGCCCCGGGAGCTGGGATCCAGGCTGCTCACCTTACCCATTAGCTGACCCGGGGCAAATCACTTAGCAGTAATAACAGCTCTGGCTCCGGTGGTGCTGCACTGAGTGCTAAATGAGTACGTAGGCAGAGCGTTAACGCCGAGACGGACGCCCAGCCCGTCATCAGTGTTTTATCAGCGCGTGTGTGGCCCTCATTATTTGTGGGAAGGGGCTCTCCGTCCACTCCCACCACCGGGACGCACTCTGTCCGATGTCCCTAATCCCCCTCCCCACTGCACGCGCCGCGTTCTGAGTTTTTAGCTTTTGACCCTCCCGGAACGTCTACACCCGACAGATTTTTATCTCTGTCCCCCTCCACCTACGCGCTGTCTCGGGCACCCCTAAACCTAAAACTCATTCACCTCCTCCGCCGGCCGCCGCCCACTTCTCTCGGTGGTGACCTCCGACCCTTACAGACACACCCTCTTCTTAAGTTACTTTGAGCGCCCCCTTTTATGAGACCCGTTCCGAACCCCTCCTGTGCGCTCCTACTGAGTATTTCAAACTTTGCACGAATTTCAAACCCGGCCACGCCCCCTCCGCCGGTCTAACCTCTGACCGCGACAGTCCCCTCCCCTTTTCTTCATTTTTTTTTTTTTTTTTTTTGCCCCGATACCCTTTTCCAAGAGACCCTTCCCTCCAAGTGTGAACTTTGACCCCACCGGCCCCGCCCCCTTCCGAATACCCGCTCACTCTCAGCGCGAGCCCAGATCCACCCGCTCCCAACCACAAGCCCCTTTGCACGGTAACCTCCTAACCTACCGGCTTGGCGCCGCGGTCGCTCGCGGCCTAGCTGCCCGGCCCAGAACTCTGCGCCCGCGTAGCGCCTTCAGCTGTCTCGCGCCGCCGCTGCCGCGGCTACTGCCGCCGCCATGTTGAATCCCCAACGAACATCCGGGGCCTCCCCTACTCCTCGCCGCCCACTAGTCCCCATGGCAACGGAGCTGACCGGGCGGTGGGCGGGGCCTATTCGGGGGCGGAGCGATGAAGCGGGCAGGGTTCCTGAAGCCGCTGATTGGTGCGGGTTGTCCAATCGGAGACTTCTAGGAGGAAAATGACGAGCAGAGATTGGGAAGTTTGGAATAGGTGCGGGGACGTTGACTCCCCGCCCACTCCGCCTCTTAAAGGGGAAATAATGGCTTTCGTGTTCCCACGGGGTCCCAAAGAAGTAAGAAAGTGGAATATGAAAACATAAAGGCCACAAACAGTTCGTAAGCACTTATTATACCTTTGTTAGCACGCGACTAGTTCCGGTATAAACTGGGCACCACTACCCTGCTGTTGTAACACCCATTTTACAGGTAAAGAAACAGGCTAATAGAATGCTAGTTGGTTTATGACTACTGGAAGCAAGTTTTGAATGAAGCGCTGTCCGAATCTGGAAATCTGACACTACTTAATCTTAATCTTTTAAATAAGTTTTTTTTTTTTCAATCAATCACCAGTGTGTGAGATGTATCAGTGGGTAAGTTCGATCTCTTGGATCCACACCGGAGAACTGATTCCCACAAATTGATCTCTAGCCTCCACAAGACAGCCATAGACATAAAATAAAGAAATAAACGTAATTAAATGTTTTTAAATTAATCAAAAATGGAAAACAGAGGGGGAAAGGAAACCCATAAACTAATACACCCTTGCATCTATGGTTTTATTAGGTCTTCCTGAAAATTTGAAAAATGCTTTCTCGTCTTGAGGTTTTTGAGGGTTTTATTTATTTGGGCATTAGACAGTGAACTTAGGGCTTTATACACGACAGGCAAGCTGTACTAGGTAAGTGCCCAGCCCTAGGGAACTGTAGGCAAATGTTTTCCCCAGCTGAGCCTCTTGGGAGACTGAGATTACAGGTTTGTTCCAAACAGGCTTTCTCTGGTTCTTTCATTGGCTTTTTCTTCTGTCTAGAAGAGTCTCTTCTTTTAAGCGTCCTCGTGATTCCTAGTGTTCCTTTGGGCTTTTCTCAAACATTATGTTCTCTAAGAGACGAAACATCCTACCTTGTGCTACAAAATCCTTTGCCAGCTTCTGCTTATTTTCCTTTGCTGCCTGTGATTTTGTGTTTGGCTAGCTGGTTTTGGTTTCACGGGACAGAGTCTCACTATATAGCCCAGGCTGACCTTGAACTCTTGTTTTTGCTCATGGCCGGGGCCTTGATATTCTTGGTATGTAAGTGCGCAGTGCATAGTTATGGAAGGGGTGGCTGAGTGAAGGGTAATCCCACCCTCGAAGAGTCGCTTAAATGCTTGTCCCTGCCCTCTGCGCCGCACACTGCCAGGCACAGAGCAGGCGCTTTGTTAACGCGTGAACCATGAATGAATGAATGAATGAATGAATGAAGGGCTGCTCTTCAGGTCTGTGTCCCTTCTTTCCTCCCCACCAGCCCCATCTCTCTCTTCATCTTCCTTCAGGTTGAACTCAGGGCCTCCGAGGCACACGGAGAGTCTTTTAGTGCTGGGATTACAGGCATGTGTCACTTTACCATGCCTGTAAGAATGGTCTAAATAGTATGTCTTTTTTAAAAAAAAAAGATTGGCGGGGGGGGGGGGGAGTGGGAGGGAGAGGGCCACTGCAGCGGGATGGGATGTATGAAAGAAAAGTAAATACATTAAAAAAGTATTCCCCACCTCAGAAAAATAACTAAGTTTCAAGAAATATTCCCCCAACCCTATGCACACACACACACACACACACACACACACACAGTGTCCTCAGAGGCCGAAAGAGGATCTCTGAAAGAGCAGCCAGTGCTCTTAAGCACTGAGCCATTTCTCCAGCCCCAAAAAATACCTTTTACAACTAAGACTATATACATCATCAGTGGCTCTTGATGTCAATAAATACTCTTTAAGAAAATTAATTTTGAGCCGGGCAGTGGTGGTGCATGTCTTTAATCCCAGCACTCGGGAGGCAGAGGCAGGCGGATTTCTGAGTTCAAGGCCAGGCTGGTCTACAGAGTGAGTTCCAGGACAGCCAGGGCTACACAGAGAAACCCTGTCTCGAAAAACCAAAAAAAAAAAAAAGAAAGAAAGAAAGAAAGATAATTTGGGGGCTGCCTAAGAAGCCACCCTACTAATTTACTCTAATTTGCATAGCCACATTTTTCTCCTTGAGATTCTGTGCCGTGGTACATATTTTGCTTTTAGAAATAAAAAAAAAAAAAAATCCAAGCAGCTAAATATTTGTTTAGCTAAATCCAAACGGCTAAATCACAGCTTCCTTTGAATACGTTGCACAGACTGGTGGGCCAGAGGAAACGCGAGCACACTTACGCATGTTTTCGTTAGCTTAGAAACTGCGTGTGGGGTGGAGGGCTGCGGACCGAGCCCAGGACTGTAAGAGGTCTTGAGCTAAATCAGTGAGCTACACCCTTAGCTGCTGGAGAACTGTTTGCTTGCTTTGGTTTTGTTTTACACAAAGTCTTCTGAAGCCCAGACTCATGCCTGGAACTCACTGTGTAGCCAAGAATAACCTTGAACTGTGGGTGCTCTACACTGTCTGTCTGTCTCTCTCTCCTCTTTCTTTTCTCTCTAGTTTTTTTTTTTTTTTTTTTTTTAAAGACAGGATTTCTCTGTTTAGGTCTGACTGTTCTTAAACTTGCTCTGTAGACCAGGCTGGCCTCAAATTCAGAGATCCACCTACCTCTCTGACTCCCGAGTGCTGGTATTAAAGGCGTGCCCCACCATGCCCCGCTATTCCGAACATTTTCATGCATTTGGAGTTTTATGCTAAAGTGGGATTATTGGTTTCTAGTTCACTCTGGAGACCGAAGTCAGGAGAATTCTAGGCGCTCGTTCGCGCACCGGCTGCCCTCTGCTGCCCCCCTATGGTCGGGGGCGCACATTGCAAGACCGTACAACAGAGTCTCACTTCGCCCGCATCCAAAGTATTCTCACCAGTGTTTAAAAATTCTTGTTGGTTTTCCTCTTCCTTTATATTTGATTGCTTTGCCTGTGTATGACTGTGGACCAGAGCGAGGAAAAGGAAGAGAACGTTCTCTCCTTCCGCTGTGTGATTCCCGGGGTCGAATTCAGGCCCTTGAGCTTAGCGGCAAGCGCCTGTACCCGCTGAGCTGTCTCCCCCAGCCCTCTTTATAGATTGGAAACCGGGGTCTGACTTCAAAGCCTATGTTCACACTGGCTCAATAAACACATACACTGAGCTCTCGCTGTGAGCCAATCACACTGAATAATGATAATGCCAACCTTGACAGAGTATGCCGTGCGGCAGGCCGTGTAACACACACTCCCCCTTAAATTTTGCAGTGGGGTTCTCCCAGGAAGATATAAAATTAACATCTGTCTCCGCGCAGGAGTGGTGCGATCCAACAGCCAATGGAATGGCTCACGCGCGTTTATTAGGGGTTATTTATGGGACTGTGGAGCGCTACAAACGACTGCACCCCTCCCAGGGACACCGCCCCCATCCTGTTCAGTTTCTCCCCGGGTACAAAACAGGGCTTAGGCCGCCACCTAGTGTTAGAACAGCAAACTTCAGGGTCTGGGTAATAGACTCTAGGAAAATTTTGTGTTTATTTCTTGGTCCTTAAGAAAGGGCGCTGTTGGTGTCCGCAAAAGCTGTCTGTGCCCGGGAAGGTTGGCTTGTCTTGCTGCAGTCTGTCATGGAGAACTGCTACATGGTGGATTGCAAGACAAAGTTATTCCAGCTAAGATTTGGGGGCCTGTTACACTGAAGTCCTCACAAAAATCCATATGCAAACCTGGCAAGTGGTGGCGCACGCCCTGGTCTACAGAATGAGTTCCAGAACAGCCAGAGCTAAACAGAGAAACCCTGTCTCCAAAAGCCAAAAACCAAAACTAAAATAAAATTCCATATGCACTATTGATACCCCCATTCAAAAGGCGTGCGAATTAAGGCACAGAACAGGTAAGTAATCCCAAAATCACACAGGCATTCTGACTTCAAAGGTCTGGACTTCTAATCACTTCTGGTTCACTCCGCCCTGGGGAAAAAAATAACATGAATAAAATTTAAAAGCATAAAATAAGATGATGAGGACTAGAAAGTTCTGTGCTGTCAAATAATCCCACGTGGCCATAAAAAGAACATGTGGAGATGAAGATAATTTATCTGGAGGGTGTTTGCCTGGAGTGTCTCAGTGAGGGGACTGGGGATGGATAGAGCCTCTGCCTAGAATCCCCCAGGGAGAGACTGGGGGCGTGGCTCAGTGGTAGAGCCCCTGCCTAGAATCCCCCAGTGAGAGGCTGGGGGCGTGGCTCAGTGGTAAAGCCCCTGCCTAGAATCCCCCAGGGAGGGGCTGTGGGCGTGGCTCAGTGGTAGAGCCCCTGCCTAGAATCCTCCAGTGAGGGGTTGGGGGTGTGGCTCAGTGGTAGAGCCCCTGCCTAGAATCCCCCAGTGAGGGGTTGGGGGTGTGGCTCAGTGGTAGAGCCCCTGCCTAGAATCCCCCAGGGAGGGGTTGGGGGTGTGGCTCAGTGGTAGAGCCCCTGCCTAGAATCCCCCAGGGAGGGGTTGGGGGTGTGGCTCAGTGGTAGAGCCCCGCCTAGAGTCCCGCAGGGAGGGAGGGACTGGTACTTTGGAGCAAATGGACTGGGCTGGTTGAGAGGAGCCGTTTCTAAAGGTCAGTACTGCAGAGCACCATGCACAGTACTGCAGGAAAGGCAAACCTAACCTATACTGACAGAACTAGATTAGTTGATGCTAGCGGCTGATGGGGGGCGGAGGTTGCTGCAGGGCAAGCCAGGCGATAGAAATATTCTCTCACGAGCAAGGGCATGGGGCACCTGCGTGTAATCCCAGCATCCAAACGTGGAGGCACAGGGATCAGAGGTTCAAGTCTAAGTCCATCCTCGGCTATGTGGTGAATTCATGGCCAGGCTGAGCTACATGAGAAACGAAACCGTGAATCTCCCTATAGTCTCAGCCTAGAACGCAGTGATCCCCCTGCCTCCGTCTCATGAGTGCTGGGATTGCAGCCATGAGTCACCACACCCTGCTTCATTTTTTTCGTGTATATTCACTTATGGGTAGGATGGGGACCATCCCTCTGTCCAGGGTATCCACCCACACTAGTTGCTCGAGTTGGTCACTCAGGTGCCATGTTGGTTATCAGATCAACTGCTGGAGTGTGAATGGTGGGCGTGGTGGGCCCATGCCCCTCCCCTCATTATGTCACAGCCTTGCAGGGAAGGAGGCCCAGGAGAAGGGGCGGTGACTTCGGCCGTTAGACACTGGTATATCGCCAGTGGGGTTTTCTCAGCTGCGGCTTATTGCTTTTGAGGGGAGGAGACACAAATGCTATTTCTAGGTAAAAGCAGCCAGCTTGGGGCTGGAGAAACGGCCCGGCGGCTGTGCGCACACACTGTCCTTGTCGAGGATTCCAGTTGGGTTCCCAGCACCTCCGTCTCCCTGTAACTCCCGCTCCGGGGACTCTGATGCCCTGTTCCGCCTCCTCTGGCACCTGCTCACGCGGTTGGCACTTACACAGGTGAACATAAAAATAAAGCAAGCACAAAGGAGGATGGGGGGGTGCGAGCTGGGGTGTGTGGGCGGGGGCTGGAGGGGAGGCTCAGTGGTGAACAGCACTCACACACACACAGGCAAAGTCATAGCTGCGCTGGCTGGTTCTGTGTGTCAACTCGACACAGGCTGGAGTTATCACAGAGAAAGGAGCTTCAGTTGGGGAAGTGCCTCCATGAGATCCAGCTGTGGGGCATTTTCTCAATTAGTGATCAAGGTGGGAGGGCCCCTTGTGGGTAGTGCCATTCCTGGGCTGGTAGTCTTGGGTTCTATAAGAGAGCAGACTGAGCAAGCCAGGGGAAGCAAGCCAGTAAGGAACATCCCTCCATGGCCTCTGCATCGGCTCCTGCTTCCTGACCTGCTTGAGTTCCAGTCCTGACTTCCTTTGGTGATGAACAACAATGTGGAAGTGTAAGCTGAATAAACCCTTTCCTCCCCAACTTGCTCCTTGGTCATGGTGTTTGTGCAGGAATAGAAACCCTAAGACGATAACCATATCTTTTTTTTGTTTAAAAACCTTCTTGCTGGAGCTGGAGAGATGACTCAGCAGGTAAGAGCACTGACTATTCTTCCAAAGGTCATGAGTTCAAATCCCAGCACCCACATAGTAACTCACAACCATCCATAAAGAGATATGACACCCTCTTCTGGTGTCTGAAGACAGCTACAGTGTACTTGCATATAATAAATAAATAAATAAATCTTAAAAAAAAAAACAAAAAAAAAAAAACTTCTTGCCGGGCGGTGGTGGCGCACACCTTTAATCCCAGCACTTGGGAGGCAGAGGCAGGCGAATTTCTGAGTTCAAGGCCAGCCTAATCTACAAAATGAGTTCCAGGACAGCCCTGGCTGCACAGAGAAACCCTGTCTCGAAAAAAAAAATATTACTATGGAGATGTAACTAGACACAATTAGCTGTCCTACTTTAAAAGTGAACCATCTAGCCGGGCGTTGGTGGTGCACGCCTTTAATCCCAGCACTTGGGAGGCAGAGGCAGGCGGATTTCTGAGTTCGAGGCCAGCCTGGTCTACAGAGTGAGTTCCAGGACAGCCGGAACTATACAGAGAAACCCTGTCTCGAAAAACCAAAAAAAAAAAAAAAAAAAAAAAAAAAAAAGTGAACCATCTAGTAAGTGAATGCATGCGTGTATGTGCAGAAGCCCCTGGAGGCCAGCAGAGGGCGCTGGATGTCCCAAATAATGAACACGTCTATTCCTAATAATGAACATTTTTACACTTGATCTTAGCCAAAAGGCCAAGAAGCGATAATAATGAACATTTTTGAAAAAGAAATCAGGTAAACAATCCTATTCACAATGGCCTCCAGAAAAAAATAATAACAAGGAATAAATCTGTGAAAACTATTTACAAAGAAACCTTTAAAAACACTAAAGGAGGAAAACGAAGGGGCGAGGAGGAGCTGGAGGGACTTCGTGTTCATGGACCGGAACCTTTGATGCGGGAAAATGGACATATTACAGAAAGTATCTACAGAATCAGTGCAATCCCCATAAAAATCCCGATGGCATTCTTCACAAACATAAAAAAAATAATAATAACAATAATCCAGCACTGAAGTTGGCTTGGTGGTTGAGAGCACTGGCTGCTCCTTCAGAGGACCTGGGTTCAAGTCCCAGCAGCCACTGGCACTTTTCAACTGTCTATAACTCACGTGCCAGGGGACCTGCTTGTATGGGGTACACAGACATACATGCAGGCCAAACACTCGAACACAGAAGATAAAAACAAATCTTTTCAAAGAGTCTCCCAAACCACCAAACAATGAAACCACAAACAAATGTACTATCATATGAGATTTTAATCATAAAAGGAAGCCGGGAGTGAGGTTCCTGTGGGAACCCTTTTTATCTTTCCAGTTTTCTGTGAGAACCATTCCCCAAGTTAAAGCTTATTTTTAAAAATGAAAAGCACAATAGAGACGGTAACGCGGCCGTGTTCACTTCAGCCAGCAGGAAAAAGCAGGTCACGAACTCTCCTGAGGCTCGCCATAACATTTCCGTGCTCAGCGATTCTTTCCAAAACCTCAGGGTCTCCCATGCGGGGCACGTGGACCAGATACCGCAGCCTGGCCTCCCGGGTGTGGGCCTCCCTCTCACCAGGCTGCGGCTCCCGTGCATGGCTGGCCTTTCTGGGAGTCACCTGCAGCAGAGGCCCCGCTGCTCTGTGGGAGGCTCTGAAGTGCCGGGCTGTGCTAAACACGAAAGTGTCCCCTCTGCGTTCCTCCTTCAGACGCCCAGCAGTACGCACTGGGCGCCTAGCCACGGACCGGTGGCCTGGGCAGGGGGAAGCAACAGAATCCAAGAAATCGGTGGTTCCTGGAGCTCCAATGTTAAAGCTGACTAGAACAGATAAGGATGTGTTCACGTGGTAAGTACGGATGTGTCCTGGGATGAGCATGAGGGCGTGGCCTATGGCTGTCATGCCAGCACTTGATTGGGGTTACCTTGGGATACACAGTGAGACCCTGTGTCAGCAAACTGAAATAATAAAAACTAAAAATAAATAAAAAGGCAGCTAGCGGGCTGGAGGGATGGCTGCACAGTTGAGAGCACTGACTGCTCTTGCAGAGGCCCCCGGTTCGGTTCCCAGCACCCACAGGGTGGCTCACAACTGTCTGTAACTCCAGCCTCGGAGGAATCTGACGCCCTTTCCTGGCCTCCATGGGTGCCAGGCATGTTCGTAGTACACAGATATACATGTAAGAAAAACACTCATACACATAAAATAAAAATAAATTAAAAACTTAACAAAAAAGGGCAGCCAGGAATAATGGCACATGTCTGTAATCCCATCACAGGAGAGGCTGGGGCGGGAAGATCTCGAGATCGAGACCAGCCTGTGGGGAAGGGAGAAAATACGTCACTTGTCATGACAAAAAAAAAAAAAAAAAAAAGGAAATTGAAGTGTTCGTCAGTGATTGGATGCAGGAGAGGAAGTAGAATTTGGAGTTGGAAGGAAGGAAGGAAAGCAAGATGGAAGAAGAGGGGAGGAGAGGAGAAAATACGGGTTGGTGATGCGCTTTTCATTCCGCTCACGGCTGCCTCCCTCACAGGCTCCTCCTCCCTCACAGGCTCCTCCTCCCTCAAGGCTCCTCCTCCCTCACAGGCTCCTCCTCCCTCACAGGCTCCTCCTCCCTCAAGGCTCCTCCTCCCTCACAGGCTCCTCCTCCCTCACAGGCTCCTCTACATTCAGATGAAGAAACAGCGGCTCGCAGAGGACGGTGGCTTTGCAGTGGTCACACAGGAAGTGGCGAAGCTGGGCTCAGCCCCCTGTGCTGCCTGTCTGCAGGCCTTTGCCCTCCTCTGTGGGCTCTCCCTGCCAGGCAGCTCCACAGCCTGCACGGTGGCATCCTGTGGCACCCCAGCAGTTCTCCGGTTCCTCAGCCTTGAGTTGGCCCTCGCCGGTCAGCATTCTCTCCTTAGGCGTCATCTGGGTTGGGTGACCTGGTTTCTCTTTCTGATTCATCGCTGTCCCTGACATGGCCGAGTTAGAGCTTGGCATGCGATAACCTTCCCAGGGCCTCTGTTGTGCTGGGCCACTTTGGGCCCTGTCCTCCTTAGCACTGACAATCTACTAGGAGACTGAGAGACAATGACCCAGAGAAGCAATGACCTAGAATGTGCAGGGCCGGGGAGAAGAGACACCAAGGACCCCAAAAGGGTTAGACAGAGTGATAGACCCAAGTGGAAGCAAAGTGCCACTGTCACCGTCACAGAGTCCTGAGCCCGGGAAGGACAGATGATGACTGATGAAAAAGGCAGATAGTGAGGGCACGGGGGTGGGGTGGGGTGGGGTGGGGTGGGGTGGGGGGGTGGGGGGGCTGTAGTATATGGAACCCCAGAGACCTGGACTCCAACGGAGGGGACAATAGGAAGGAAACGTAAGTATAAGAGATGTCAACCCTGAGCCGGGCACGGGAGTGCACACCTGGGATCCTAGCAACTGGGAGATGAAGGCAGGAGGATCAGAAGTTCAGGACATTCTCAGATACTCAGGGAGTTGAGGGCTAGCCTGGACTACAGGAGGACCTGTCTAGAGAAGAGGGGGCAGGGAGCTTCCAACCTGGAGGAGCTGCAGAGAGTGAGGTCAGAAAGGTCCCTGTGTGCACTGGCTTTGCATGGGTGAGGTACTCGATGTGTTCCAGAAATGTCCACGGAGCCCATGGGCCTCGGGTTTAGGCTCAGGCCTGGGAGACTTAGACCTGAGGAGACTGATCATTGCATTACTCAGCACAATGGAAGATCAACACGTTACTCAGCACAATGGAAGATCAACGCATTACTCAGCACAATGGAAGATCAACACGTTACTCAGCACAATGGAAGATCAACGCATTACTCAGCACAATGGAAGAACGCCTGTGAGGGGACCAAGGGCCGGGAATCTGCTGGGGTCAGACCTCGGCATCGCATGGCTCCACCCGAAGTCCTCACGGTGGCCCCTGCTGAGTCCTCGTCCCTTTCTCCCTCATTGCTTTTCTGTGACAGCCACAGCAGCCTCCTCAGCCGATGGGGAAAGCGCAGGTCTGCCCCAGGGTCTTCGCTCTGGGACACTCTTCCTGTGTCACCTGTGTCCTCTCTCTGTAGCTTTGGTCCAAGCATCAGCTGTCTCCCTGCTGTCACTACCATCCCCGCCCCCCCCCCATCTTGTCCCTTGTAAGCATGCTGCTGTTAAGTCCCTGAATCCATGTCCATACGACAAGGGGAGAGGTCTGTCTTGTTCCAATCCCGGCACATAATAGATGCTCAACAAATCATGGTAGGATACATAAAGGAAAGAAGAAAAAGACAGGTACCGTGAGGGAAGAAGGTAGTGTATCTGTGTGCCCCTGAGGTTTACCAGCTTTGCTTGGGAGAGGTGATAGTGTTACGGTATCCTGTCCCCGTGGAGAGAGAGCGCTGGCTGGGAAATGGAGGAACATAGAGATGTTAAACAGCACATCGTGGGCTGTCAGCACATAAACCAGGCAGTGGGCTAGATGCAAAGGCAGCGTGAATAGGAGTAACCTGCTTTAGTCTGGCCATGAGGGCTGCGCCCACCTTGCTCGTCCCGGCACAGGACACCCTTCAGGAGAGGGTAAAGGGACAGACTGCCCAAGCAGGAGTTGGCATCCAGGGAGCCATGGCTGCAAGCCTCTTTATTCTGAGGCCCTGGCCCTGTCAGAGCGCTTCAGAGGGGCGGGGCTATGCTGGCAGTCAGCCCTGCTGGTGCCCACACACCTGCCCTCCCTCCCCAGCCAGCCTGGGCTCTCTCCTCTCCAGGAGGCAAGAGCTGTCTGGCCTTCCTCAAAGCTGCACGTGCCCTCAGGCTTCTAGACGGTGGGGGAGTGGGACCCCGCCCTGCTCCCCAGACCCAGGTACGGCCTGGTCACAGCAGCAAAGTGTCTTCATGAGGGGCACCCCGGTCTTAGTGGTATGTCATCCGGCCAGTCAAAGGTCTAACCACCCAGACGTCATCCACAATCTTCCCATCCTGTGAAGGTCAGAAATGGGGGGCAGGGGGGTCAGTGAGAAAGGAGAGTGGGGCCGGCTGGCCCGATTCGAATCCCATTGCTGCCTTAAGGGTGGGTGACCTTGGAAGAGTTCCTACATCTCTCTGGACCTCAGTTTTCCTCCTTTGAAAAAGTCCAGATGAGGGCCCTGTGTAGTGGACCACGCCTTTAATCCCAGCACTCAGGAGGCAGGGGCAGGAGCTCTGTGAGTTTGAAGCCAATCTGTTCTACAGAGCAAGTTCCAGGACAGCCAGGGCTACACAGAGAGACCTTGTCTCAGACTACCATCCCCCACCCCCCAAAAAAAAGAGAATAGCCAAGACAAAAGCCGGGAGCCATGGTGTACGAATTCCAGGTACACACGTGTAAAGCCAGCACTTAGGGGTCAGCCTGGGCTAGGTAAGAATATGAATCTGAACCTCCAGCCTGAGACAGTACTGACCTGCTATTGCTGAGGGAGGGGCTTTTTGTTTCTTTGGTGGGTTGGTTGGTTATGGTTTTAGTTTTGAGATAGAATCTCACACACTAGGGCCGCCCCTGAATTCAGGATACACCCAGATGGCTCCAACTATCCTGCCTACTCTCTTGGGCTTCCAGGTGTGAGCCACCATTTATGTAGTGCTGAGGCTCAAACCCAGAACACCACGATCAATACCCGATCGCCCTACCCATGGGCTGCACACCACCTCATCTGGAACATGTGGTCAGGAGCCTGCCTGCGCTCCAGCGTCCTCAGGATCTGTCTTGCCTTCTGCACACGACCTTTTGCCAGCTGCCTTGTTGTGCAGATCAGAGGAACAGTAAAGACAGCCGTGGGGCCATTGTGACCACAGAGACAAGGGTAAGAAAGCCTGCGAGCGCGGACGTGTGTGTGCATGTGTGCGTGTGCATGTGTGCGTGTGCGTGTGCGTGTGCGTGTGTGTGTGTGTGTGTGTGTGTGCACGCGCACTGCTCAGGAACGACGGTTGCATGCGTTGAGAGTGTGGTCTGTGGGTCAGATTACAGCTCTGCTGTCTGGAGCCTGTGTGACCCTGGGAAAATCACTGCCCTCTCTGAGCTCAGGTTCATTCAGCTGAGAAACGGAAAGAAACCTGTCCCTGTGGGGATGGATCACACTGTGAGGGTAAACTGACTACACGGTACAAGGTAACCAGCCGCAGCCTGGAGCACCATAGCTGTGCTCACCAAACTCTTAACTTTTATTTTATCTTGCTGTTTTGTTCTTTTCTTTTTGAGACTTTGTCTAGCTGTGAAGCCCGGGCTGGTCTTGAATTTATATTCTGATATTCCTGCCTTGCAAGTACACTACCACACCTAGCTGGCTATAATCATCATTATCATCATCATCATCATCATCATCATCATCATCACCACCACACTGAGGACCTGAGTTCAGATGCCCAGGACCACGTAGAGCTGGAGAGATGGCTCAAGGGTTAGGGATATTTGCTCCATCTTCATGAAGTTGGATTTGGGGTCTCAGCACTCAAGTGAAAAGCCCGCTTTCCTCTGTGTGTCTGTAATGTAGTCTCCAAGGGACGCGGAGACAGGAGGACACTGGGGTTTGCTGACTGCCAGCTTAGCTTCAGAGGAAATTCACCGACCGCCCTCTTCTGACCTCCATGTGCATAGCCGCACGCGCACGCGCATGCGCACACAGCCTGGACTGTTATCCTTCAGGTCCCCAGTACCTGCACCTGCCTCACTCCCAGGAGCCTCCCGGTCTTTCTCCTGCTTCAAAGTGACAAAAACTCATGTCCCATCGCCAGGTTCCGTTCTCTGCCCTTTATGGCTGTTATTACGTGACCACATCTCCCTGCGTATGAGAAGCCGTGGTAGACCCCATTTCACAGATATGAAAACTGAAGGACAAAGAGGCTCGTAGCAAGCACAGGTCACCCTGTGGAGCCCACTGGCCTTGAAGTCTAGGACCTGTGACCTACCTCATCCTCCCAACTCTTTTTTTTGTTTGTTTGTTTTTCGAGACAGGGTTTCTCTGTGTAGTCCTGGCTGTCCTGAACTCACTTTGTAGACCAGGCTGGCCTCGAACTCAGAAATACGCCTGCCTCTGCCTCCCAAGTGCTGGGATTACAGGCGTGCTCCACCACGCCCGGCTCCAACTCTTTCTTTATTTTGTTTTTTTGTGTTGTTCTTTGTCAGACCTGGGATTGAACCTAGGGCCTCACACATGTTAGCCACGCCCCCAGCCCCTCCCAGGGGATTCTAGGCAGGGGCTCTACCACTGAGCCACGCCCCCAGCCCCTCCCAGGGGGATCCTAGGCAGGGGCTCTACCACTGAGCCACACCCCCAGCCCCTCCCTCGGGGATTCTAGGCAGGGGCTCCACCACTGAGCCACGCCCCCAGCCCCTCACTGGGGGATTCTAGGCAGGGGTCTACCTCTGAGCTATGACCCCAGTTCCTCTGCCCTAGTTTCTCAAGATTTTAGCTATGCACCACCACACCCAGTTTATTGATTTGTTTTGAGTTTTTTTGTTTTTGTTTCCAAAACAGGGTTTCTCTGTGTAGTTCTGGCTCTCCTGGAACTTGCTCTGTAGTCCAGGATGGCCTTTAACTCACAGATCCACCTGCCTCTGCCTCTTGAGTTCTGGGATTAAAGGTCATGCTCCGATGACCAGCGTGATTTTAACCACTCTGTTCCCACACGCCCTGTGCTAACTAAGCGGTGCGTTTCGCCGTAACCCAGTGAGCCCCCAACAGACCTGGTCATCGGACACCTGCTGGATGTGCATGTGGGTGCCGTTCAGGATGTGCAACCGAGTGTAGCCGTACTCCCTCACCCGCACGGCGCTCCACGGTCTGGGTCTCCTGACAAAGGGCGTCAGCAGCTCTTCACAACCCTGTGGAAGACAGACAGTCAGGCACGTGCGGGACACACACGCACACACACATACACACACACACACACACACACACACACAGCAAAAAGAAAACCACATTCCAAGAAAATGTCAGTTACAGTTTGCCTAGAAACCATCAATGGCAGCAGTTGGGAGGTCGTTACAGGAGGATCACCGAGTTCAAGGCCAGCCTGGTCCATATAGTTGGACCCTGACCAGCCTGGATTACAGAGTGAGACCAGCCTTGAAAATAAACTGTGAACTGGTAAGATGGCTCAGCAGATAAAGGTACTTACTTCCAAGCCTAGCGTTTGGTCCTCAGAGACCGGGTGGTGAAAGCAGAGAACCACTCGAGCATGGTGTCCTCTGATTTCTACATGCGAACCCGGCACACGTGCACCCACACAAAAATAAATAAATGAAAAAACAGAGACCAAAAAAAAAGAAAAAAAGAAAAGAAGAAGAAGAAGAAGAAGAAGAAGAAGAAAAAGAAAAAGAAAAAGAAAAAGAAAAAGAAAAAGAAAAAGAAAAAGAAAAAGAAAAAGAAAAACCCAGGCTGGGGATGAACTGCTCACCCAGCATGCACAGCATCCTACGCTCAACCCCAGCACAACACAGAACCAGGCATGGTGCTGCATGCTTGTGATTGCAGCGCCTCAGAGGTGGAGGCGGGAGGATCAGAAGCTCACGGCCAGGGGCTTGGCGGTTAAGAGCACTGGCTGCTCTTGCAGAGGACCCGGGTTTTGTTTCCAACACACACACACACACACACGCACGCACGCACGCACGCACGCACGCACGCACGGCAGTCTACGACTCCAGTTTTAGAGGATCCAACACCCTATTCTGAACCCCTCAGGTATTGTAGACTCATGGCATGCACACAGGCATGCAGGCAAAACACCCATACATATAAAATAACACGATAAATAAAAATTTCATTAAAAAGCTCAAGGTCAATTTGAACTATATACTAACTAGACCTCCAGTTTGAGACCAGGCTAGACTACGTGAGCAGGTGTCAGGATTAGTTAGTGAATTAGATAAAAACCAGTGCCTAGGGTACATAGGCTAACAAGGCAGGAAATGCCAGAAGGGAAAATGAGGCACTTTAGGAAACAACTCCCCAAGCCCAGCCTGCATCAGGAGGAGTAATTTAGGCCCGAGTGGGCTTGTCCGCTCTCTGGTAAACTCGAGGCCAGCCTTGGCTACAGAGCAGTGCTTTGCCTCAGTGTGACTCAGTGGGCCTCAGGAAAACCCAAAGCAAAGCTAACAGCAAAACTGGTCAAATAAAATGAAAGTTTTCCAAGTGACACTGACACGGGCCACCATTAAAACCCGGTGGGCTGGGAAGGGTGGCTTACGCCATCTTCATTAAGTGGGTGATTCAATAATGTCTCTGTCTAGACAATTATTCCTTTGTGTGTAGAGAGAGACCTTAAAGGTCATACAAAGGATTCAGGAAGGATGGGTTGGTGAGGTGGCTTGTGGGTAAAGTTCTTGTCACCCAGCCAGAGGGTCCCTGAGTGCAGACTACACGGCAGAAGGAGAGAATCGATTCCTGCAAACTGTCCTCCAAGTGCTACACACATGTGCTGTTACGTGTGTGTGTGTGTGTGTGTGTGTATATGAGTGTATATGTATGTGTGTGTGTATGAGTGTATATGTATGTGTATGTGTGTATATGTGTGTGTGTGTATGAGTGTATATGTATGTGTATGTGTGTGTATGTTTGTGTATGTGTGTATGTGTATGTGTGTGTGTACGGGTGTATATGTGTATGTGTGTGTGTGTGTGTATGAGTGTATATGTATGTGTGTGTGTGTATGTGTGTGTGTGTGTGTGTGTATGCTATGACAATAAATACATTGATTCAAAACATTTTTTAAAAGGACAGAAGACAAGCAAGACAGAGGGGTGTGGCCTAGCCGCTCCACTACCGCCCTCTGCTCTGCTTTGTTTCTGACCTGGATAGTTTTAACTGTAGTTTTAGTTATTCTTAAGAATCAGCTTAACGCTGAGCCTAGTGGCGCACGCCTGTAATCCCAGCACGTGGGAGGCAGAGGCAGGCGGATTTCTGAGTTTGAGGCCAGCCTGGTCTACATAGTGAGTTCCAGGACAGCCGGAGCTACACAGAGAAACGAAAGAAAGAAAGGAAGGAAGGAAGGAAGGAAGGAAGGAAGGAAGGAAGGAAGGAAGCTTTACAGTGAATGAACCCCAAACACAAACACAATTGTTTGTTAGCTTGCTTGCCCCCTGCCTATCTCTCTGTCTCTGTGTCTCTGTCTCTGTGTCTCTGTCTCTGTCTTGTATGTGTATGTCTTAGTCAGCTCACAACTGCCTGAAGTAAGTCCCGGGAATCGAACCCTGGTCCTCTACAGAGCAGCAGGCACTCTTAACCACCGAGCCTCTCTCCAGCTCATTGTCCTGGGTCTCATGGAGTCCCATGGTGTGATCTCAGATTTTCTATGCAGCCAGGGATGTCCCTGAATTCCTGACCTTCCTGCTTCTACTTCCCAAGTGCCAAGGGTACAGGCAGCCATGATGCCTAGCTTTGTTTTGTGGTTTTGGATTTATTATTATTATTATTATTTTCCGAGACAGGGTTTCTCTGTGTAGCCCTGGCTGTCCTGGAACTCACTCTGTAGACCAGGCTGGCCTCGAACTCAGAAATCCACCTGCCTCTGCCTCCCAAGTGCAGGGATTAAAGGCGTGCGCCACCACCGCCCGGCTTTGGATTTATTATTATTACTATTGTTATTGTTATTACATTTATTCTGTGTGTGTGTGTGTGTGTGTGTGTGTGTGTGTTATTCTTTCCACGTTTGGGTCCTGGGAATTGAACTCAGGCCATCAGGCATGGCACTGAGTACAATTACTCACTGAGACATCTTTCTGGTCCTGTTTAGTTTATTTCAGATAAAGTCTCACACTGTAGCCCAGGCTGGCCCAGAATTCACCATGTGGCCTTAAACTCAGGGCTTCCTGCCTCCTGAATGTTGGAGAGTCACCAGGATGTAACACCAGCAAGTACCGCCACCACATGGGGCTTCCAGCCACTGCTATTTTCCCATCGCGTTCCCTGCCGGAGCCTTGGTGCCCCCTCTGTCTGGCGGACACGCCATCAGCAACACCCAGTCTCCCAGCTCAACAGGCAGTGGCGGCTGCCACCACCAGGCCTTGCCCCCTAGACTAGGCCCCTCCCACCTGCTCACCGCGGATCCTGTAATGATGTGCACGGGGCCTCGAGGGTTGGTGTAGGGCCTCTCCAGGCTGCCATTAAATACCTAGAGGAAGAGACAGAGTGGGGCGGGTCGCGGACGGTCAGGCCCCGGGGAGGCATCAGCCTCCTCCTGGCCCCCGAGTCCCCCTCGGGCCTCACCTGGTAGTTGTAAATCGGCCACAGTCGTTCGTAGGAGTGTTCGTGAGCCCAGAACTCCAGATCGACACCTAAGGCGGAAAGAGCGCTGAGCAGGCTGGCTCCCGGGTGGAGATGGGGGGCCGGGGGACCCCTTGGGATCACTCACCGTATTTATGGAAAAGGTCCTCTAGCCCAAACAGCTTGCCCTGGAGGCCTTTGCGGACCTGGTGGGGTGAGCGGGGAGGTGAGGAGAAGCCCTGGCCCACCCTCCCACCCTCCCACCCTCCCGCTGCCGCCCCGGGGAGGGGCCTCACCCTGCTTTCGTGCCTCGTGCAGTCATCCAGGTCGGCATTGGAGCAGTACATGGGCCGATGACCCATCGTGATGATCCAGGGTCGGGCCGCCCGATTCCTATTGGCTTTCTAGAGAAAGAGACCAGAGTGAGGGCGGCGACAGGCGGAGAGGGCAGGGCGGGGCTCACCCCCGGGCCTACCTGGAGGTCCTTCTCCAGCCAGCGGAACTGCCTCTCCACCAGGTGACGGCCATAGTGCAGGAAGAAGTACACCTCGGTGGAGAACGAGATGATGTGGGCAGGACCCAGGTCCCAGCTACAGGGGTCAGAGGGCGACAGGCCGAGATCAGAAGACTGCATCATCCTTCCTTCAGATTGGATCGTCAGTCCAACACCCCCAGAACCCTCCACGTTACCTGTACCACAAGCCTTCATTGTCCCCCGGCATGCTAAAGCGAGCCTTGTAGTTAGAGAAATTGCTGGAAAAAAAAAAAAAAGGAAATACACAGAGCAAGGGGTAAGGGCCTGGATGCAGCCGACTTTTCCCGCCTCTAAACTTTCAGGCTCCCGGTTTTCTACCACAGACGAGGAGGCACTGCAGCATGAGGGATTTAAGCGAGACTCTAGCGAGGACCAGTTTTCACTAATCTGGCCTTTGCCCTCCCCTGCAGCCTTCCACACTCACTAGCGCTGTTCGTGATTCCCAGGGCACGTCATGTAGGGCAGGCTGGCAGCGACCGGTTCAATGAGCCTCATGAACCTGTCCCCAACGCGAGCATTGTCCTGGTCCATGTTGTAGGCAAAGTCTCCTGGAGAGCAGTAGGGACGGGAGAGAGTGAGACCTCGGGGGTCCTGATCCCTACCTCAGACCCGCTCCTAGGAGCAGCCTGAACAACATGGCTAGGTGTAGTTTGATGCTGATTTTGTTTGTCTTTTTTTTTTTTTTTTTAATTGCTAGAGATTGAGCCCAGGATATTCTGAATGTTAGGCAAAGATGTTTCAGCTCTGAGCCACGCCCCCAGCCCCTCCCAGGGGGATTCTAGGCAGGGGCTCTACCACTGAGCCACGCCCCCAACCCCTCCCTGGGGGACTCTAGGCAGGGGCTCCACCACTGAGCCATGTTCTAAAGCCCTCGGTTTTGTTGTTGTTTTGTTTTGTTTTTGTTTTAAAGCTCTTACTAAGCTGTTCAGACTGGCATTAGATTCTGGGCAACTCTCCTGCCTCAGCCTATCCACTGCTGGGATCACAGACACATTAGCATGCTCACTCATCTTAATTTATTATAACATTTCCGTATATTCTGAATGAGCCTCGCCTCTAGAAACAGCAATAAAACATAGAAAGTCAATGCTGGAATCTCTAGGGACCTCACATCCGGGACCAGCCGCGGCTCCCACCCTCAGCCCCTAGCCCTGTCCCTTCAGAGCCGCCCCAGCCCAGGGCTGGTGGGCGCCCAGCCCGCCAGCCTCGGGTGCACCCTCGCCGGTGCCTCACCCACATGGAGAACTGCATCAAACATGCCCTGCTGCGTGTCCCTCCGTAGCCTGGGCAGGGCCTTCGCGTTGTCAGCCCCCATGTCCCCAAACACAGCCAGGCGGGGGCTCCAGTGGACCCCATTCTTCAAGGCCGTGAATCGGAACCGTCGGCTCCAGCCCTGAGAGCTGCCACAACGGTAAACTGAGGGAAGACAAAAACAGAGCTCTGTCAGGTGGGGAGGCAGGGACCAGGACCTTCCCACAAGGCCCTACACTCAGGCCTCTGGAGAGGGAGGAAACACAAGGGGTATCGTCATCATCAGAGGCATCTCAGGTAGCCCAGGCTAATCCCTGACTTGCTATGTAGTGCAGGATAACCTGGAATTTTGAATCTTCCTGCCTCCTCCCAAGTGCTGGGATCATAGGCCTGTGTCACCTAGTCAAGGGTCTTATATCCCTTGTCCCACACAGATGGGCCACCAGCCTCAGCCACAGGTCTCAAAGGCTTCTAGAACATTCCTCCCTCTTGCCCACCCCCAGTCCTCTCACCGTACTGGGCCCCCGGCCGCAGCTTCCGCAGCGTCACACGGTGGATGTAGAGCTTGCGACGCAGAACTCCTCCGTCCACGAAGGCGCTGGAGGCGCCATGGGCACGCAACGGGAGAGCACCAGCCAGCTCCGTGCCGAACTGCACCTCAGACCGGGCTGGAGCCCACGTGGTCCAGGTCACCGTCATGGTGCCTGGCTCACCTGGGGAGAGGGGAATCAGAGAGGTGCCTAAACAGGTTATCGAGCAAGAATGGGGTGACACTTAGAAGCTGCTGTTCAGTCCAGCGCCTCCGCTGTTTCCAAGCTGGCTTCCCTTGGGTGTGGCTGTGCGCCCCTCCCCACAGCCTGTTTCCCTGTCTGTGAAACGGAATAGGGTTCTTTATCCTGCAAGGTTGTGTGGAAGCATGGGTGTATATACAAAGACAATTGGCAGGTCCTGGAATTCAACCAACTATGAGTTGAAAATCCTCAGGAGAGAAACAGGTTATCAAAATGGCTCAATCCTTCTGACCTGAGCTCATCCCCAAGATCTACATGGCTTCCAAAAGTTGTCCTCTCAGCTGGGCGATTTTTAATCCTGGAAGAGGAAGGCACAAGGCTCTTGGTCCAAACCCAGCATTACCTAGCAGTACTCAGGAGTCTGAGGCAGGAGAATTGGAATTTCTAGGTCAGCCTTGACTACATAACAAATTCTGAGCTAACCTGGGCTCCATAGCAAGGATCTGTTTAAAACTAAAAAAAAAAAAAAAAAAAAAAATCAAATATGGAAGAGAGAGGGCCTCACACTCAGGCCAAACCCGTCCCTAAGGATCTATACTCTTCTCATGCTCCTGCAAATAACCCTTCACCCATGCTCCTGGGCGGAGCCAGGGGCCAACAACCCTAAAGAAACTCACAGGGTCAGACACACACACACACACACACACACACACACACACACCATTCATGCACGCACATATATGCACATACTTGCATGTACACACACATGCATGTGCACACACAGGTGCACATAGATATATGCACACACTTGTGCATGCACACACACACATGAACACATATATGTGCGCACACACAAATGTCCAAAGGACATAAAGGTAGGAGAAAGACTAGCTGGAAGAGGACGGGGCCCAGCGGAGGTGGGGATAGAACAAGGGACGGTGAGTGGTGGGTGAATGTGGTCCAAATACATCGCATAGTCCCAGCACTCGGGAGCACAGGCAGGTGGATCTCGGAGTTTAAGGCCAATGCGGTCTATGATCGAGTTCCAGAACAGCCAGAGCTACACAGGGAGACCATGCTTCAAAAAACCAAAGAAGGGGGCTGGAGCACTTAGAAGCACTGGCTACTCTTCCAGAGGACCAGAGTTCTGTCACCAGCCACCACACAGTGGCTCACAGCCATCTGTAATAGGATCCAATGCCCTCTTCTGGGGTGTCTGAAGACAGCTACAGTGTACTCACATACATAAAATAAAGAAATAAATCTTACACACACACACACACACACACACACACACACACACACACCAAAATAGATAAAGATAAATAGATAAAGAAAGGGAAAGAAAGAAAGTGTCATTATGAAGCTTATGACGTTTGATTAATATGAACTAATAAAATTAAGGCCAAACAAAGAAACATCACAATGCAATAGCCGCTTTCCAGTCTACCCTGTTGAGCACCGAGTCACCAAGAGGTGACTTACAGTGGGCCCGAGCCTCTGTGCAAACACTATTACGGTTTTGTGCCTTTGTGTGGGGGTGACTGGAACTTCCAAGGTTTGGCATCCTGAGAATGCCCTGGCAGCCATCTTTGGTGACTAGGAGGGACAACCTTAGGCAAAGAACTTGCGACAATGTCCCACGCACTGGGGTTTATGGGCTGAGTCAATGTCCCTATTTTCTTCTCTGCGTGCTGGCCTGCAGCCAGCATTGCACTCTCATGACATCATCCGAGAGCTCCAGACAGGGATCTGGAGCCAGCCAGGTCAACAATGGAGGACAGAGGGCAGCTGAGGGGCAGCAGGAAAGGCGAAATTCACTGTCTGCAAGGAAGGACAGGGTCTCCCACTGTAGCCCAGGTTAGCTTGGCAATTGTTATGTTGTCCAGAATGGCCGTGAACTGCGATTCGGGCTGCCCCCACTGGGGTGACAGCGGTCAGCCGCCCACCTGGCTCTACCACGGTGGCTTTTTGTAGCACAGGTCAGGTTCTTTAATTCATATTCTCTCTCTCTCTCTCTCTCTCTCTCTCTCTCTCTCTCTCTCCTCCTCCTCCTCCTCCTCCTCCTCCTCCTGTTGTTGTTCTTCTCCTCCTCCTCCTCCTCTTTCTTCTTCTTCTTTTTCTTCTTCTTCTTCTTCTTCTTCTTCTTCTTCTTCTTCTTCTTCTTCTTCTTCTTCTTCTCCTTCTCCTTCCCCTTCCCCTTCCCCTTCCCCTTCCCCTTCCCCTTCCCCTTCCCCTTCCCCTTCCCCTTCCCCTTCCCCTTCCCCTTCCCCTTCCCCTTCCCCTTCCCCTTCCCCT
Organism: Apodemus agrarius; assembly: GCA_964023405.1. Classification (NCBI taxonomy): domain Eukaryota; kingdom Metazoa; phylum Chordata; class Mammalia; order Rodentia; family Muridae; genus Apodemus; species Apodemus agrarius. Next base: position 18,448,079 of record OZ030005.1, read on the forward strand.
TCTCCTTCTCCTTCTCCTTCTTCTTGACAAGCTCTCACTGTTCAGCCTTCACTGGCCTAAAACTTGCTAGGTAGACCAGGCTGGACTTAAATTAAAAATCTGTCTGTGCTTGTTCCCTCTGTGCTAGATACATACCATCACACCTGGCTTCTCTATATATATATCCTTCCCTCCTTCCTTTCTTTTGCAAGACAAGCATAGATTTTATTAAAAGGTAAAAGAACTCTTAAGACTAAGAGAGGCTTCAGAAGAAGAATATGTAATTCAGATTCTCAAATCAAGAATCAAGCAACACAGGGGCTGGAGAGATGGCTCAGTGGTTAAGGGCACTGACTGCTCTTCCAGAGGTTCTGAGTTCAAATCCCAGCAACCACATGGTGGCTCACGACCATCTGTAATGAGATCCAGTGCCCTCTTCTGGTGTGTCTGAAGGCAGCTACAGTGTACTCACAAAAGGTAAATAAATAATTCTTTAAAAAAAAAAAAAAAAGAATCAAGCAACACATCCAGACTGGGCCATGTCATTGTACGCCTTTAATTCCAGCACTCCTGAGTCAGAGGCAGGAGGCTCACTGTGAGTTCGAGGCCAGCCTGGTCCACAGGTGAGTCCCAGGACAGCCAGGGCTGCACAGAGAACCGTTTAAAGCTCAGTTGGTCTAAACCCCTGCTGTGAAGCCCAAGCACTTGAGTTCAGTCCTGGGAGCCCAAGGTGGAAGGAGAGACATCAGCTCTTGCAAGCTGCCCTCCCTTCTCCACACAGGTGCACATCCCCCTGGGCACGCACAAGTAATAACAAACAAAATGCCACACAGAGCTGGGGTGGGGAGGAGGCCTGTCATTCCGTAAGTTCAAAGTCGGGCCAGGCCACACAGTGAGTTCCAGGGCAGGCAGCTGTCTCCAAACATCAAATGGAACAAGAAATAAAGATACCAAGGGATACCGTAACATTAAGGACATGGATTCGGCTACCAGGAGTCCGAAAGAGCGGGCCAACTGACGGGAGCACATCTGACGGGGAGCACATCTGACGGGGAGCACATCTGACGGGGATCACATCCGTAAGCCAGGCCGTGGGAGGCAGCCCGGAGGACGGCTGGTGTGAGGCCAGCCTAGGCAAAGCAGGGAGAGCCTGACTGCAAGAAAGAGGAAGGAGATGGGAGTGGGGAGGGAGAGAGAAAAGGAGGGAGAGAGGAAGTGAGGGGAGGGGAGAGAAGGAGAGAGGGAGGAAGGGAAGGGGTAGAAAGGGAGGGGAGAAGGGGAAAGGGAGGAAGTGAAGAAAGGAGAGAGAAGGGGAGGGAGGGGAGGGAGGGAAAGGAGGGAGAAAGAGGGGATAGAAGGAGGGGGAAGGAAGGACAGGAAGGGCTGAGAGGGAGGGAAGGAGGAGCCGGGCATGGTGGTCACACTTGTAAGCCATCCCCTTGGGAGGCTGACACAGGAGGCTCACGAGTCTGAGATCGGCCTGGGCTATGAGGTGAGTGAGTGTCAGAGGCAAAAACCATAGAGTCACACGGGGATGCAGGGCTACGAGGCCACTGCTCACACCTACTAAGGCAATACCGAAGGGAAGGGTTTCTCTCTCTCTCTCTCTCTCTCTCTCTCTCTCTCTCTCTCTCTCATACTGTTTTACACAAGCATATGGCTACAAATAACACTGACACACTGAAGAGAGTGGGATAGGAAGTTGCACGGTAAACAGCGTCCTGATGGATTCGTGAGGCTATGGTACAGTCAGTAGGCAATCGTACTCCCCAAAGTGAGGCAGGGAGAAGGAGTTTTCTGTTCAAGCACAGTGTCGGATGTACTGATCAAGTGCTCTACTACTGGTATCTGCAGCGTGCGCGCACACATGGACACACACACACACACACACACACACACACACCCCAAGCCAATGCAAACAAGTTCCAAGAGACAAAATCTGGGGCATTGTGAGCAGCAATAAGCAACGGTAGCACTGGATTTTCACCCGAAGAATTAAAGAAATATTCACAAATCTGTGGTGGAAAGAAATCATTGTCTAAAGGAAAGAATGAAGTAGGCGGTAGGGAGGGACAGCTCTTCCTAACACTAAAATTTCCATTAGATGGGAAGGAACAACTGGAGGCGTGGCTCAGAGAAAGAGCCCCTGCCTAGAATCCCCCACGGAGGGGCTGGGAGTGTGGCTCAGTGGTAGAGCCTCTGCCTAGGATCCCCCAGGGAGGGGCTGGGGGCGTGGCTCAGTGGTAGAGCCCCTGCCTAGAATCCCCCAGGGAGGGGCTGGGGGTGTGGCTCAGTGGTAGAGCCCCTGCCTAGAATCCCCCAGGGAGGGGCTGGGGGCGTGGCTCAGTGGTAGAGCCCCTGCCTAGAATCCCCCAGGGAGGGGCTGGGCCATGGCTCAACAGCACAGCCCTTGGCTAGCATGTGGGAAGTTGGGTTTCCTCTTTAATCATTCATATATATGGAAAGAGGGAATATAAAAAATATTTTAAAAGTCCCAATGAGGCAGGCACAACGCTAAGAATTACTGCAGGCAGGAGCCGCTGATGGATGCTAAAACTAGTGGGTGAAAATTTGTGGAGAAACAGGACTTACACCTTCTTGAGCAACCTCTCCCTAAGCTATTCATTAGCTACAAAGGAACAAATGAAGGCTGCACAGTGGATAGAGCCGGCAGGCATCGGCTCAAGCGGCCAATGAATCAGGTCATCGCCACCAGCGGCACAATAGGCTAGTCTACACCGCAGACCCTCTGGTACCACACGCGGAGAGAAAGGGACACAAAGTCACAGCCACAATCTTCTTGCCCCAAATACAACCTTAGTGCTAATCTTGAAACAATAGCAAAGAGACCTAAAATAGTGATGCTTTACAAAATAACCGACCAATACTCAGAAAATACAAAAGTCACAGAAGAAAAAAAAAATTTAAGTGCTGGGTGTGATGGTGTGTGCCCTTGCAGTCCCAGCACTCAGGAAACTGAGGCAGGAGGATTTCTAGTTTGAGGCCAGTCTGGGCCATAAATCCAGTCAATGCAGCAAAAGGGGATGGAGAAGGCACTGTCCCTAAACCCAAGATAAGACCCTGGGTTGTGACTAAAACTAGTGGTGACCTTGGGGACATGTGAGTGAGGCCTGAGGTTTAACCAGAATTGTCCCCAGGGCCCATTCCCACCGTGTTTGGTGAGGGTTAGGGTCTTATTCAGTCGCCTTGGGTGGAACTCACAGTGTTACCAGATTCCCTTTTGTCTTTACACGGGTTTCTCTGAAGCTAATCTGATCTCATGCTCCTGAGTTTAGCAAGTCTCCTGCCTCAGCCTCAGAGTAGCTGGGATTGCTTGGGTGCACATGACCGTGCCTGGCTCTACTCCTTCTTTTCTTTGGGCTCCGGGCTCTGCACAGACCAAGCAGGTGTTCCCCACCAACGGGGCTACAGCTGAGCTGTGGGGTTTCGATTGACACTTTTCTTTTTTAGGTTTACCTTGTGTATATGTGTCAGGGTTGGCATGTGTGTATGTCTCTGTTCCACATGTATGCCCGATACCTCACGGAGGTCAGAAGAGGGCACTGGATCCCCTGCACCTGGAGTCACAGATGGTTGTGAGCCGGCATGTGGGTCTTGAGACCTGAACCCAGGTCCTCTGAAAGAACAGCCAGTGCTCTTAGCCACGAAACCATCTCTCCAGCCGCCTCAATTTTAAATAACTCTACCACTGTTGCTTAAGATGTTTCCTTTCTTGGCTGCACAGAGAGTTCAAGGCCAGTCTGGACTGCATAAGACTCTGTCTCCAAGATGTCAGATGTAAAAATGATAGCAGAGGCCTGGGGCATTGGCTCAGTGGTTAAGAGAACTGGCTGCTCTTCCAGAGGACCTGGGTTCAGTTTGCAGTCCCCAGATGCTGACCTGTGGGGGAATCAGATGCCCTCTTCTGCCCTCCACAGGTATATTCATGGCATACAGACACAAAACATACGCATAACAGTAAACAACTAAATTATTAAAAAAAAAAAAAAAGGAATTCAACAAGGCATGACCTTTGATCCCAGCACCTGGGGAACAGAAGCAGGCAGATCTCTAGGAGTCCAAGGACAGCCTGGTCTACAGAGTGACTTGCAGACCAGCTAGGGCTGCATAGTAAGACTATCTCAAAACAGCAATAAATAGCCGGGCGGTGGTGGTGGCGCACACCTTTAATCCCAGCACTTAGAAGGCAGAGGCAGGCAGATTTCTGAGTTCGAGGCCAGCCTGGTCTACAGAGTGAGTTCCAGGATAGCCAGGGCTACACAGAGAAACCCTGTCTCAAAAAACAAAAACAAAAAACAAAAGCCCAAATAACAAAAAACACATAAATAAATAAATAAATAAATAAATAAATAAATCAGAATCCAAAATATATTTTTGGAATCCAAAATATAGCATGCCAAAGTTTTGAAAAAAAAACTAACACGAAAAAATAAATTAAATTAAAATCTTTAAATAAAGATAGTAGACTCTGTTAATATTAACATTATTCCAGATTGAATGACCTATGGCTAGACTCTACCTCAGTGGAGTGAGTCTCTATATATTATTGTTATTATTAATTATATATATTGAGACAGGGTCTCACTATGTAACCCTGAGTAGCCTGGAACACACTATATAGACCACGATGGCCTCAGACTCATAGATCCACCTGCCTCTACCTCCCAAGTGCTGTGGTTAAATACTATTATTTTTGAGACAAGGTCTAGGCTGATCTTGAGCTCGGCAACCTCCTGCCTCAGACTTCAGAGTACTGTGATTGCAGGCTCGTGCAGCAGGGCCCACGTGGCTTTACCACCATAGGAATTCCTCCAGAAGTCTGAGATTACTTCAAAGTTAAAAGCTGTAACTTTTGGGCTGACGAGAAACAAGCGTTGATTCACATTTTGGTGTAGTTTCAAGAAAAAAGAGCCACAACTGTCACAAACTACAGCCTTTCCATCCTCGATATACCCAGAGCAGTGGATCCAGACAGACTGAACAGGAGGCAAACAGCAGAAGCTCTGGCTGACACTAAAGCGCTAGCCCAATGTCTAAAGTCACCCGCTGCCACGCTGACCACCACGGTGGAGCCACAGAAACCACCAGTGAAAGGGTGCGCTCAGACCTCCACGGCACAGCAGTAAGAACGAACCGCTTAAGGAGAGAGACTTGAAGGCACGCAAGTCATTAAGATTCTCTACACACACACACACACACACACACACACACACACACTCAGAGAGAGAGAGAGAGAGAGACAGGGAGAGAGTCAGAGATATATCACACTTCCTCTCACATGTAGAATCCAGAGTTAAACATACATTAATAATATATAATACTTTTATTATTATATATTATATATTATATATAATTATATATTATACACATATTGTGTAATATACATTTTCTATATTATTGTATATATTCTATATCAAAATATCCTATATCTTATATTCTATATAATAATTATTATATCATATATCATCATATATTGTATATATAAAATCTTTTTTTTAATGGTTTTCGAGACAGGGTTTCTCTGTGTAGTTCGGGCTGTCCTGGAACTCGCTTTGTAGACCAGGCTGGCCTTGAACTCAGAAATCTGCCTGCCTCTGCCTCCCAAGTACTGGGATTAAAGGCGTGCGCCACCACTGCCCAGCAGTATATATAAAATCTTAAAACACAAAAGTAGACGAGAGTCTGGGAGCGGAGGAAGCAGTGTGAGGGGAGGGAAGAGGGTGCTCGCGGCGAAGAACAGCAGCCCGTGCTCTCTCGCACATGGAGACTCTGGTTCCGGCCAGTCACACACACACATGCACGCCCACGTGAGGGCAGAGGGAGGTTGCTTGGGGAGGAAGAGGACCAGTGGGAAAGCCGGAGGAGGGATGGGAGAGGAAGGAGAGGGCAAGGGTGACAGGGTATGAACATATGCAAAGGTCATGGCACTGGCCAGATGGCTCAGTGGGTAGAGGCGCTTGCTATCAAGCCTGATGACCTGAGTTCAATCCTGGGACTCCCACTGTGGAAGGATCAGCCTGACTCCTGAGAGCTGCCCTCTGACCTACACACACACACACACACACACACACACACACACAGCACACAGTAGGCACATACACACGCATATACACACAAATGAAATAAATAAATGCATGCAATTTAAAAAAATGCCCTAAAGAAAATGTTGTGAAACTCACTATCTTGACTTTTTTTGAGTCAAAACAAATCAACACACGTAAACGAAGCCCCACACATGAGCCGCGGTTCCCCGAGAATGGCAGTCACACCAGCAGCACACTCTCTTCTGATACACGAGTGGGAGAGAGCGTCCCTTCCACACCCGGAGCTCAGGCCTGTGGCTCCACGGAGAGCAGCCAGCCACCCACAACGCCCGCCCACCCCAAGGTCCTGGTACCCCACTGGCCCTCAGTGCCTTGTCAGATGGAGTAGCAAACCTGGAATTTGAACCCAGGCACTCTGGACACAGAGAGTCCATATGCCCCATCACCTCCTTTTCTTTCTTGACAGGATCTCATATAGCCCAGGCTAGCCTGAAACTCACTAGGTAGTCAAGGCTGGCTTTGAACCAATCCACCTGCTTCTAATTCTCAAGTGCTGGGAATAGAGGAATGAGCTAGTGCATCCAATGCCTTTGTTGTCTGTCTGTCTGTCTGTCTGTCTGTCTGTCTATTCATTTATTTTGAGCCAGGGTCTCTTGTAGGCCAGCCTGGCTTCAGATTTTCTCATTAGCCAAAGCTGGTCTTGAACTCCGGATTCTATCGCCTTCATATTCTGAGTCCCGGGATTAGAGCCGGCTCACACTATTCCTATCACCTCTTAATAAATAAAAGATCTTCCCATCCTGAAGTAGGGGTTCATGCCTGAAATCTCAAAATTTGGAAGGCTGAGGCAGGATTGAGAATCCAAGGCTAGCCTGAGCTACAGATGGAGACTCTATCTTAATAGACCAGATGTTTTAAAAAATGCCCTGAGAGGCCGGAGAGATGGCTCAGCAGTTCAGAGCACTGACTGCTCTCCTGAAGGTCCTGAGTTCAAATCCCAGCAACCACATGGTGGCTCACAGCCATCTGTAGTGAGATCTGGCGCCCTCTGCTTGCGAGTCTGAGAACAGCGACAGTGCATTTACATATAATAATAAATAAACCTTAAAAAAAAAAAAAATGTCCCGAAGCCTGAGTGTAGTCCAGTTTGGCGGAGTGCTTGCCCACGAGCACAAGGCCCTGGGTTCAATCCCTAAGGTCTAGTCTCAAAAAGGGGAGAGAGAGAGAGAGAGAGAGAGAGAGAGAAGGAGGATGAGCAGGAGGAGGAGGAGGAGGAGGAGGAGGAAGAGAAGAAGAAGAAGAAGAAGAAGAAGAAGAAGAAGAAGAAGAAGAAGAAGAAGAAGAAGAAGAAGAAAGAAAGAAAGAAAGAAAAAGAAAGAAAAAGAAAAAGAAAAAAAGAAAAAGAAAAAGAAAAAGAAAAAGGCAGACAGTAGTTCATTCACTCCTGCAACCCCAGTTGCAGACAGGGAGACTTTCAGGCTATCCTGGGCTACAAGTGTGAGAAACTCCGAAATGAATAAAGCAAACACTTGTGAGGTAGAAGCAGGATGTTCAGGAACTCAAGGGCAACCTGGGTTACAAAGCAAATTTGAGGCTAGCCTGGGCTACATGAACCTATTTCCAAAACCCAGAGGAGATGGAAAGGAGCCTTCTTCTGCTAGAAAGAAGAAAAGAGGGACGGGGAAAGAGATGGCCCCTATCCCTCCTTCCCCGCCATCATTTCCTGGTTTCTTCCACAATTGGTTTCTGAAGTCAGTGTGATAACAGCCAGGCCCTGAGATAAGATATCGAGACGGAGGACAGTCCTTCAGCGCTGGAGCACAGTCGCTTGTGATGAGCTAATTACCATCATCCTACCCCACACAAGGGGACACGAGCCTGCTGAAAGCCCATTTCACAGAGGCACACCACCGAGGCTGGAAGGGCAAGTCACCAGCCTGGCCTTCTCCTGAGCCCTTCACCCAACAGAGGACCTCAGGGCCGAAGAAGTAGCAGCAGAATGAGATGAGGGAACGGGACACTTACCCAGGTAGGACAGATGGACTTGCTCTGGTGTAGCACGAGGATACTCTGGGGTCCCCTGGCCTTCCACGGAGAAAAGCAGGAGCAGACATAAGAAGGACCAGCCTCCATGACAGGGGCTCATGGTAGGGGCCGGTGGGACGCGGAGTGGGACGCAGGGATGTGACCAGATTCCGCTGGTGGCTCCCACGGAAGACGGAGAATGGACCGATGCCAGGCAGGGCCGTCTGTCCGTCTGTCAGGATGTCCGTGGGGGAAGAAGACTGAATGACTGAGCCGTCTCGGAGGGGCGTGGTGAAGGCGATGCTGGTGAGAGAAGGATTAATGAGGTCTCCGGGCCTCGCGGCTCAGCACTTTGCATAGATTAATGCCAGGAGGCCTCGCAGCATTCCGATGAGGCGGTGGCGACAGACACCACCAACCTCGTCACATATAGGAAACTGAGCAACCGCGGGTGACTCAGTGGCACGGCCGGGATGAGATGCGGCTGAGTTGGAACCCTTCCGGCCCCGGCTCCTGTCCCCGGGAGGGGGCTGGGGGCGCGGCGGGGGTGGGGCGGGGCGCGGATGCCTTGGACAACGCCGTCCCCAACATCTCTGCCTTCCTCCTCCATCTATTCCCCCAAATTCTTAGCACCCCACGGCACCCTCCGCCTCTCCAGTTCATCCCCAGATTTCCACTTATTCCTCAGGATAACTCCAGCCCCACCCGCCTGCGGGGCTTCCCAGCCCTCTCCCCAGCACCCCTTCTCGCCTTCAGGTCTCTCTCCTCCATCCTCAGCCCAGCTGCCTCCCCAGCCCTGAACCTGCATGTGCCTGAACCCCGGGTTCTCCCCAGCTCTCCGGCCGCCCGAGGTCCTGAAGTTCAGGCCACCTGCCCTCGGGGACCTGGGCAGGTGCCCGGGGTCTGCAGGAACCGTCCACCGGAGGCCGAGAGCTGGGGCGTGGGGTGCGGTGGGGGACCCAATCGGGAAGGGGACCCCGGCTCACCCTCAGGGGCGATCCAGCCGCCCTCACGGTCCTCTCGGCCACCGATGCGCTGCAGTATTTATGAGCTTGCAAGGGACACGGGCTCCCGCCGCCCACAGGTGTCCCAGCCCCGGAAGAGCCGGCTGCTGCAGGTGACGGGCTCCCCAGACAGCCCGAGCCCCGAGTCCCACAGGTCCGGCCGGTCCCTGGCGCCCCACGCCCACCCTCACGCCCCCCTCAGGGTGGGGCGCAGAAAGAGGGGACCCAGAAAAGCATGGGACTCCGCCACCTCCGAACCAGACAGCAGGTTAGCTCCGGGACAGGTAAGGCTGCCCTGTCCCCAGACGTCCCACCGCCCCGGCTGCCGAGCCTCCCCCCCCCTGGTGACAGAAACCCACCCTTAGTCCCACGGGAGGCCGCGACCCCGGGGTTCCCATCCATCCCCGGCGAGCCCTCAGCATCTTCCTCTCAGCTCCAAAGCCGGGACACCCCCTCAGACCCCCGCCGGGCATCCTGGAAAACACAAACTCCAGTGGCCCTTGTGACAATGGCGTTTGTGAGCCCGGCGCCCTGGGCGCAGTTGCTCAATCTCGCTGCAGCCTGTTTTCTCACCTGTAAAAAGGAGGAGATGGCTGGCGCGTACCCCGGTGTGCCACCCTAGGAACCAAGTTCAAGTCCAGAGCCCGCCTCCCCCCACCCCACCCCACCCCCGAGTCTAGGTGGGAACAAGCGGAATTTGAGCTGTCTGGATGCTGACGAGGCCTTCAGCAAAGTGCACTTCGTTCGGGCTTCCCAGATCCGCCGCAGACACGTTCTTGGCAGAAAGAGAGGGTTTCTGTCTTACACCCCTTCTTTTCTGTGGGACGACTCCGAGGCTTGACTTTGTAAACAGCTTCTGGGTCTTTGGAGGCAGGGGGTGTGGAGCCGGACTCCGGGGCGGGAGTCCCCAGTCTTTAGGATCTTTGAACTCCCTACCCTTCCCAGACTCTTCATTACAGCTTAAAATGTAATAATGATAAATCACTCGGGTCTAGGACTAGGGTTGCACGCCCTTTATCTCCAGCATACCGGAGGCAGAGGGTCCTTGCGAGTTCAAAGCCAGCTAGCCTGCTCTGCAGTGAGTTCCAGGACTACAGAGTGACGGGTAAGAGAGCCTGTCTCAAAAATAAAATAAATAAATAATAAATCACCTGGTCGCAGTGGGACACCCCCTTAATCCCAATCTGTAGGAGGCAGACCAGACCGGGAGGCCAGGAGTCTGAGGCCAGCTGGGCTCCCTGACAAGATCCTATCTTAAAGCAAAACACCACAAACAACTCTCTTTATCAGTTTCAACTTCTCGCTCACCTACTCTGACAGCCACAATCAAAACCTCTCCTTGTTGTTTTTTCCTGGTGACCTTCCAGAATAGAAGCTTCTCATGCAAAGGGTGCTTACTGCAAGCCACAGGGGCTCCTGGCTGATCCTGTTTTTACAGGCATACGATAAACACACAGATTTGCAAAAGAAACAAAACCCACCAAGTTACAGCCAGCCAGATATTTTCAAAGCAAGAGAACGCACGCGCTCCTTCATGTGTTTACTTGAAAACGGGGTTTTATGTAATCCGGACTAGCCTAGAACTCACTTGGTAGCTGGGGATAGCCTGGAACTCCTGATCTTCTTGACTCCGCCTATCAAATGCTAGGATTACAGGCACATGCCACAATGCCTGGCTTGTTGGTTTGTTTGTTTGTTTGTTTTAATTTCTTTATTACATCAATTTAATTGTGTATGTGTGAATTTGTTTGTATTTTGGCGGGTTCGAATGTGTGGAATTTTTTTTTTTAATTGAGAGGTGTTGAAATGTAGTCCAGGCTGGACTGGAATTTACTATGTATCCCGAGCTAGCCTCCAGTCTTTTCTGCAATCCTTCTACTCCTGTGTACTGAGAGACCTTTGCGCTCTAAGTGCCAGCTTCACTGGGAGAGATGACTGACGAGGAGCAGGGTCCTGGTGGGGTGGGGAGAGGCTTCTCCTGGTCTAGAAGTGATGAGTGTTCTGGTTTCCCAACAGGACTGTAATGGGATTTGGAAGTATGCTTGCTGTGGGGTCTCCTGGGACCAGGCCCAGGCCAGGTAAGGACCGCCTGCTGCCCGCCCTCCTTGGGGGTAGAAGGATGGGCTGAGTTACAAGGTGCTGTGTCTGCCTTCAGATCTCCACAGGTGAGTTCCACCCCCAACGCCTTCACAGTGGAGGGAGAGAACCCACTCATCCGGCCTCCGTGGGCACACACTGTGGCGCCCACACTCCCACAGTCACACCCCAGCCCCACCAGATAGATAGATAGATAGATAGATAGATAGATAGATAGATAGATGGTAGGGCTTTAAAAAAATTAAAGAGAAACCACATATGTAGAGATGGGGTCTGGGGATATAATCCCAGCATTTGGAAGTCTGAGGCAGGAGGACTGCTGCTATTAATAGCTCAAGGTCAGGTTTGATGACATAGAGAGGTCCAGGTCACTCTAGACTAGAGTCTCAAAGGAAGAAAGAAAAGAAAAGAAAAAGGAAGGAAGGAAGGAGGGAGGAAGGGAGGGAGGGAGGGAGGAAGGAGAGAGGATAGCATGCTGTGGATGTGCTCAGAGCTCCTGTGTAGCTGAAAACTTCAGGTCAAGCACAGAGCACCTACTGTGGGCTCAGCTGTCCTGGGTTGAAATCTAGCTAATGCATCAACCATTGGCAAGTCATTTGGCCTCACGGTGCCTCGGTTTCCCCATCTGTTAAAGGGGATGACAATAGTTAGTACCTGGGGTTGTCACACAGGATCAGCTTAGATCAGATAGGAACCACGTAGAACCGGTGCCTGGCAGCTGGGCGGTGGTGGCGCACGCCTTTAATCCCAGCACTTGCGAGGCAGGGGCAAGCGGATTTCTTAGTTTGAGGCCAGCCTGGTCTACAGAGTAAGTTCCAGGACAGCCAGGACTACACAGAGAAACCCTGTCTCGAAAAACCAAAACAAAAAAGTACAGTGCCGCTGGGCGGTGGTGGCTCACGCCTTTAATCCCAGCACTTGGGAGGCAGAGGCAGGCGGATTTCTGAGTTCGAGGCCAGCCTGGTCTACAGAGTGAGTTCCAGGACAGCTAGGGCTACACAGAGAAACCCTGTCTCGAAAAACCAAAAAAAAAAAAAAAAAAAAAAAAGTACAGTGCCTGGCGCAGTGCTCGTGTCCTACATAGAGTCCCGTCCAACTACCATGATACCCAAAATATGTGGTCGGCACAGTTTGGAAGATAAGACGTAATGAGTCTGCTTTCCTAAGTGGCTTTAAAATCCTGATGAACTATCTCACACAAATAGAAAAGCACATGAGAAACACAGAGGGCTTTACTTAACAACCATGGGCCATCCCGTGTACTCACTGCCCTCCGTGGGGGTGGGGGTGGGGGAATGCGATCTTATCAGCTCCCTCCTCCGCACGCCCTCCCTGCGTGCATCTTTCTCTGTACAAAGGAAGTCACTGTGCTGACTTTGACCTGCCCTTGACGTTACTACCTGAGGGCACCTCCTTGACAATGGTTTCCTTTTGCCTCTCCGCACACTTCTACGTGACACTACAAGAGGAATCTTGTATGAACTCCTGAGCCTGATCGTGTGTGATTTCTCTCTCTCTCTCTCTCTCTCTCTCTCTCTCTCTCTCTCTCTCTCGGTGTGATCATTGTGAAATTTATCTGGGCTGGGCAGACAGAAGCAATCCATTCCTTCTTGTTGCCAAGGAGTATGGCTTTGAAGGAGTGCAGTGAGACTTAGCCGCCAGCTGCCAATGAAAAAGGGATTTTATCATTCATGACTTGGCTCTTACAAGTAGGGCTTTTTTGAACATTCTTGTTTATGTTTTGTAGGTGAACATATAAACACATTTCTTTTAGGTATAGAGCAAATAGTAGAATGGCTGGGTCATATGACTTGTATGTATATGTATACTATGTATGTGTATGTATATGTATAATGTATATGACATATATGCATATGTAAATGTCTATGTGTATGTATCTGTATAATGTATATGACATATATGCACATGTAAATGTCTATGTGTATGTCTATGTGCATGTAAATGTATAGTGTATATGATGTATATGTATATACATATGTGTATGCATATGTGTGTATAATGTATATACATATGCATATAAATTTGTATGTGTATATGTATAATATATGTGATGTATGTATTGTGCATATGTGTATATGCATATGTATATGACATATATGCATATGTAAATGTCTATGTGTATGTCTATGTGTATGTAAATGTATAATGTATATAATGTATATGTATATACATGCGTGTATATGCATATGTGTATAATGTATATACATATGCATATGGATGTATATGTGTATATGTATAATATATGTGATGTATGTATGTGTATATGTGTATATGTATGTATGTGTATAATGTATATGATATGTGTATGTGTGTGCATGTGTATGTATATATGTATAATGTATGTAATATATATGTATGTTATGTATATGTGTATGTTTGTCTGATGTATATGATATATGTGTATGTGTATATGTATAATATATATAATGTGTATGTGTGTGTGTACACGTGTGTGCCTTTATGTTACACCAGTACTAACAGAGGTTTTCCCAAAGCAGCTGTAGTCACCTCTTCACTTCCTACCGTTCGTGTTGGAACATTTCCATTGCTTCAGATCCTTGCCATCACTTGGCGACGTCAGGACATTTATTTTTAGTCATTCTGTTGGGTGTGTAGTAGTAGCTCATTACAGCTTTGATTTGCATTTCCCTGATGAGCAATCCAATTCGGGACCTTTTTGTTTGTACCTGGCCCTTCGGTTGTCCTTTTTGCCACGTTCCTGTTCAAGAGTCTTATCCCGTTTTCTATCAGGTTATTCATTTTCAAATTGATTTGCTTCTCTGAGAAACCAGAATCGAGCCCTTTGTCCGTTTTATGTACTCATAAATGTGAGTACATAACTCACATTTATGTGTGAGCACTCATTATGTGCTCAGCGGGGTATTGCTGGCACACATCTTTAATCCCAGCACTCCAGAGGCAGAGGCAGGTGGATCTCTGTGAGTTCATGGCCAGCCTGGTCTACAGAGTGAGTCCCAAGATAGCCACACCAAAAACAAACAAACAAACAAAAAACAAACAAACAAACAACGAAATGAAAAACCCCTCCTGATCTATCGTTTGTTTCCCACACTCTCGATGTTTGTATTTGTGTGTGTTTTCTCTCTGTGTGTGTGTCTGTGTCTCTGTGTGTGTTCACATTTGTGAGTGGGCTCAAGTGATATGGAGTGTACGTAGAGATTAAAGGACAACTTGTAGAAGCCAGTTCTCTCCTTTACAGTATGATTTCTGGGGATCGAACTTGGGTCATCAAACTGGGTGGCAAGCATCCTTACCCACTGAGCCGTCTTATCTGTCCTTAATGGAATCTTTTTTTAGTGACAAAAAGTATTTTAATGCAGTCATTTTTTTGCATTAGGAATAATGTTTTCCTTTTAAAACAGCAGTCATTTCTTGGAGGAAGGAGGTTCCTTTTGAGATAAATCTTCATAGTTTAGGCTAGCCTCAAACTTGAAGAGGACCTTGTATTTTATTTTATTTTTTTTATTTATTTATTTATTTATTTATTTATTTATTTTTTGAGACAGGGTGTGTGTAGCCCTGGCTGTCCTGGTGCTCCCTCTATAGACCAGACTGGCCTCACACTCAGACATCCGCCTGTCTTTGCCTTCCAGGGCTAGGAAGCACTAAAGGCATGTGCCACCTCCACTTCCCAAGTATTGGTATTACAGGTGTGCACCACCATGCCTGGCCAACAATATTATTCCAGAAATATTTCTGTCCAGGCATAGTGGTACACACCTTTCATTTCAGCACTCAGAAGGCAGATGACTCTCTGTGAAGCAAATCCAGTCTACATATTGAGCTCCAGGCCAGAGAGAGAGAGCTGACTGGGTATGATACATGTCTGATTCCAGCACTCCAGAGGCAGAAATGGGTGGATCTCTGTGAGCTCAGAGTCAAAGTCTACACAGTGAGTTTTGGGCTAACCTGGAATATGTAATGAAACCCTGTCATAAGACAAATCAGACTCCTTTTGCTGAGTTAGGCCTGATGGTTCGGGTCCCAGCTACTTGGCAGGCTGAGACAAGAAGGTCAAAAATTCCATGCCTGAGTGGGCTACAGGGTGTCCATGGCCAGTCTGGACAATTTAGCAAGACCTCAGGGGGCGGGCGGGGTGGGGGGAGGGAGTACATACAAATGAAGTGGATTACATTTAAAGTAAAAGGCTGAGGATCGCAGTTCAGGGATAGATGAGTTTGCTAGCATGCAGAAGGTCCTGGGGGGAGGATGTGGGGGATGTGGGGGATGTGGGTGGGTGGGGGATGTGGGTAGGGGTGGGGGAGGGAGGTCTGTACTTCTGAAGCTTGCTCTTTTAAGTTGTTTACCGACCGCCTTATCGATTTGTATCTCGTTCGGGCCATCTGTCCAGGCTTGGTCTGTGGGTGGCATATGAGACAGATTTTACTTTTATCAGAGTGACAGAGTGTGAAGCGTGGAGTTAATAAAGTGATAATAATAAATGAGACACTTTTTACAAAAGCTTCCCTTTCCGTTTTCTTCATTTGCGTGTATTGCCTCCACGCAGTCCGTGGCAGTCCGAGGCCTCTGGGGCCCGTCCTGACGGACACCCCGCTGCTGCGCTGTGACCGCCAGCCAGCTGTACCTGGAGCTTCCGGGTGATTTTCCTGGCTCCGCCTTCCACCTCGCCCTGGGAGTGCTGGCATTACAGATTCCAGAACATCTGGCTTTTGACGCGATTCCACTCACAGATGCTCAGGTCACAGGATTTGCACAGCAAACTCTTTCCCCGCTGAACCCTGGTCTCCCAAGACGTCCTTTTCTAAAAACAAGCGTTCTTCCGTTTATGAACACAGTATTGTTTCAATCTAGAAGAAATAGAAAGAATCAGGGAAGGTTTGTTGATGGCTCAGGCCAAGTGGCAGCTCTGAGTCTAGATCTTGCTTTGCTGTCCTGTGGCTGGGCGGCCTGCCTTCTCTCAGGCTCAGTGCCCTGGTGCCCCGCCTGGGGAGAGCAGGGCCTCCCTGCACAGGACTCGGACACTTACTTCCCGTGTAGCTAATATGGGGTGGGGCACGAAGAACGAGTTTGGTAAATAATAGCTGTAATTATTCCCAAATTTCATTTAATCCCTCTGCATCATCACTAGCACGGACAAACTTTGGGGTAGTCCTTGGCCGTGCGATGGCGCAGCAGCTTTGTCGTTGTGGTTGTTTGTTTGTTTATGCTGGACTCTCTTCTGAGCACTCTTCTAGCCTGGCTCCAAAGCCCATCGCAGAAGGTAGCACGCTCCTGGAGAAGAAGGTAGCACACCCTGTCGGAAAGCCAGGGCTTTGGAGGCGAATGGTCCAGGTTCAAGTCCAACTCCAAATAACTTAGCAGTTCCTTTGCCTGTCTGTGCCTCAGTTTCCCAACAAAATTAGGGATACTCATGCAGTCGTAGTTGGACTTTAGATATTTTAGAGAGCTGAAGGGAGGATGG
The DNA here is from genome assembly GCA_964023405.1 of Apodemus agrarius. Lineage (NCBI taxonomy): Eukaryota > Metazoa > Chordata > Mammalia > Rodentia > Muridae > Apodemus > Apodemus agrarius. The sequence goes on from OZ030005.1 coordinate 18,464,713, forward strand.
ATGAGTGAATAGATCAAGAAAAACCAGCAAAAACTCAAGCTTCATACGAAACTGAGTCTTCGAAACATTTCGTTGTTGTGCTACTAGGTGTGGAAACCAGGTCCTTGAACATATTAGGCAACTGCTCTCCCACTGAGCCACGCCCCCAGCCCCTCCCTGGGGGATTCTAGGCAGGGGCTCTACCACTGAGCCATGCCCCCAGCCCCTCCCTGGGGGATTCTAGGCAGGGGCTCTACCACTGAGTCACACCCCCAGCCCTTCACTGGGAGATTTTAGGCAGGGACTCTACCACTGAGCCACGCCCTCAGCCCCTCACTGGGGGACTCTAGGCAGGGGCTCTACCACTGAGCCATGCCCCCAGCCCCTCACTGGGGGACTCTAGGCAGGGGCTTTACCATGGAGATACATCACTCTGTCCTCATTTTGTAAGTTTTAGTTTTGAGAAGTGTCACCATGTTGCCACAGCTCGGATTAGCAGAAGAAGGCTGGCTGCCAGATCTAGTATTGGATTTTGTTGGTTAGTTTATTTATTTTTTGTTTGGCTCTTTGTTATTGATATTGTTTGTTTGTTTGTTTGTTTGTTTTGTCTTGTTTTGTTTTGTTTGAGACAGAGTTTCTCTGTGTAGCCCTGGCTGTTCTGGAATTCGCTGTGTAGACCAGGCTGGTCTCAAACCTGCCTCTGCTTCCCAAGTGCTGGCATTAAAGGTGTGAGCCGCCCTGCCCAGCTAGTTTTGTTTTGCTAGAAATAGGATCACTCTATTGTAGAACAGGCTGGCCTTGAACTGTCCATCTTCCTGACTTGACCTCCTAGTACTGGAGTTATAGGTATGTGCTGCCATGCCTGACTCCTTGAAGATGCTATCAGAGCTTTACAATTCATCATGATCAAATATGCTGGACTGTTGGGTGCTCGGAGTATCTGTTGGTGTGAGAAAAAAACAGGAATAAGCCACAGACAGCAGAATCCAAGTGTTCTCTCTCTGTGTGTGTGTGTGTGTGTGTGTGTGTGTGTGTGTGTGTGTTCCTTGTAAAAAGCCCTTGGTTGAAACGTTCCTCACAAACTATATCAGGGAAAACATTTAATATCTGTGTGACTGCATGGTAACAGTCACAGCAAATCCATCATAGAAAAAGATTTCTCAGTGTGCACTGAGCGTTCCGGGTACAAAATAGTTTTGCTGAACCCAGTGCTCAACTTGTGTTTTATTTATGCGCATGTGCATATGCGTATGTGCCCCATGCGTGCCTGGGTGCTCGTGTAGCCTAGAAGCGCGTGTCCGATCCCATGGCGCCGTGGTTATGGGAGTTTGTGAGCAGCTGCCTGATGTGAACGCTGGGATCTAAACTCTTTCCTCCCTATGATCGAGCAGGACGACTCAGCGCTGAGCCATCTCAGCCCCTGTTTGCTCTGAGACGCAATCTCAGGTGGCCTAGGCTGGCCACAGTCACGGCGCTGCGGAGGGCAGCTTGGGATTCCCGAGCCTCCAGCTCTCTCTGGTCCGGCATCCGCGGTGCTCCTGTTGAAAAATGTGATTGGGGCTTTGCGCCCTGTCACGTCTGGGAGCAGAACAAAATGTAAACATTTATGAGACCTGGTGACACCAGCAGGGATGTGAGCGCATGATTCAGTAAACCTGTTTTTGCCAGCAAGCAGCTGGAAAATGCTGGCACTCTTTCTGACAACAATGCACAGAGTCGGTAATGCACCTGGGAGAGACTCTGGGGAATTGTTGAGTTAATCCCAGCACGGCATTCCGCCACGCTAGACACTTACATCAATTTGCGTTTAGAAAGGTCAACTCCAGCAAGCTGGGAATGTCGGCACGTGCCTGTGATCTCAGCACAAAGGAGGCAGAGGCAGGAGAATCGTGAATCCAAGGTCATCACTGGCTGCAGAGCCGGGCTGAGACCACTCTAGGCTATAGGAGACACTGTCTCAGCAACAGCAGAAGCTGAAATGTCGGGACTGGAGAGATGGCTCAGCGGTTAAGAGCACTGACTGCTCTGCCTTCCGGAGGTCCTGAGTTCAAATCCCAGCAAACACATGGTGGCTCACAAACATCTCTAACGGGATCCGATGCCCTCTCTGGTGTGTCTGAAGAGAGTGATATATATATATATATATATATATATATATGTGTGTGTGTGTGTGTGTGTGTGTGTATACACACACACATATATATATACACATACATATATATGTAGATGTAGATGTAGATGTAGATGTAGATGTAGATGTAGATATAGATATATAGATAATTTAAACTTTAAATGTCATAGTCCATGAGTTGATAGGCCATCTAGAAAGGTGTCATCGGTTGGGTTTGGCCCACGGGCCATTGCTTACTGCCTTCTGCCGTAAGCTTGCTGGGTCTGACATTTCTTAGGGCCTCCGTCACTTCTGTGGGACAATCATTCTTGCTTGTTCATCTGTTGATGGGCTTCCCCCACTGACTGTCACGTGCAGGAAGGCTGGGATTTCTGTCTGTCTGTCACACAGGGTGCACACGTCAGGGATTTGTGAATGACCACACAAGTGCATGTCACCTCATGTCACTGTCACAGCGAGCCTACTCTCTACCTGCGCTCACCTTCCTTGGCATTGGTCAGCACAGCCGACGCCCACACCCAAGGGCCAGCTCATCTCCCGAAGGGCCCCAGGGGCAGGAATCGAGGACTGGGAGCAGGAAGAGGATGGAGATCCACTTCCCCTCTTCCTAAACAGGGCTTGATTTCATCATGACTGTGCGTGTTATCACGCATCGAGGGGCCTGGTGAGCCAGCGGAAGTGAGGGGCGTGCCCAGAGCACAGCTCACCTCTTGAAGCACGTCCTCACTTGAAGCATGTCGCCACCTGCCTCAATTATACCTGAAAGGAAGCCTGAATCACTCACTTAACTACGGGGGCTCCTGGGGTGGGCTCAGTGCAGCCCCCCACTCCACACAGCCCCTTTGAGGAGGTCACCGGCCTCCTCACACTAAGTGGTCACTATGTATGGTGGTACATGGGCCTTGTCTGTCCTCACAACCCCATTTTTCAGAAGGGGAAACTGAGACACAAGAGAAGAGAGCGTTTCTAGTCCCCTGATGTGTGCTTGCTACACACAACTCGCTAAACAAACAAATTTTAAACAAATGTTAGATGCTGTCCGCACTGCTGCTGTCCGCACATCTGCTGCTGCTGCTGCTGCTGCTGCTGCACACTGAAAGTCAGGCCTCAAGTCCAGCGTTGCCTTCCAGATCCAGATGTTTGTTGTAACAACTAACGCTGGCCACATTCCCCACTGGCGTGAGGCCAGAGGGTGAGAGAGGGTTTTCAAGTCAACGAACGAGGGGCAAAGTTGAACAGTAAACATGACCTTTGGGAAAAGGGGCTCTTAGGGGCTGGAGAGATGGCTCAGCAGTTGAGAGCACCGACCTGGGGTTCAGTTTCTAGCACCTACATAGTCACTCCACTTGGGGTTCAATTTCTAGCACCACTTGTAACTCCACTTGGAGGAGGATCTGATATGGTCTTCTGGCTTCTGTGACAACGGGCAGGCACGTATGTGGTGCATTCCATACACGCCCACAAAACACTGATAAAACACATAAATGACACTATATTTTTTAAAGATTTATTTTTATCTTATGTATGTGAGTGCACTGTAGCTATCTTTAGACACACCGGAAGAGGGCATCCGATCCCATTACAGATGGTTGCGAGCCACCACGTGGTTGCTGGGAATTGAACTCAGGACCTCTGGAAGAACAGCCAGTGCTCTAACCGGTAAGCCTCTTCTCCAGCCCAAATGAAAATATGTTTGACCTAAGTTTTTACTATGGAACTCTGACTGTCACTATGTAGTCCAGGCTGGCCTCAAACTCACAGAGATCCCATGTTGGCCTTATGAGTACTGGGAATAAAGGTGTGTATTACGATGCCGTTAATTTTAAAAATCAAATAAATCTCTTCAGGGCCAAGGAAACGGCGGAACAGGAGAGTAGCACTTGCTGTGCTAGCTTAGGGACCTGAGCTTGAAAGTCAGCTTATCAGTGACTGCAGCCCATACGTCTCAGAGATCGCAGGAGTCACGTGCTCATCTTTAGATCTCTTGCCCCGTGACCTTGATGCCCCGGCTACCATGCAGGAATCTGCCCTTACCTCATCCTGGAAATTCCTCTCACATCTCCTCCTATGCTGGGTCTACTGTGACCTGAGCCCAGCTCGTCCTGTTTCTTGGGAAATGCTTCATAGGAGATCTTGCACACGTGAAAAGGCTTCCCCGCTCCCCTTTGTGTTGACAGAAACCAGTTTTGTTAGAGAATTTTGACAGATCCTAGGATCCCCCAGGGAGGGGCTGGGGGCGTGGCTCAGTGGGAGAGCCTCTGCCTAGAATCCTTCACTGAGAGGCTGGGGCATGGCTCAGTGGTAGAGCCCCTGCCTAGAATCCTCCACTGAGAGGCTGGGGGTGTGACTCAGTGGTAGAGCCCCTGCCTAGAGTCCCCCAGTGAGGGACTTTGATGCCCCGGCTACCATGCAGGAATCTGCCCTTACCTCATCCTGGAAATTCCTCTCACATCTCCTGTGCTTTGCTTATTATTATTGTTATTTTCACGGGTGAGAATGGCCTCCATTGGCTCATATATATGAAAACTAGGTCCCCAGTTGGTAGAATACTTTGGGAAGGATTAGGAGGCGTGGCCTTATTGGAGGTGTGGGGGCAGGCTTTACAGGTTTCAACAAAAGCCTTCTGCAGCCTCAGGGTGGCATTTCTGCCTCCTGCTCGCAGACCAAGATGTGAGCCCTGAGCTGTTTCTTGTAGCCAGGCCCTTTCTCTGCCATCAGGGACTCTAACCCTCTCAAACTACAAACCCAGTTAATTCGATGCTCTTTTATACGTTGCCTTGGTCATAGTGTTTTAGCCCAGCAACAAAAAATAGCTAACACCTCCCCTAAAAGTTAATTCTCTTCCTGTTCTAAAATCCCTAAACTTTTTTTACTTTAAAAAAAATACATTTATAGGGCTGGAGAGACGGCTCAGCAGTTAAGAGCACTGACTGTTCTTCCAGAGGTCCTGAGTTCAAATCCCAGCAACCACATGGTGGCTCACAGCCATCTGTAATGGGGATCCGATGCCCTCTTCTGGTGTGTCTCAAGACAGCGACAGTGTACCCACACACATGAAATAAATAAATCTTTTTTAAAAAAATACATTTATTGATTATTTTACTGTGGGGCGGTGGAGCACTGAAATACTACACACGTAGATGTCGGAGGAAAACTTGCAGGAGTCGGTTTTCTCCTTCCCTGGTGGGTCTCTGGGATCCAAGGGAGAGTGGAAGAGGGGACCCGATGGGGGGGTGAGGAGAGCGTCACATATGTCAGATCAACTGTGAAGGCAGTCTGAGGGAATCTGATGTCAGATGGGTCCCAGATGTTAGAACATAGGACAAGCTGAGCCACTGCAAGAAAGAGATCATTTTGAGGTAAGTAAAGGAGGAAATATTGAGGTAGGAATTAAATCAAGATTTAATTTTTTCTTATTTTAAAAATCATTGATTGATTGATTGATTGATTGATTGATTGATTGACTGATTGATTGTAGCTGGGTGGTAATGGTACACACCTTTAGTCCCAACACTATGGAGGCAGAGGCAGGCAGATCTCTGAGTGTAAGGCCAGCCTGGCCTACAGAGTGAGTTCCAGGACAGCCAGGGCTCCAGCCAGGCTGGCCTCAGACTCCCAGGGATCTCTCTCTGCCTCTCCCGCCCAAGAGCTGGGAGTAAAGGCGTGTGCCAGCACACCCAGCTGGAGCCTGGCAGTTTATTGGTTTGTGGGACTAAAAGGCTTGTATTAGTCACTTCTGGTTGCTGTGGTAAAATGCCTGAGGCCGTTGAAGGCTTGATTTGCTTTTTCAGGCCGTACAATAAGCTGTATTAGAAATACCGTGTGGGTTTTGTGTTTATGTTGGGAGATTATTATGTTATGTCATTGTAATGGGGATTAAAGCCAGGTTCTCGCACATGCCACCTGCCTCTACTGAGTTCTAGGCAGACATTCTACTGCCAGTCACGCCGCCAGCCTCTCACTGGCGGAGTCTAAGCAGATGCGTGCGACTGACTCGCCCCGCACCCCAGCCATCCCTGTCTCTTTCACGTCTATTACATGTTTAAGACGTGGTGGCGCACGCCTGTAATCCCAGCACTTGGGAGGCAGAGGCAGGCGGATTTCTGAGTTTGAGGCCAACCTGGTCTACAGAGTGAGCTCCAGGACAGCCTGGGCTACACAGAGAAACCCAGTCTCGAAAAAAAAAAAAAAAAAAAAAAAAAAAGAATGTATTTTATGTGCATGCATGGGAGGTCAGGTATGCTCTATGGCACATGTGTGAAGGCCGGAGGAAAACTTTTAGGAGTGAGTTCGTTTTCTCCTTCTACCATAGGGGTCCCGGGGATTGGCCTGGCCGCAAGCATCCTCACCGGCTGAACCCTCTTGCTTGTCCTCTGTCCTCACCTTATGTGACAAGCCCCCTACTGATGGTCTTTCAGCTTGCTCATTGTCATTTGCTGTGCCACACACAGTGTGGCTCTGAAGAACCTCGTGACATCTTTTGTAACTGCACACAGGCGTCCCTGTCCTAGGTGTAAAGTCCCGGGGCCAGTCAGTTGCGTGCATTTCTGACACAGATACGGTAGCTGAGGATGTTGCAAACCGTCCCCCAGAGAGATTACACCCGTTCGTGTCACCAGCTCAATGCAAGTCCTGAGGTCTGAGCCAGTATGAAATCATGGCCAATCTTGTGTGTGTGTGCGAGAGTTCGTGCATGTATGTGTATGTGTGTGCATGCATGTCTGTGTGTGTGTGTGCATGTGCAACGTGCATGTATGTGTGTAAGTGTGTGTGTGTGTGTGTGTGTGTGTGTGTGTATACACTCATAGATGCTACCAGGGACAGGACCTAGGGTCTTGCAAACTCACTTAACCACTGAGCTAACTTTATTTTGAGAGGAGGTCTTGTTTTTAAAAAACAAAAACAACCCCAGTCATTTGATTTTTCCAATGAAGACTCGGGAGCCAGATGCTGGGGTGAGAGCCTGCCCGCTCAGAGAGGCCGAGAAAGCACCCAGCTGACCTTCCCACTCCACCGAAATCCCAGAAGGAAAAAGCCCTTTCTCCTTCTCCACGCGGTCTTAAACACCTTCCAAATCAACGGCCCTCCTTTCTGGTTTCTTAGGTTCGCTCTATGTCGACTGGTTGAATTGCTCTGCCTCTTGACCTAGGGTTGACTTTATTCAATCCTGTTTACAGAAAGCTCTTTGGATTAAAGGTGTATGCTAGGACTGAGGCACACCACGACAAGGTTTGTCCAGTTCACGTGCTTGGGGATCACGATGTGATCAAATAGCCTGCAACAGGGTCTTGGCAAATTGCCCAAGCAGCCCCAAGCCTTGCAACCCTGTCCCCTCCAGTGTGCAGCACCATGTCTCCCTCTGTGGTTCTATCCGTGTTCGTTTTACTATGTCACACCCCATTGTCTTCCACGCGCTTTGGAATCCTTGTGTCTGTGTGCATGTGTGTGTGTACGTGTGTGTGCACATTCCGAGGCCAGGAGAGGCATTGGTGAGCTCCTCTACTTGCTTTGAGATAGGGTCTCTCCCTGAACACGAAGCTCCCCATTTCCTCCAGGCTGACAGCCCGTTAAGCTTCTGGGATCTGCCTGTCACGCACACGTCCCTCCCCCACAGCAGTGGGGGATAAACACACGACATCACCCCAGCTTTTTACTGGGTGCTGGGGATTTGAATTCAGGGCCCCAAGTTATTTACTTATTCAGATGAAACCAGGTCTCAATGTGTAGTCCTAAACAGCCTAGAACACACTCTGTAGAGTTTTTTGTTGTTGTTTTGTTTTGTTTTAATGGATCTAGGCAGCTGGGCAGTAGTAATACAAGTCTTTAATCCCAGGCATATCTCTGTGAGTTTGAGGCCAGTCTGTTCTACAAAGCAAGTTTCAGGACAGCCAAGGCTACACAGAGAAACCCTGTCTCAAAAAAAAAAAAATGGATCTTGGGATGTGCCTCTGCCTCCTGATTGCTAGGATTCGAGTTTTGTGCGCCACCATGCTGGATGATATTATTATTATTATTATTATTATTATTATTATTATTATTATTATGTGTGTGCCTGCATGGCTTGGTACATCAGGTAGCTATGGGAGCCCTGAGAAGCCAGAGAAGGGGTCAGATCCCCTGAAACTGGAGTTCAGCAGCTTGGGAGCTGGTGTATAATGTGATTTGTATCTCTTGTTCTATGAGGCAAGTCTCACGGTATAGCTCAGGCTAGCTCTGACTACCTGGCAATCCTCCTGCTTTGGCCTCCCCACGCTAGGATCACACGCACGGCACACCTGGTGCAGTTTGTACTTTAACATTTGTTAGAGTTAATTCTGGGATGAATCAAATTTAAAAATACCTCTGATCTCCTCGGTATGAATGAGGAGGACTTAATTCCCTTACCCCACCTGTCATTTCTATCACTAGAAGTCCCTGTACTGCACACCTAATCCTCTTGTACACACAAGCTCCTGACTGGCAAGCTTTTCAGGTATAAACCATGACAATCCAATCCCATATGCTATATTGTTGAAAAACAAAGGATAAACGAATGAAGGATGAATGAATGAATGAATGAATGAATGAATGAATGGCTCAGTCAGGGAAGTGCTTGCTATGCAAGGTTGGGGTCCTGAATTCCATCTCCTGCACCCACAGAAAGGCTGGGCCTGGCACACCCGTGTGCAATTAAAACAGTGGGTAGAGAGGGAGCTGGACCCTGGCGCTCAGCGGCCCACAGTGTAGCCACATAGCAAGTTTCAGTGGGAGACTAGGTCCAAGCAAACAGAAGGTGGAGAATGATGGAGGATAGTAAGCACTGGCGTCTGGCTTCCACATGCGTGCTCACACACGCCCACGTGCACTTGGATGTGTGCGTGCACACTCACAAACTTGTTCCTGGGAAAATGTTTCGCCGAGCATGAGACCCCGAGTTTCGGTCCTTAGCAACCACGGAGGAGGCTGGGCCAGCACGGCAGCTTCAACCCTAGTAAGCTGGCAGAGGTGGAGCAGGCTGGAGCAAGCTGGCTGGACTAGCCTAATCGCCGGCTGTGGGCTCAAGTAAGAGACATTGCCTCAATATATAAGGTGCGGCACGATTCAGGAAGGCACCCAATAGCAACCTCAGGCCTCCTCCTGGGCACACATCCATGCACACGTGCACACACATCATGATCTCTACCATTTCATTGCTGGAGTTTTGTTTTCACTGCACTTTATTTAGTATGTGCGTGTGTGTATGTGTGCATGCATACATACGCGTGTGTGCACTGAGTATGTGTGTGTGTGTACACATATGTGCACTTGGCTATGTGTGTGCATGAGTGAAAATGTGTGTGCGTGCATGTATATGTGCTTGTGTGCATGTATATTTATGCATGCCTATGTGTGTGAGCGTGTGGGTGCATATGTGTGTACGTTTATGTGTGTGCATGCGTAGGGGGTGTGAACTGTGTACATGCATGTGTGTGTGCATGCATGCATTCACTCATGCATATGTGAGTGGGTAAATGCATGGCTGTGTGTGTGTGTGTGTGTGTGTGTGTGTGTGTGTGTTTATACTGGTAGAGTTCAGAGAACAACTAGTTCTTTCTCTCCTTCTATGTGAGACTGAACTCAGGCTGTCATGATTGGTGGAAGGAACCTTTCCCCACTGAGTCACGTTGCTGGCCCTCTGATTTTTGGCTTCGCATTCATTTATTTTGTGTGTAGAGAAAGCATGTGTGCCTTGGCAGGTGTGTGAAGGTCAGAGGACAACTTCCTCCGTGTGAGCCCTGGAGACCAAGCTCAGGACATTAGTCTTGGTAGGAAGTACCTTCCCTCTGAGCCATCTTACTGGCCCTGAGCTTTGTTTGAATGCCAGTCCAATTCTATCATATCCATTTCCAGGCCTTAACAGAGCCAAACTTACACATGCCATTTGCTTCTTTATTTCATTTTTTGGGTCAGGGTCTCATGTAGCTCAGAATGGCTTCAAATGCGCTGATAATGACCTTGAAATCGAACTCCTGATCTTCCTACCTCCACCTCCCAAGTGCTGAGATTAGAGATTAAATGGCCAAATACATTTTTAAGTTTCTGTACAGATATTTTTAAGTGTATGTTTGATTCCACCTGTGTAAGGTATAATTTACTGTCGAATTGCACTAAAATCCACCTACCTTAACTGCGTCGACTGATGGGCTGTGACAACCGAACCCCGCCCCATTTCAGGGAGAGAAGGCTTCCGGCATCCCAGAAAGTTCTTCTGAGCCCTTTATAGACAGTCTTCTCGCCACCCACTTCTTAACTCCTGGGGTAACTGCTGTTTTGATTTTTATCATCATGGATTTATGTCATAATAAATTTTTTATGTTCTTTCATTATTCTGAAGTGAGATTTATGGATAATATAATATACCCACATGTGAATTGCTTTTAGATCAAGATCATGTCCTCTGTAATGAAGAAATGAGAAAAAGTGAGGGGTTGGGGGCGGGCAGGGGTGGTGGGACCTCACACAGGCCAGGCAGAAGAACGCAATGGAAAGAGAGAAAGGTCGGCAGAGTTGTTTTCTGACTTCCACACCCATGACAGTGTGGCATGTGCACATCTGTATGTGCGCGCGCGCGCGCGCGCGCACACACACACACACACACACACACACACATTGATAATAATAAATTAAAGAGTTTTACATAGTGAGGTTTGGAGAGATGGCTCAGTGGTTAAGAGTGCTCACTGCCCTCGCAGAGGACCCAGTTCAGCGCCCAGCACCCACTACTTGGGGATCAAAAAAACCACCTAGAAGTAGACCCATCCGTTCTAGAAGGGTTGATGTCTTTTCTAACTCTTTGGAGGCCTGCATTCACACAGCACACACCCTAACAAGCAGGCACACACATACACATAAACACTAATAGGGTGTAAGGGTAATTAATGAACAGAGCTCCGCCCCTGCCAGGCCTCTGCATCACTCCTTCCAAGAATCTGTCCGGTAAAGCATGACTCTTACACTTGAATAGTTGATCAAATATCTTTATGCATATCAAACTCCCAATTACATAATGCCAATTTACAATGATAAAGTCTGTCCCAATATTTCTTCCTTCCTTCCTTCCTTCCTTCCTTCCTTCCTTCCTTCCTTCCTTTCTTTTTCTTTCTTTCTTTCTTTCTTTCTTTCTTTCTTTCTTTCTTTCTTTCTTTCTTTTGCTTTGGATTTGTTTTTTTCGAGACAGGGTTTCTCTGTATAGCCCTGGCTGTCCTGGAACTCACTCTGTAGACCAGGCTGGCCTCGAACTCAGAAATACGCCTGCCTCTGCCTCCCAAGTACTGGGATTACAGGCGTGCGCCACCACAGCCCCGCTACTGTACACTTTTTAAAATGTGTTTGAGTAGGATGGTCGGTACGGACTCAGGTAATCACAGGCGAGTACTTTCTCTACGCAGGGATCGAGTGGGACGGAATGTGGACGTTGTCGGTTACTGTAATGAAACCCCCAAGGCCGTGCAAAGAAAAGAGGCGTGAAAAATCCAAACAGCATGATCCTCTGGTGAGGTGGCCCTGCAGAACAGCACGGTCGTCCGGTCCGGTGAGGCGGCCCTCACCAGATGGCACCAGGATGGTGGCCACTTGTGCAAGAGAGAGAACGTGCATTTAAATACAGGAAGCCAGAAGACGGGATGAGACTCACAAACACCTCTCACAACATTACCGCCCTGAAGATGTGTGACAATGAAGCCCGCAGCCCTCGGACTCTTACAGGGCAAATCACAGCAACCCGGAGACCAGCTGGAGAGAGGAGGAGGGCCAGGAGGCGGAGCCCGCTCCTGGGACGGGTCTCTAAGAAATCCCCAAAACGTTGCTTTATGGAACAGCCTGCTCTCTCTACGCTGTTGAAGGATGGGGAGTGTCCCACTCTTAAAAGTTGGAACTGTTGGGTTTGGGAATGGGTTGGGGACTGGGGGGCGTGGAGAGATGGGGTGGGGGTGGGCAGAAGAGGAACAAGCTAAGGAAGCCGGTGGTCCCAGTGCAGCCAGCACCCCACCTCAACACCACCTGCAGGTCCTGGGTGGGGTTCTACTTCATTATCCGCGGCCACCTGTGTGCTTGCTCACAGATCCTTCCTCTTTAAGGGCGCCGAGGCCTGCCGCCCGCCGGCCTCCAAGGCCTGAGGCCCCATCTCCTGTGTCTGCCTTGCTCTCCATACCCACACCTAGCCTAAGTGCCAGAGACGCGTGCAGAGGCCAAAAGAAACTACTGCCTTGGTTTGGGGGCACACCTAGAACTAGTCACCTTCAGGTGCCTGCCACCCCGTGGCAACCCTATGATTCAGAGGCCGTGGAGCAGCATAGCTCTCTGCACGCTTGCTTTAGGAAACCCCATTACGGACTGAACCCCACCTGGCCCGGCCAGGTTGTCGGGCCAAGTCTTTGTCATGCCCACTACCAACTCCTCATCAGGCCTCCCTGGCACCCGCTGGCCTCTCCTGCCATTGTGACACCTCTCCGAGCCTGCTCGCCCTCATCTGCAGCCCGGACCAGGGAGTTCTACCCCGCCCATTGGTGAAGAACTCGGGGACATCTGCATGGGGCTGCTGCCTCAGAGCCCCCATGGCCTGTCATCTGGCTCCGAGCCAAAGGCAAAGCTCTAGCTGTGGTCCACAAGATCCCTCATGATCTACCCTGTCATCTCTCTGACCCAGTGGCCTCTCCCTGCCCCATTAGTCACCAATCTTGTGACAGCCTCAGGCAGTGAGTGGTTCTCAACCTCCCTAACGCCGTGACCTTTTAACACGGCTCTTCCTGTTGCCGTGATCCCCCCAACCATAAAATTATTTTTGTTGCTACTTCGCAACTGTAATTTTGCTACTGTTATGAATCATAACGTAAATACCTGACATGCAGGATGTCTGATAAGTGACCCCTGCGAAGAGCGAAACCCACTGGCCTAAGGTATATTATTGTGTTAGCACCACAAGGCCTTCGCTCTAGCCGTCCTCCCGTGAGGAGGCACTCACCTGAGGTCTCAGTGCTCTGCCTTCCCCCCACCCCCAATCATTGCTCAGATGTTACCTCTGGCCTGGGGAGGAAACTCATTTGAGAGAGTAGTGCATTCCTCTGATCCCAGGAGACGTGAGGACAGGACGTTCGGGAGTACGGGGTCACCCTCAGCTACACGGTGAGTTCAGAGCCGGTTCTGGTACCTGACAGGCTGTCCTTATCGGCTTCCTATTGCTGAGATAGACACCAGGACCACAAGCAACTCGTGGAGGAGGGTGTGTATTTGGCTCACACATCCTGATCACCTCCATCGCTGAGAAAAGCCAAGGCAGGCACTCTGCGCAGGCACTTGAAGGTGGGGGCCGATGGAGGTACACTGTTTCCTGGCTGGCTCGCACGGGCAGGTCAAGCCTGCCTTCTTCATAACCCGGGACCACCTGTCCAGGGGTGGAACCGCCCACAGAGGGCTGGGCACGATCATTGATCAGGAAGATGCTCCCACAGACCTGCCTACAGGCTAGTCGGAAAAAAACAATTCTCCAATGACTCCAGTTTGTGTAAACTTGACAAAATCCCAAAACAAACCAGCTTAGAACTGTTTTATAAAAAAGCCACCTTCCCCATCAGACTTTCCCTAACCACAGCCTTCAGCATTATCACCTATCTGCATTTCTTCTTTTAAAGATTTAAAAGCACTGACTGCTCTTCCAGAGGACCCGGGTTCAATTCCCAGCACCTACATGGTGGCTCACAACCATCTGTAATGAAATCTGATGCCCTCTTCTGGTGTGTCTGATAACAGGTACAGTGTACTCATATGCATAAAATAAATAATAAATAAAACTTCTTTTAAAAAGATCCATTTTATTGGGTTTTTGTTTGTTTGTTTGTTTGGCTGGTTGATTGGTTGGGTTTTTTTTTTGTTTGTTTGTTTGTTTTTTTTTTTTGGTTGGTTTTGTTTTGTTTTGAAACAAAATCTCACTATGTAGCCTTGGCTGACCTGGAAATCACTAAGTAGACCAGATCAGCCTTGATCGTAGAGATTGGCCTGCTTCTGTCTCCAGAGAGCTGGGATTAATCTCTTTTCTTTTTTAGACAGGATCTCATTATATACCCCGGGATGGCTTGGAACTTGAGATCTTTTAACCCCCAATGGCCTCTTCTGATCTGTAAGATAGATAGATAGATAAATAGACAGATCAGACAGACTGACAGACAGGTGCTGGTGAGAGGCGGTTCAGCATGGCAACCTGAGTTGTTTCTTTTTCTTTCTTTCTTTCTTTCTTTCTTTCTTTCTTTTTTTTTTTTTTTGTTTTTTTTTTTTTTGTTTTGTTTTGTTTTTGTTTTTGTTTTTTTGAGACAGGGTTTCCTCTGTGTAGCTCCGGCTGTCCTGGAACTCACTCTGTAGACCAGGCTGGCCTCGAACTCAGAAATCCGCCTGCCTCTGCCTCCCAAGTGCTGGGATTACAGGCGTGCGCCACCACTGCCCGGCCAACCTGAGTTTAAACCCCGGGGCCCACAGGAGAAAGGAGAGAAGCAACTCTTGCAAGTTGTCCTCTGCATTGGCACACGAGGCACTAGCCAGTCACAGCCCGCAGACACAAAGCAGCAATCAGAGTTGTCATCATGCTTACCTGTCAGCTACGTTCTGTAAGGGTTGTTTTTGTGTATGCGTGAGTGTGTGTTGCTGGAATTGGAGCCCAGGGCCTCCTGCAAGCTAGGCAGGAGTTCTAACACTGAGCCACACCCCCAACTCTTCACAGGGGTGGGGGGTGGGGATTCTAGGCAAGGGCTCTACCACTGAGCCACACCCCCAGCCCCTCCCTGGGGGATTCTAGGCAGGGGCTCTACCACTGAGCCACACCCCAGCCCCTCCCTGGGGGATTCTAGGCAGGGGCTCTACCACTGAGCCACGCCCCCAGCCCCTCATGGGGGGGGGGGATTCTAGGTAAGTGCCCTACAGCCGAGCCATGCTCCCATCCCATAGTCTAATCATTACCATTGTTTGCTCTGTGTGTGTGTGTGGGGGGGGCACTGAGTGTTCTGAGGTTTCCCTTTTCTCCACAGAGTGTCTCTTTTGGAAGTTGCTGTGTAGCTCAGGCTACCCTTGAACTCATTGTAATCCACTTCCTCAGCCTGCCCAGTGTTGGAAATCACGGGCATGGGTTAACACGGCATCCTGAGGTTCTCTGTCGGTGCCAGAGGTTGTCAGAGCAGGGAGCACACACTGCCCAGGTCCACACACGCAGTCAGTGGACTGAGATTACAGAGTCAACTTCAGTGGGGATCCAGCGTTACAGAAAACCTCAGGAGAAAGCCATAGGAATGCCCTACAGTGACTCCCAGTCCTCAGTTTGGAGCCGAGAGTGGAGGATGTCCCACCCCTTCAGCTATTTTCCCACTGAGCATGACCAGCTCCGGAACAGGCAACCACCATGTTCTAGCCAATGGGATCCATCAGAACCCATTCTGGAGGGTGCGGGCAGTGCGTGGAGCAGAAGAATGGCGGGTGTATGGCCTGGAGCGTATCAGGTTAGCAGCACACTGAGGGAGAAGGCAGGGCGGGGGACACCTGCTGTCCGGACACCTGCCACGCCCTCATTCCTTGGGATGTGTGCATTGATTGAGGGAAGGAGACGATAAGATACTGGGCAGCTGGCAGCGATAGCATCTCTCATTGGGAAACACCGGGCTGCAGGCCACCAGCCAGCCACAGCTGCCCTCTGCAGAGCTATCAGGGTTTTAATTGCATGGCCTTAGTTTTTTAATTTTCATTTATGTATTTTTTAGGTTTATTCTATTTTTATCTGTGGGTGGGTGTGGTCTATGTCACAAGTGTGATTCAGGATTCAGGTCCTCTTGGTCCCAGCTTAACTTCTCCACCCACCCCCACCCCACCCCCCCACACATACCTTTTTTTTTTGGAGACAGGGTCTCATTGTAGCTCTGGGTTGCCTGGAAATCCCTAGATCAAGCTGGCCTTGAACTCACAGAGATCCACCTGCCTCTGTCCTCTCTGGTGCTGGGATTAAAAACATGTGCCACCCCTCCCAGCAATTTTTTTGGGGGGGGTTGGTTTTTCGAGACAGGGTTTCTCTGTGTAGCCCTGGCTGTCCTGGAACTCACTCTGTAGACCAGGCTGGCCTCAAACTCAAAAATCCGCCTGCCTCTGCCTCCCAAGTGCTGGAATTACAGACGTGCACCACCACGCCCCGGCTTTCCAGCAATTTTTTTTTTTTTAATCTTTTGAGAAAAAGTATCATTCTACACCCAGGCTGGCCTCAGACTTCATTGATCGCCTCCAGCTTCCCACACGCTGGGATTGCAGGTGTGTGCCATTGTCTCCAGCTTGTTTTGTTTTATTTTTTTCTTATTACTATGTAGCCAAGGCTCTCTCCAAAGTCATTATGTAGCCTATGCCGGTCTTGAACTCACACTTCCGCCTCAGTCTCCCAAGGGCTTGGATTACAGGTGTGCTCACTATGACCTTTGATCACAGGGTCTTGGACAACAGTACCGGTTCACAGTGAAGAAAACACAGGAATTCACCATGGGGACCGAGATTTTTGGCTCCTTCTCTGGATTAGCCTGTTTTGTGTTGTTACATGGAAATTCCTGAGAACATGTGTCATACAGAGGAAACAGGTCTGAGGCTCAGGGAGTAAATGGCAAGTCTGAGGACATCGGTTCAAATCTCCAGGACTCAGGGAAAGATAAATGTGGTGCTGCAAATCTGTAACCCCAGTGTTCCTGTGATGAGATGGAAGGCAGAGACAGGGAATCCTCAGAAAGCTCATGGGGGCCGCCAGCCCAGCCTACACAGCAGTGGTTAACAACAGAGAGATCATGTGTCAAACAGAGCGGCAAGTGAGGGCCAGCACGTGTGGTTATCTTCTGATCTCCTTAGGTGTCATGGTACACACACATGTGCACACGCTCATATATGAACACACAGATGCATAATACACACACACACACACACACACACACACACACACACACGCTTAAGGATGGAGTTGAGTTGACAGCCTACCTATAGTTCCCAAGGCTCAGGGCTCCACCCCCAGCACAGCAGAAGCCAGGTGTGGTGGCATACACTGGCAATCTCAACATAAAATCAAGGTCATCAGCCGGGCGTGGTGGTGCACGCCTGTAATCTCAGCACTTGGGAGGCAGAGGCAGGCAGACTTCTGAGTTTGAGGCCAGCCTGGTCTACAGAGTGAGTTCCAGGACAGCCAGAGCTACACAGAGAAACCCTGTCTCAAAAAAACAAAACAAAACAAAAAATTATCAAGGTCATCTTTGAATACACAGCAAGTTGAAGGTCAGCCTGGGATATGTGAGACTGTCTCAAGGAGGAAATAAAACCAAAAAGCATGCACATGAAGTGACTTTTATTTTGGCTCAAAGTTCTAGAAATATTAGCCTGTATCTGCTGATAAGCTTTTTTTTTTTTTTTTTTCCTGAGACAGGGTTTCTCTGTATAGCCCTGGCTGTCTGGAACTCACTCTGTAGACCAGGCTGGCCTTGAACTCAGAAATCCGCCTGCCTCTGCCTCCCAAGCGCTGGGATTAAAGGTGTGCGCCACCACTGCCCGGCCTGCTGATAACCTTTTAAAAAGTTTGTGTGTGTGTGTGTGTGTGTGTGTGTGTCTGTGTGTGTGTGTTTATTTGTGTGTATTTATTTGTGTGTGTTTTGTGTGTGTGTGTGTTTATTTGTGTGTCTGTTGTGTTTGTGTATGTCTCTCTGTGTGTGCATCATGTGTAAACAGAAGGCTAGAGTGTTAGATCTCTTGCAGCTAGAGTCACAGTCAGTTGTGAGCGCGTCATGTGGGTGCTGGAACCAAAGTAGATCTCTTGGAAGAACAGCAACCGCTCTTAACCACTGAGCGCCAGGCCATGAAGACCTTCCTGAGAGCCAAATCCTCTCCAGGATGCATGTGCATTCCCTTCTGTCTCTGTAATGAAGCACCCTGACAAGGAGAGTACTGCCCCACCCTGGTGGGAAGGCGTGGTCCAGGGGCATGCGGCAGGCCCATGCCACCACGTCAGTCAGTACCGGGGAACGCTGCTGAGTAAGGACAAAGTCTACTGTGTGCAGACAGCTCCCCTGAGCTCCGCCAAAACGGAGGAGTCCCTTTCCCAGCAGGGCTTCCTCTTCTCTACCCTATGGGGGAGCCCAACCCCCACACTCTACCTGAGGAACACCACTGCAGGTTCAACTTCCTGGTATGCCTCTCTATGCAAATGAGAGAACCTTAAACCTCAGCCAATGAAACCCCACACTAAGAAGAACCCCCTCCCACTTTCCAAGGTTTGTATAGTCCTTGCTCACCTTGAATAAAGTGTATATGCACAGCTGTTTCTTTAAATACCATGTGAGAGAGTTGCTTCATTGAATGTTGTCTAAAAGAGCTGTAACATGAGCCGGGCGTGGTGGCGCACGCCTGTAATCCCAGCACTTGGGAGGCAGAGGGAGGCGGATTTCTGAGTTCGAGGCCAGCCTGGTCTACAGAGTGAGTTCCAGGACAGCCAGGACCACACAGAGAAACCCTGTCTCAAAAAACCAAAAAAAAAAAAAAAAAAAAAAAAAAAAAAAAAAGAGCTGTAACATTAAAGAGCTGTAAACATGGGAGGAGACACCCACTCACCCTCAACCCACCCCCATCTTCCACTCCCCATCCCCCACTCCCCACCCTCCCTTAACCCCCTCTGTCTGCTAACCTAGTCCTGGAAGCGTCTAGCCTCTGTACAGTCTTATCTAGGCCTAGAATGTTTTCAGCCTGAGACTTGCTGCTGAGCAAGCTCACGCTTTCTTGCTCTTTCTGATCTCTGGCTGCTGAGTGGTTCAACTCAGCCGTTCTGGCTCAAACGCCTCCCCCAGCTGACTGGTTCAATCTGGCTTCTCGCAGCTTCTGACTGAATGGCTCCTTCTCATTCTCTGGCCCATACTGTGTGAGCTTGTTCTCTCTGCAGCCTGCCTCTGCACAACTGTCCCAGTCAAACTGCCCCCTACTCTCTCTCCATCTCTGCTCTGCTCTCTAACACAGCTTCCCTTTCCTGTCTCTGCTCATGAGAGCTGGGCAGAGCCTGTTCTGTCAAATCTTTCTCTGATTCGTCACTTTGTCTGCCACTCAATTAGACGTCACTTTCAAACATGGCTGCTTCTTCTACAAACTAACCTTACCTTCATGGTTTGGGATTAAAGATGTGTACTAAGGGTGTGTCTGTATTCCAGTCAGAGGGATTAAAGATGTGTGCTAAGTAAGGGCTGAACCACATCATAACTATAAAGAGGTATTTTCAGTAAATAACACTATCTTGGGGTTCACAGTGTGATCAAATATCCTACAACTGTAAATGCCTCCAAAAAGTCCTAATAAATAGCATATTGATCGATGTTAATCTAATTACATATAGGTCTTTTCTTGCAAAATTTACTTTTAGGATTGTCAAGACAGCCAATAAGGGGCTTGCCTCAAAAGTCTGAGACCTGGATTCCGTCCTTGGAATCCATATAGTGCTAAGAGAGAAAAAAACTCCCAAGGGTTGTTCTCTGACCTCCACAGGCACACCAGGCAGATACATCCAGAGGAATACACTCACACAGTCACACAAGCAAACAAATACATTTTTTAAAAAGGAACTACTTTTAGGAGCCCTAGATAAATGTATATCTATTCCTTAGACAAATTGTGGATGTCGTTTATAGATGTGAACATTGTACATTCATTTATAAAATAACATATCCAGCTGGTAGAGGGCTTGCCTGGCCTGCAGGAAGTTCTGGCTTTGCTCCTCAGCACTGCATAAACGAAGCATCGGGGGCCCAGGCGTGGTCCTAGCACTTAGGAAGTGGAGATGGAGAGTCAGGTGTCCAAGGTCAACCTTAGTCATGTTTCAGATTTGAAGCCAACCTGGGCTATACATGTGACCCTGTCTCAGAAAGTCAAATATTGTTTTTTTTAAAAAAAAAAGGATAAAACTTCTAATGAATTTTTCACCATATCGTGCCTGTGAGGCTTACAAAGCATTCAGCCGCCTAGAGGGAAGTGTTTTCAGTTATAAACCTAAGATTAACCCGGAGAGGTGGCTCAGTGGTTAGAAGGGCTTGTTGCTCCTGCAGAGAAACTGGGTTCCACAAAGGTCAGAGATCCCCTGGAGCTGGAGTGATGGGTGGGTGCTGGGAGTCAAACCCAGGCGCTCTGCAAAAGAAACAAGTGTTCTTAACTGAACCAACTTAGTCTTCTCAGCCCGTGGATTGGTTAAACTCTCCTCCCAGGTCCCAGCGACTCGCCAAGGCACAGTTCTTCAGAGTTCACTCTGAGGGAACCGACGGGTTTGTTTATTAGGCTGAGTTAGACAACAGTGGGCAGGGGTCACGGGCAGGACCATGGTGGCCCCAGAGCAGCCACACTGGAGGGCTTGCAAGTGATGTAGAATGTGACTTCCTGCGGCTGTGTAGAGGGAGCTGCTTCCCCCAGCTCATTCCTGATAGGTTGTTGGTCAAACCAGTTCAAACCAGATTAATTAGATTAAAGGCAGGGTTTTTGTTTGTTTGTTTGTTTGTTTGTTTTGTGAGTCAGTGGCCCCAAGGACGGAGGGCAGGGGAGTCAACATGGAGGGGGGGGCGGTGTGAAATTCCTAGAGAGAGGAGAGAAGGAGGAGGAGAGAAGAGAGGGGGGTAAGAGAGAGAGAGGGGGAAGAGAGACAGAGAGCAGGGGACAGGGATCTGGATTATATCGGGAGGAGCCTCTGGAGGAAGGGGCAGGCCAGCACTGGGCTGCAAAATTCACGGCTGGGACAGGGTGTGTCAGGTAGAGACTAAAGGGTGCTGGGAGAGCCTGGAGGCTAGGTCTGCTTTGATTTGTAAACTATGCACCTCAGTTCCCGGGTGGGGGTGGGGAGTGGGGGGCGGGAACCAAACACTTCCCACACATCTCTAACCCTTACCCCAAGATCCCAAGACCACATGCAATTAGGGCAGAATTGCATAGACCTCTGCTCAGGCTGGGTACTCAGGTGCAGGTCCCATGGTGTTCCCCACCCCCTCCTGCCATGAGAGAACACCAGCAGCCAATCAGCAAGCCCAGCTGCAGTGATCTCTTGCAGGCAGGATGGCCGCCATACGGCTCGGGAATGTGGTCGCGTGCAGCAGCTCCCAGCATGTGCCATGGACTGTCAGTAACTTCAGTTCCAGGGGATCTGACCCCCTCTTCCGGCCTCCGAGCACATGGTGCACCTACGTACATAGGAGTAAACGCTCATACATGTTAGCACGCCTCAGTGTCTAAGAGAGTGTGCTGTTCCCACAGGGTCTGCACCTATATCCGGGAGCTCTCCATTGCCAGAAACTCCAGCTTCCGTGGTCCACACCCCTCTGGCCTCCTTGGACACATGTACATACACAGACACATGTGCACACATCAATAAATAATAATTAAAAAAATTTTTTTGTTTTTTCGAGACAGGGTTTCTCTGTATAGTTCCAGCTGTCCTGGAACTCTATAGACCAGGCTGGCTCGAACTCAGAAATCCGCCTGCCTCTGCCTCCCAAGTGCTGGGATTAAAGGCGTACGCCACCAACACCTGGCCTAATAAAAATATTTTTAAATCAATGTTTTAAGAACACACAAGACCAACATTGATGGTATAGGTGTGTATTTTATATGAAGCAAAGCTCAGAACCCATTTAAGGTGGAATCCTACCACTCGGGGCGCTGTGACAGGACTGCCTGGTGTTCAAGGCCAGCTTGGGCTGCAAAGGGATACCCTGACTCAGAAAGAAGGAGGGGAAGGAGAGAGAAGGAGGAGAGGAAAAGAAAGAGGGAGGGATGGAGGGAGGGAAGGAGAGAAAGAAAGAGGAGGAGGAGGGCCAGTAATGTGGTTCCGCAGGTAAAGGTGTCTGCCATGCACGTCTGAGAGTCTGAGCTCAGACCCTGGGTTCTCATAACCCACGGCAGAAAGAGAGAACCAATTCCTGAAAGATGTCCACTGACCTGCGTGCCGGAGCACAGGCATGCCTGCAGGAACACACGCCTGTACACACAGATACACACACACATTCTACATGTACCTCACACACATTGATGATGATGATGTTGATGACGATGATGATGTTGGTGACGATGATGATGTTGATGACGATGATGATGTTGATGATGATGATAGAAGAAGTAACATACTTTTTTAAGAAGACACAGAGGGAAGGAAGGGTAAAGTTTCCTGAGGTGTGTGAACTAACCTATAAAATTAATAGAACCCAAGAAAGGTGCCTGGCAACCTCAACTTATAGCCAATTGGTGCAAAGCCCTCACTGCACCAGGCCGCCTGTGGCAGAGGACAGTTTTACGTCCAAAGGCGTTATTTCCAAGGTAGACGATGTAGGGACTGAACTGAATTAGAGGACACCGAGCAGGGGCTGCCTGAAGACTCATATGCCGTGTGGGAGAGTCGCCACACACCCGGAATCCTTGAAGTCTAGAGTGTGGATATGTGGAGGGAGCATAGCTGTGTTTTCTGGTGTCTAGTAGGGGGAAGCAGAAACACAAGAGGCGGGGCTATGGACCAGGCTCTAGAGTGCTTGCCTCGCATGCGCCAAGCCCAGGGCTCCGCCTCCAGCACCACACACAGCAAGTGAGTTCCAGGCCAGCCAGGACTGCATAGCAAGCTCCATTCCCCAACAGAGAAGAGCGCCATCTGTCCCGAGCTGTGTCTCCCTTGCTCTGTCCTGTCTGGCCTATCTCCTTTAACCTCAGCTGTCTGAGCTCCTTCTACGTCGTATTTGTCACGTCTTCGAGGGCTTGTGGTTTGCGGAGTATTGATTTACCATCACCGTGGGCAGACTTTGGTTTGTTTCATTTCAGCCTGTGAAAACTAAGACTGCGGCGAGCGACCGAGGATCTAGATACACACATACGCACGAGTGTCTCTGAGCATGTGACCGCACAACTGCAGGTCACCGCAGAGTGCTGGCTCAGCTGCAGTTCAGAACTGCCTGACAATGTTGCAAGCCAGCGACTCCAGCCCCCACCCACGTGCGCCAATCAGAGGAGAGCGAGTGTCTCATCTCGCCACTGCAATAAAAGCTGTTTGTTTGTTTTCACATCTGGGGCGTGCGTAATAGTTTCAATTTGTGTTTTCCTGGTGATTAAGGAAGCTAATCACCGTTTCGTGTATGTTTATTGGAACTGTCAAATCAGATTTACGGGTGGCCGCGAGGTGGCTGGTTCGCATCCACTTCCGCTATCAGAACCAACTGGTCAACCAAACGTGGCACTCCCTGCGCTGAAACATGAACTGATTAGGTTTGTTCGAGGAACCAGGAGAGAGAAAGGCTGCATTCCCAGACGGGCCAGATTTTGTGAACACAGAAGACATCTCTCTTTTGCTTACCAAAAAAAAAAAAAAAAAAAAAAAAATGTTTTTAATGTGTGTGTGTGTGTGTGTGTGTGTGTGTGTGTGTAAGAGAGAGAGAGAGAGTCTCCACGCATGAATACCCAAGGAGGCCAGAAAAGGGCATCAGACCGTCCAGAGACAGAATTATGCCCTTGTGAGCTGCCTGACATGGGTGCTGGGGTTCATGGTCCTGTTAACCCCTGAGCGAGCTATCTAGTCCTGGTTTTATTTTATTTTTTTTTTATTTATTTATTTTTTTTTTGGTTTTTCGAGACAGGGTTTCTCTGTGTAGCCCTGGCTGTCCTGGAACTCACTCTGTAGACCAGGCTGGCCTCGAACTCAGAGATCCGCCTGCCTCTGCCTCCCAAGTGCTGGGACTACAGGCGTGCGCCACCACCGCCCGGCATGGTTTTATTTTTATACGAAAAGTAACTGTGAACTTTGAATCCATTAACCTTTTTTTTTCTTTTTCTTTTCTTTTTTTTAAGATTTATTTATTTATTTTATGTATATGAGTACACTGTAGCTGTACTGATGGTTGTGAGCTATCATGTGATTGCTAGGAATTTGAATTCAAGACCTCTGTTCCCTCTGGCTCGGCCCAGCTCTCTCTGGCCTAAAGATTTATTTATTATTATATGTAGGTACACTGTAGCTGTCTTCAGACACGCCAGAAGAGGGAGTCAGATCCCATTATGGATGGTTGAGAGCTACCATGTGGTTGTTGGGATTTGAACTCAGGACCTTCGGGAGAGCAGTCAGTACTTTTAACCCTGAGCCATCTCTCCAGCACACCCCTCCCACACACACACACCTTTTTTTTTTTTTTTTTCAAGACAAGGTTTCTTTGTGCAGCCTTGGCTGTCTTGGAATTCAATCTGTAGACCAGGCTGGCCCCAAACCCAGCGATCCATCCTCCTCTGCCTCCTGAGTGCTGGGATTAAAAGCGTGAGCCAGCACGCCAAGCTTCCACTGATTTTTTTCTAACATTTATTATTTCTATTATGTTTATTTACTTAGTGTAGGGAAGGGGTATGTGTGCACATACACCACCGCATACCTGTGGCGGTCATAGGACACCTGGCAGTTGGATCTCTTCCTCTACCACACGAGTCCCATGTGGATCCCAGCGATCAGACTGAGGTTGTCAGGCTTGGCTGCAAGCCCAGCGAGCCATCTCGCTGGCTCCCCGGCTCAGCTCATCGGGACGCTCATCCTGCCCAGCGCAGACCTTCCAATTAAAGGCAATTAAGCTGGAAATTCTGTCTGCGTGGTTGTTAGCCGTAGGGGCGATGAAACTAAGGAACTCCAGTAGCCTGATCCTCCAGGAATAAAAGGGTACAAAAGGCAGTGTGTGGAGGAGAAGGATCAGGGAGGAGAAAACGAACGTAACAGAAAGCTGGGCTCGGAGCCCGGCCTGAACTGATGACTCACACGGCAGGTTTATGAAGCAATACAGCATCTTACATACTGCTGGCGCGAAGGAGTGGACGGCTCAGCAGAAGACACAGTGGAAGAAGCCAGCGGGAAGCCAATCAAGGCACGTTGCACAAGAGGAACCCAGGACGTCACAAGCACACCATAGCGGCCGCGTCCAGGATCCAAAACTGCAGCTCCCGCAGGCCCTGGGATCAGGCCATTGCTGGAAGGCATATTCCTGGTTCCATACATCAGAGTTTTAGAAAAACCTTTGAATCAGCACAGCACTCCAGAATGCTAAGCAAGCTTTCTACCACTGAGCCACGCCCACAGCCCCTCCCTGGGGGATTCTAGGCAGGGGCTCTACCACTGAGCCACGCCCACAGCCCCTCACTGGGGGATTCTAGGCAGGAGCTCTACCACTGATCCACACCCCCAGCCCCTCACTGGGCTATCCTTGGCAGGGTTCTACCACTGATCCACACCCCCAGCCCCTCACTGGGGGATTCTAGGCAGGTCCCTGGGACTATGAATCATGCTCCAGTCCTTGAGATTAAATTTGCTATAATTTTATCTTTCTATACCATGTGTGATCTGTTGTTTATCTTATCTTTTAAAGATTTTACTTTTAGTGAGGCAGTGGTGGCGCGTGCCTTTAATCCCAGCATTTGGGAGGCAGAGGCAGGCAGATTTCTGAGTTCGAGGCCAGCCTGGTCTACAGAGCGAGTTCCAGGACAGCCAGGGTTATACAGAAAAACCCTGTCTCCAAAAAAAAAATTTTTTTTAATTTTATTTTTATTATATGTCTATCTGCAAGCATGTGTGTGCATGTGTGTGTGTGTGTGTGTGTGTGTGTGTGCCCAAGTGCCTGGATTAGTAGCACAAACCACAACATTTATCTTGGTACATTGCTGATATTGTTTTTAATCTGTATTTCCACCAATTCCCTACTGGGTTTGTAGGACCGTGATAGGCAGCCTGGCCCCTGGTGGAGCACAGGCTTGAACCCCCGTTAACCCTGCAGGGGATAACCCTGCAATGGACGGTAGGCATTTTGCCATATTCCTGGGCCCCTGGCTCCTGGCACGAGGCCACAGCTCTCCATAAGTTTGTGGCCATCAGTCATGTAAGGGCAATGCCCCAAGCCCCTCCCCAGGTAGAGGACATGACCACAGGTCACCTAGCCTCAAGACAGATCTCCATTTTAATGAGGTACCTAAAGGCCTGGAGGCTTAGAGAATAAACTCCCCTTCCCAGACACTCCTCCCTGCAAAAGGTATTTAACCTCAGGCCCGCCCCTGAGAAAGTGGGGTACAGTTTTATTCATTGTCACTCTCCGTCATGACAATAAATGCCTTAAAATCATGGACTGTCTCTTTTCATCAGGATCCATCATGGGAGCAATGGAACAGGCCTTCACCTAAAGAGCCAGCCCCTAATCTCCCACAGGAGGCCTCTCGGGGCTCCCAGGCCTCCACCCCATGGGCCCCACTCCCTTCTCAGCTCTTCCAAGGCATCCAGTAGTGCTCAAAAGCCTGAGAACCAGACGGCCCAGACTCCTTGCAGGTCCAGGAACCCCTGAGCTAGCTCCCGCAGTCTATGAGACTTCAGACTGCGCTCCCCATCCCCAGAGCGGGTGCTGGTGTGGGCTAAGCACAGCCAAAACTTCCCAGCATCCTGTCTCCTGAGTGGTCTGAGCCCCACGCGGACTCGGGACCCCCCCTCCCATTTAACCCAACATGGGCTATTTTTTATTTTAATTTTATTTCATGTGTACCCTTGTTTTGTGTGCATGTATGCTTGTGCACACATACATGCCTGATACCCACAGAGGCCGGAAGAGAAGCATCAGATCCCCACAACTGGAATTACAGATGATTGTGAGCTGCTATGCGGAGCTGGGAACCCAGGGCCTCTGGGAGAGTGGTGGTCTTAACCACTGAGGCCCACCCACTGGGTTATTTTAATGTAATCCCAGAAATGCTCCTTGCTCCCAAGATAATTCCATATACACTTCCAAAAAAGAAAGAGTCTCCCTTTGGACAGTGGTGATGCACACCTTTAATTCTAGCACGAAGGAGACAGAGGGAGGTGGATCTCTGATTTCAAGGTCAGCCTGGTCTACAAAGTGAGTTTCAGGACAGTCAGAGCTACACTGAGAAACCCTGTCTCAACAAGCCAACAAACAAACAAATGAAACCCTGTAAAATCGCTCTCATTGTTAGGATTCTGTCTAAGCTCCACCCCACCATTGCCTGGCAACAGCCAGGTATGCCCCACCCCACAGTTGCCTGGCAACAACCAGGTAGACTTGGCCTACTATAAAAAGGGCTGCTCAGCCCCTCCTCTCTCTCTTACCTCTCATCCATCTCTTCACCTCTCTCACTCTCAGCTTCTCTCTTGCCCCTCTTGGGCTCTCCTCCCCTCCCCCTCTCTCCACGTGGTCATGGCCGCCCCGCCCCCCAGCTTCTCTCTCCCTCTCTCTGCCTCCACTACCCCCCTTAACTCCCATCCCAGGCCTGAATAAACTCTATTCTACACTATGTCAGTGTTTGTCTAGTCCCTCACGGAAAGGAATGTCTCGGCCTGGGCCCGCTGGGGCACCCCCTTCCCCGACACCGCCGTCTACCATAATCTCTAAACCTCTTTCTCTTTTTATGATCGCAACGCTCATAGCTGAGGAATTGCCGGTGTTTTGTAATCAACGGAACTGCTTTTTAGTGACGTCTCTGAGAGGATGGGCACAGTGGGTCAGTTGGTTATGGTACCCGCCGGGAATCAGCGCGCCACGCCGCCCCTCGGCCTAGGGTGTGATGCTGTCCGGTGTTCTGTTGGGATATTCCTGCGGGCTGAGGATAGGAGGACTGGGGAGGAGGCTCCATGCTGCCCCTCCCTTCTCGCCTCACCCAGTTCTTCTTTGAAAAGCCCCTCTGTGGGGCCCATCCGAGTGGCCGGTGGTGGTGGTGGTGGTGATAATGACTGCAGTGCTGAGAGTGGAAACCACTGCCTCCAGCACACCAGGCCCCTGCTCTACCACTGCGGTAGCCCTTCAGCCCCTGGGCTGCTGTTTTCATCTTTAAAACTTGCTTGGGTCATGAAGCAGGTTCAGCTGTAAAGGCACTTGCTGACAAACGTGATGACCTGAGTTTCATTCCTCCGGTCCACCCACGTGGTGGAAGGGGGGGAGTCCAGTCCCCAAAATTGTCCTCTGACCGCCACATATGCACTATGGTTCCTGAGCACACGTGCACGCCTGTATACACACACAAAGACACAGTCATACACACACACACACACACACACACACATACACACAGTCACTCATACACACATATATATATACACACACAGTCACTCACACACATTCACATATGTACACACACACCATACTCATGCACACACTACACACAATCACTCATACACACACACTCAAATTCATAAAGTGTAACTTATAAATAAATTGGGTGTGGTAGTCACACCTTTAGCTTTAGCCCTTGGGCGGCAACAAATCTCTTGAGTTTGCGGCTAGCCTAAACTATGTAGTAAAGTCCAGGACGGACAGAGTTACCTAGTGAAACATTGTCTCAAAAACCTAAGAAAAGGGCTGGAGAGATGGCTCAGTGGTTAAGAGCACTGACTGCTCTTCCGAAGGTCCTGAGTTCAAATCCCAGCAACCACATGGTGGCTCACAATCATCTGTAATGGGATCTGACACCTTCTTCTGGGGTGTCTGAAGACAGCTACAGTGTACTTACCTATAATAAATAAATAAATCTTTAAAAAAAAACTAAAAAAAATACATAGAGTCAATCTTAGATTTTTGTTTTTTAGATTGAGGGGGCATCCTGCTATGTTTCCCAGGCTAGCCTCTAATTCTTTATGATCCTGAGGGCCAGAATCAGAGGTTCATGTCCCACCCTCCTTTTTAAAAATAGCGTCTGGGCTTGGAGAGGCTGGCACTGGATTAGTTACTTTTTTGTTATTATAATAAAACACCAGGGCCCAAGGCCATGTATTGAAGAAAGGGCTTCTCTGGGTTGCGGTTTCTGAAAGGGAAGAGCCTGTCACGGCAGCAGGAACTGAGAGCTCACCTCTCGAACAGGAAATGGTGCCTGCCCTTTAAACTCTGGTATTGCCAGCGATAGCGCTTCCTCCACCAAAGCCAGACACCTAAGTATCCTTCCTACCAGCCGAGGACCAAGGACCCAAGTAAGTCTCTGGGGGATGGGCTTTTCTGTTTATTTGTTTGTTTATTTTCGTTGCTATTGTTTTGTTTTGTTTTTCAAGACAGGGTGTAGCCCATGCTATCCCAGAACTCATAGAGATCCACCTGCCTCCCAAGTGCTGGGATTAAAAGCGTGTGCCACCACTGTCTGGCCATGAAAAATCAGTCATTCAAACTTCCACACACATCCAGCATCCTTAGACCTCAAGGCAGTCAGTGCTTATATCATTGGTTTTTTTTTTTTTTTTTTTTTTTTTTTTTTTTGGTTTTTCGAGACAGGGTTTCTCTGTGTAGCCTTGGCTGTCCTGGAACTTACTCTGTAGACCAGGCTGGCCTCGAACTCAGAAATCCGCCTGCCTCTGCCTCCCAAGTGCTGGGATTACAGGAGTGCGCCACCACCTCCCGGCATATCATTGGTTTTTTAACACACACACACACACACACACACACACACACACACACTGAAGGCTGTGTATGGGAGCACACTCCAGGATCCCGGCTCTGTGAGCTGACACCCATGCAGGGTGGGGCTTCAGGGACGCAGATGTCTTTGACTCATCTCTGATCCTGCAAGTGACTCCAGTGAAACCCGCTGATTCACGGTTGGACTTTGTTACCGTCTGTACTTTGTTTTGTATCGGTTCTCTGTCTGGGAGGAGCAGCTGGTTACCGAGGTCTCCCCGGGACTAGTGTTGGAACAGCCCCCCACCACGGACTCCACGATGGAAGTACCAATCAGGCTGTAAAACTGCGCACACAGGCAGCAGCGCTGCCGAAGGACACCAAACGCCTAATGCATCCAAGCCCGCAGTTCCCGGAAAGTCTCTAAACGTTCAAACCTTGTTTTTCTGCTTCTGTAGCTCTGCCTCTGGCCGACTGTTCCTGTTAACTTATGTATGTCAACCCAGGATGTGATTTTGTGGTTAAAAGCTCACCCTGAGAAAGACTCGGTACTACACTGGGATCCCAAATACCCGGTGTAGTGGCCCCTAATAAAGACTTTCTACTGGCTTCGGCTTGTCTCTGATGGATACCCCTCAACAGTGCCACATGCACCCCTAGTCCCAAACTTCCTGATAAACTTCAACTTTACTTCTTTGCAGTTTATTTTGAAATTCTTTTCTGCAGCACAATCAGGAGTCCCAGCTCCACCTGGGCGGAGTTCTTCAGCAGCCGCACCATGGCCTACACAACCCCTCCGCCGCCCTCCAAGAACCCCCTGTGGCTCACCTCCCACAGAAACCCAGTCTGATTCTCTGACTGGAAGAATCTATGAGTCTATTTTCTGTTGAAGCAGCAGAATTTATTTATTTATTATTATATAAGTACACTCTAGCTGTCTTCAGACGCACCAGAAGGTGGCATCAGATCTCATTAAGGATGGTTGTGAGCCACCATGTGGTTGAACTCAGGACCTTCAGAAGAGCAGTCCGTGCTCTTAACTACTGAGCCATCTCTCCAGCCCTAGGCTAGGCATTTTATAAAGGAAATACTTATGGGCTGGAGAGACAAGTCAGTGGTTAAGAACAGTGGCTACTCTCCTAGAGGACCCAGGTTCAATTCCTATAGCCACATGGTGCCTCACGCCATCTATAATTCCAGTTTCTGGAGATCCAATACCTTCTTCGAGCCTCCACAGGCCCCAGACACACATGTGGCACACAGACATACATGCAGGCAAGATACCAATACATGTATAATTTTTAAAAAGAAAAGAAAGTAAAACAAAAGAGGTAAGTTCACATCACAGTTCCGATGTGCCTAGGGTGGGAATTTACATCCAGTGCCCTGCTAACAGCATCTGAAGTCGACACAGTGCATCTAGTGTATCTTTTCTAAAAGTACTAGTTTAAGTGTGGGAGCCCCACCCTGATACCTTTAACCACAGACCAAGGCCCAGTCCCAATCCAAGGTCAAATTCAATCTCCACACTGAGCCTGGTATGACAAGGCCTTAAGAGGGTTCGAATCCCTGGGAACTGGAATTAAGGATGGTTGTGAGACAAAATGTGGGTGCTGGGAATTGAACCTGGGTCCTCTGCAAGAACAAGTGCTCTAACCACTGAACTCTCTCCCACCCCCTAGAAAGCTTTATTTTTATTATTTTTAAATGTTTAATTTTTTTGTTGTTTTTGTTTTTCGAGACAGGGTTTCTCTGTGTAGCCCTGGCTATCCTGGGACTCACTCTATAGACCAGGCCGGCCTCAAACTCAGAAATCTGCCTGCCTCTGCCTCCCAAGTGCTGGGATTAAAGGTGTGTGCCACTGCTGCCTGGCATTTTTAAATATTTTTAAATGACCAATTTATTTGAAATTTATGTGCCTTGGTGTTTTGTGGGCATGAACGTCTGTATGATATCTGAATCCCCGAAACCAAACTTTACAGACAGTTGTGAGATATCAGAGAGCTTTTTTTGTTTTGTTTTGTTTTTTTGTTTTTTCGAGACAGGGTTTCTCTGTGTAGCCTTGGCTGTCCTGGAATTCACTCTGTAGCCAATCCACCTGCCTCTGCCTCCCAAGTGCTGGGATTACAGGCGTGCGCCACCACCTCCAGGCTCAGAGAGCATTTTTTTTTAAAAACAGAGGCAAGAGACAAGCTTTAACCCAGGAACCAAGTCGGAAAAGCACCAGTCCTACAAAGGCCACGGAACGTGTTCTGTTCAGGAAAGGGAGTGTCCACAAGTCAAGGGAGATTTTTGCCCCTAGAATCCCAAAACAACCGTGAGATTCTCTTAGTTAATTTGGTGACTTATGGGAGAGTCCTGCTATGGTGACCAAGAGTGTGAAAACAAATGGCTCCCCACGCCCCTCCCGACACATAGGCAAAAATCGGGAATTGAATCTTTTAAGTTGAGAGTTACTCAAAAGGGCTGCCGACCAGAGAATGTATTCAGAACAACGCCTTAGCAGTGTGCTGGGCTGCTTGCGATCCGTGTGCACACACCCCTTCCCCATCCTGCAGAAAGAAAAGCAAGTGTGCTCTCACAGAATAGACTACAGAGTCCTGCAGGGCTGGAGAGACGGCCACATGGTTAAGAGCACAGGCTGCTAACTCCAGTTCCAAGAGCGCTGATGCCCTCTCTAGCCGCCCAGAGCACTGTGTGCGTGCTGCTCGTATATACACGCTGGCAAAAGCAATCAGACGCAGGACTCTTTATTAAATTGTTCCTATCAGGATAGCCCGCGGTCCTCCACGTTGCGGGGGGGGGGGGGGGGGCAGCGGTTGACAGGGGTGTAGATGAAGCTGACAGATTGCAGGGATATAGACTCTGATTATGGGCCTGAGAAAGTTCCCAAGAATAAACTCACTGAGCAGTCCAATTTCTCTCCGGGCTCCTAGGCCATGAGATCTTGAAAGAGAGACCTTACCAGTGGCCCCTTTCCCTTTGAATGCAAACTAAGTCATGCGCTAGCGCTCAGTTTGACTCTAAAGGGTTTGAACCTTTATGTGGTTCATGATGAGGTGCCCAGGTAGGGATGCTCTAAAGTCTGGCCATCTGTGTCATAAGCTGTAAATGATATGGTATCCAACTCAGGGATCCTTTTCTGGAGGAAACCCCGCCCTCCCCCAACAGAAAAACAAAGAAAAAGTGTCTTCAAGAAAGCGAAAGTAGAACTTCCGGGCCCGTGGGAAAGCCAGGCCCCACCGGTAAATCGGATCGGTCCTTCTCTATGAAAACCACCCGACGGGATGATCGAAACCGAAGTCACA
The DNA here is from genome assembly GCA_964023405.1 of Apodemus agrarius. Taxonomy (NCBI): domain Eukaryota; kingdom Metazoa; phylum Chordata; class Mammalia; order Rodentia; family Muridae; genus Apodemus; species Apodemus agrarius. The sequence goes on from OZ030005.1 coordinate 18,497,535, forward strand.
GCCCCAGCTGCCATACTCCTTGGAAAACGAATTAGGGTCTGTTGAGTTGGACGTCAGACCTGAGCGTCCATTTTAATTTAACAGAGATAGCCAATGAAGGAGAGGGACGGGCAAGGCCGTTAGAAGAGGCACCCCCGGTTCCGAAGAGTTCTCGAATGGGTCGCCCAAGCGAGACTCGGGGGATCTAAATTCACCGGAGTCGGGTCAATAGATCAGGAGGGCTTAGTGTCGGTCCAAGGGTGCTGGGATTAAGGGTCGCCAGAACTCCCGATGCCCGAGGCTAACACCAAGTTCTTGTCTCATGGGTCCTGGGAATGAACCGTAATCAACGGGCGAGTGCAAAAGTAACGGAGGTTTATTGAATGGCGGGGTTGGGGTGGAGCACGGGGTGGGGTGGGGTGGGGGGAGGATGGGGGGGTAAGGGGCAGGACGTATGGGGGGGTAGGAGGCAGGAGGGATCAAGACGGAGTTCCAGGGAGCCGTAACGAGGTAACGACTGAGGTTAGCGGAGCAGCCCGATAGGGAACGTCCCAAAAGTGGATTGCTGTTTCCGACTTTTGTTTGTTTGTTTTTGTTTTTTCAAGACAGGGTTTCTCTGTGTAGCCCTGGCTGTTTCGAACTTTTTGTTTGGTGTTTTAAGGAAGGGCTGCTGCGAGAGGCTGGAGAGACGGCTCAGCAGTTAAGAGCATTCGATGCTCTTCCAAAGGACCCGGGTTTAGTTCCCAGCACCCACATGGCAGCCCGCAGCTGTCTGTAACTTCAATTCCAGGGGAATCTGACACCCTCACAGAGACAGACAGACAGACAGAACATATCTAGATATCAAGATAAGAAAAGGCTATGGAAGAGGAGGAGGGACTGGGTGGGTGCCAAGCTGCGCACAGTAGGTTGCCTTGTCTCTGTTGTGTTTAGAAAGTCGGTGTCCTCGGCTATGTGAGGTCTCTGGTGCCGTCCTGACTGTCTGGTCTAATTCCTGCTCTCACTGCCACCAGGGCTGAGGCTACCCAGGCCCCGCAGAGGGGAGCCAGCACAGGGGTCTTGACTTAGACAGAGATAGTCTAGCAACTCGGGGATACCCCACCTCAACCCTGTGCACACCTACACACAACCGGTTCCTGGAAAAGTGGGACCCAATTCTTCCCCAGGAACTCCTGTGAGTAATGGCAAGCAACAGATAGATCTAGTACTAGAGAGCATGAGCCCAGCCGGCCTGAACCAGCTCTGGGTACACGTGCACACGCTGATCAGCTCATGCCTAGACATGACTAAGCATGCATAAAACCAAAATTATAAGACTTACGATCCAGCCGGGCGTGGTGGTGCACGCCTGTAATCCCAGCACTCTGGGAGGCAGAGGCAGGCAGATTTCTGAGTTTGAGGCCAGCCTGGTCTACAGAGTGAGTTCCAGGACAGCCAGGGCTACACAGAGAAACCCTGTCTCGAAAAACCCAAAAACAAAAAAACAAAAACCAAAAAAAACCCAACAACAACAACAAAAAACCCTACCCATGCTATATACCCCTAGCAAGCAACGCCTCTACAGGTCCCACTAGAGAATTTCTAGATAAAATCTTTCACTGCCTGCTATCTTTTCTACATTCTTCACTTTCTTAAACAGGAAACAGAGAACAAAGGCCATAACGCTAGTAAATGATCAGAACAAGCATCGGTAACCCAGGTGAGCGGGAGGGGCTGGGCTGGAGGTGGTGCTCCCCACACTATGGATTCTGACCTGTGTTCTGTTTTGTTTCCAACAGAGACAAATAGAGTGAGGAGCTCAGCTGGGCAAAGTAGCACAAGCCTTTAATCCCAGCACTGAGGAGGCAGGGGCAGGCAGTTCGAGGTTAACTCTGTCTACAGAGTTAATTCCGAGACAGCCAGAGCCTCCCCCCAAACCCCAAAAAGTGGGTAATTGTAACTGTTCTGGCAGGAATAATGTATTCTTTTGTTTGTTTGCTTTTTCGAGACAGGGTTTCTCTGTGTAGCCCTGGCTGTTCTGAAACTCACTCGGTAGACCAGGCTGGCCTCGGACTCAGAAATCCACCTGCCTCTGCCTCCCAAGTGCTGGGATTAAAGGCGTGCGCCACCACTGCCCGGCTGGAATAATGTATTCTAATGAGACCCTTGTGTGTCTCAATCTGTCAGACCATTGAAACACTGGACCCAGAGGAATGAGCATTTCCTCAGGAATCTCATGCTGTAAGAAAGGAAAAGCCCGGGCTGGAGAGGTGGCTCGGCAGTTAAGGGCGCTGACTGCTCTTCCAGAGGTCCTGAGTTCAATTCCCAGCAACCACATGGTGGCTCACAGCCATCCGTAATGTAATGATGCTCTCTTCTGGGGTGTCTGAAGACAGCCACAGTGTACTCACATACATGAAATAAATAAATCTTTAAGGAAGGAAGGAAGGAAGGAAGGAAGGAAGGAAGGGAGGGAGGGAGGGAGGGAGGGAGGAAGGAAGGAAGGAAGGAAGGAAGAGCCCTGGGCAGAGGGGAGCCTTGTCTCTGTGGAGACCCCACGGAGCTCTAACACCATGTCAAACCACCTTCCAGGACGAGCCTGCAGATCAGGCAAGGCCGGGTCACAGGGCTGGGCCACACCCTGACACAGACTGCTGTGATGTGCAGCGCTCTGGCCTCCGCTTGAATTCTAGTCTCACTCCAGGGCCCCAAACAGTCTCACTGGGCCATTTGACCTTCTTCCAGATATGGCCACATGCAAGAAATCTCCTTTTTCTGCTTTATATTAAGAAAAAGAAAAATGATAAAACTTGTCAGGAAGAGGAGTAGGGGACAGGACCCCAAGGACCTGTTGGGGAGTGTCCACCAGAGACTGCTCGGACACGGTTCAAACCAGTAGGAAATCTGCAGTGGGTCTTCAGGAGCCCCGTGAGGCCCCAAGTCTCTCTCGAGGTGAACTTTTTTTAAAAGATTTATTTATTTGTTTGTTTGTTTGTTTGTTTTCGAGACAGGGTTTCTCTGTGTAGCTCTGGCTGTCCAGAGTGGAACTCACTCTGTAGACTAGGCTCAGTCTAGTCTGAACTCAGAAATCCATTTGCCTATGCCTCCCAAGTGCTGGGATTAAAGGCGTGCGCCACCACCCCCGGCTTATTTATTTAATGTACATGAATACACTGCAGCTATACAGATGGTTGTGAGCCACCATGTGGTTGCTGGGATTTGAACTCGGGATCTTCGGAAAAGAGTCAGTGCTCTTAACTGCTGAGCCATCTCTCCAGCCCCCTGGGATAAACTTTTTCTTTTTTCTTTCTTTCTTTCTTTCTTTCTTTCTTTCTTTCTTTTTTTTTTTTTTTTTTTTTTTTTTTTTTTTTTTTTTTGCCAGCCAGTCTTGCACTTTATTGTCGTCTCAGGCCCTGACTGCCTACTTGCGCAGCGTGTACAGCTGCTCCTTCCGCTGCTGCTTCTTGGTCTTCAGCTTCTCTTCGTGCTTGGTGAGTCGGCGCGCATGGCTCGAGTCTTCTTGGGTCGCAGGTCCAGGGGCTTGTACTTCTTACCCTTGTAGAATTTCCTGAGGTTTTCTTTCTGAGTCTGGTTAATGACAGTGAGGACTCAGGCGATGGATTTGCGTACGACTCGTATCTTGGAGAGCTTGGACGCGGCGCCGCCTGTCACTTTGGCAACGCGAAGCTGGGACAGTTCCACCTTCAGATCATCCAGCTGTTTCAACAGCTCCTCCTTCTTGCCGCGCAGGTCCGGAGCCTTAATCTTGGCCATCGCTGCGTTGTTCACGGCTGAGGACGCCTGGCTCGAGAACTGGGATAAACTTTCAAGTACAAAAACCATATCCTGGGCTGACATACTTCAGTGAACAACAGTTAATCAGAAGCAGAACTACAGAAGCCAAAAACTCAAGGTCCAAGCTTTCCCAGAACCGTGGATTTTGATAGTTTAGGTCTACGTTTTCCTTTTTGGCTGTCCACATCCTGAGTTGTACAGCCTGAACGGTACTTCCACCGTGGAGTTAGCTGTGCTACGGTCTGGGGCCAGGTTATAGGACCGAGAGGGAAAGGCTAGGGAGGAACCGTCTAGGAGGTGCAGGGACATTGCTGCAATTTGTTGTTGTTGTTGTTGTTGTTTTGAGACAGGGTTTCTCTGTGTAGTCCTGGCTGTCCTGGAACTCGCTCTGTAGACCAGGATGGCCTCGAACTCAGAAATCCGCCTGCCTCTGCCTCCCAAGTGCTGGGATTACAGGCGTGCGCCACCACGCCCGGCGATTGCTGCAATTTGTATACAGCTCTTTTGTTTTCTTTTTTGTTTTTTGTTTACAATGTGAGACAGTCTCACATTGTAGCCCCTAGGTGACCTTGAATTTACAGCAATCCCACTGCCTCAGCTTCCTACATGCTGCAGAATCACCTGGCTTAGGTCTTATTATATAGCAGAAGGCTGAGAAGAATGGATCTTACGAGATGGTAGGGGAGAAGGCTGGTAGAGGTGGTCCCGGGGCCCTCACAGACCTGCTTCATGGCTTCCTTCAGGTGAACAGCCTGCCCTCTTCCCCAGTGGCCAGGGCTCTTCTTGAGAAAGGCCTGCCTGGTCTCACGACCCCTCTCCAACCTTCCCAGCTAGTGTTGCAAGAAGCAGGCTGTGGACCTGGTGGAGAAGGGTCTGTGCCCAGAGCTGCTGCACGGTGGTGGCCGGGGGATTCTCGGTCTCTGACTGGTGAGTCTGGGGGCAGGAATTTCTGGTGCTTTGCTTACCTGGTATGAGCAAGGACCTGAGTACAATCCCCAACAGCAGGGAGTGGGGGTTGGGAGGCTGAGGGGGGATGGGAATCGGTGTCAGCCAAATTTTTCTATACAATACCCAGGGCTATTACAAAGGTCCACAGAGTACCCGTTAAAATCAAGGGTCCAGCGATGTGATGGCAGATACCTGTAGTCCCATCTCTTAGGCCATGGAGTAGAAGTGTCAAGCCCAACCTTGACCGGCAAGGAAGGACACAACACCAGCGATCATCTTCAAGCGGTTTATTCAGAATCCTTGTACAATGGCGTCTCCCCCACCTCGACCCCACTCTCTTATATCCTAAAGGCTGGCCAATCCCTGAGGGACACGTGGGCAAAGCAGATAGGCTACTTCAAGGAAGGACAGCACTCTGATCGCACAAAGCCAAATAAGGAGTTGTTTGTTTCAAAGGGCACTCTCCCCCTGGGGGGAGGAAGGTGGAAAGCGGCGCCATCTTTAAGGCGTGGCACTTTACAGCCCTCTACATAGAAGTACTGGGAATTCCTGGCCATTTTAGCTACATAGGGAAACCCTCTGTTTAAAACCAGGAGAGTCCTATTCAGACCCCACGTGTGTGCGCAATAGGTCTGTATCCCTCCTCCCGGAAACTCTTCGTCCTCCATTGGCCCGGCAGTGGACAATCCTGCTTGACCCTGTGTTTATTTTTGGGAAGATCTACCCTCTAGGGAATGGAGAACTCCCCTCCCCACCAGCTGCCTCTGGTTCCTCTGAAGACCTCTCCTCCCTGTGCCCAACATGGGCCCTTGTCACCCTGTTTCTGCTTCCGGGATGTCCCCAGTTCCTTGGTGATGCACCCCTGTCGAAAGTCTGTCACTGTCAGTCAGCTAGGTCAACTCAGGATACATCTGTCCAAAGGGATGTCTCTGGGGGAAGAGAGAGAGAGAGAGAGAGAGAGAGAGAGAGAGAGAGAGAGAGAGAGAGAGAGAGAGAGAGAGAGAGAGAGAGAGAAAGGAGGAGGAAGAGGAGGAGGAGGAGGAAGGAGAAGAAGAAGGAGGAGGAGGAGGAGGAGGAGGAGGAGGAGGAGGAGGAGGAGGAGGTACCTTAAACACAGCCATGGTCCTCGAGGGCTGCTGCGATTGTTGAATGTTTTAAAATATTTTTCATTTTGGGGGCTGAGGACATGGCTGAGCAGTAGAAATTGAGTCTTGTTCTCACAGGGGACCTGAGCTTGGATCACAGCCACCTGCAACTCCAGCCTTAGGAACTCTGGCTCCCTCTCCTGGCCTCCTCAGGAACTGCATGCAGATGCACATACCCATACAGAGAACTTTCTGTTGTTTTTGATGGTGGTGGTGTTGGTGGTGGTGGTGTTTGTTTCTAGACAGGGTTTCTAAGTGTAGTCCTAACTGTCCTTTAACTCTCTCTATAGACCAGGCTGGCCTCAATCTCAGAAATCCTCCTGCCTCTGCTTCCCAAATGCTGGGATTACAGGCGTGTGCCACCACGCCCGGCTTTGCCTCTGCTTCTTAAATGCTGATATTACTTACTATTAAACTTTGTTACTAAAAATAGCTTTAGTTTCAACTTTTTTTTTTTTTTTTTGTTTTTGTTTTTGTTTTTCGAGACAGGGTTTCTCTGTGTAGCCCTGGCTGTCCTGGAACTCACTCTGTAGACCAGGCTGGCCTCGAACTCAGAAATCCACCTGCCTCTGCCTCCCAAGTGCTGGGATTACAGGTGTGCGCCACCACGCCCGGCTCAACTTATTTTTTAAAGTTGCAAAATTAAAAAAAAAATCACATACTGAAATTACCCAGATCCCAAATCTTGAAAAATGGTTTTCATTTTAAGAAACACTGAGAAAATATTATTTCAGCAACCCATATCTGTTAATCATATTATACTAGCTTTACTGATGTCCTCAACGGCTCCCGATCGTGTTCCCATCTTGCTCCAGAGTGAGTCTTCTGTGCGCCGTGGCCTGCCGGGAACCCACTGCGTGCCAGCCATTCTGACTCCTGCCTGTGTAGCCATCTCCGTCTGCTTCAGACTGTGGGGTTCCTCCTCACCTGCCCGACCACAGGCTGACTCGGTGGTGCTGGGCAGGCTAAAGCGTGGCCAGTCCAGAACCTAGGCATCGTGAGCAAATCTTAACCTCCGTGGCCATTTTGGGGCATCCACCCTCGGTGACCTACAGTCTGTGTGGCTGTTAGGGGAACCTTTTGGAATGCCGCACAGAACACTAGCTCCCACCAACCAAAACGCTGACTCCAGGCCTGTGGCTGAGATTACTTGCTTGTCCAGGCTTGGCTTACCTGACATGTCCATCCGGGGATTTTAGAGGTGTCTGGATATATGGTTTTCTTTCTTTCTTTCTTTCTTTTTTTTCTTTCTTCTTCTTTTTTTTTTTTTCCGAGACAGGGTTTCTCTGTGTAGCCCTGGCTGTCATGGTTTTCTTTTTATAAAACTTCATGGTTGGGAGGCAGAGGCAGGCGGATTTCTGAGTTCGAGGCAAGCCTGGTCTCCAGAGTGAGCTCCAGGACAGCCAGGACTACACAGAGAAACCCTGTCTCGAAAAACCAAAAAAAAAAAAAAAAACCTTCATGGAAGATCCAGGTGTTGGTCTGCCTGCCACCCAGCACTCGGGAGGCAGAGGTGTAAGACCGGAAAGAAAAACGGGGGCACCCCACGCCCCGGAAACGGTCAGAGAAACAGTCTTGATGCAAAATAGCAAGAGGTTTTAATTCCAGAGCTCTGGGGTCACGGCCATCTCCCACGTGGGGTAGAGGACAGTGAACACTGGGTGCAGAAACACGACTGCTTTTATAGATTTACAGCAAAGCCCGCCTATACAAGCCACCATAGCTTCCAAGCCAATCAGTTTAAACCATCTGAGCCCGTGCTCTCTGAGAACCAATCAGCCTCCCACAGAGGCTGGATGAACTAGTTAAGTCATTTCCGCTTACATGACCACCATGCACAGGGTCGTGCCAGGGTTACCCACAGCGTCACATGTGTAATTCCCATTACGCATTTCCTGTTACAGGGCCAGGATTACGTATTTAAAGCCCACCCTCCCCCACTGGCAATAGGTGTTGGGGACCTGAGCACCCCCAGGCATGAGCCCTGCAGACCCCACGGTGATTCTGCCAGCCCCAGCCACACTTGTCCTCGCCACAGCCGCTCCTTGGAGGTGAGACGGGAAAAGACGCCAGGGACACTCCCAGCCCAAGGTTCCCGGCCGGACCCTGGAGGTGGGCGTGACGTGCGCACACTTCCAGGTCAACAATGAGTTGGCTGAACCTTTGCTCCTTTGGGGTCACCCAAGACTCAGGCACGGGGCATTCCTAGCATGCAGCCTTATCCTTTCAGAGGCAGGCAGATCTCTGAGTTTGAAGCCGGCCTGGTCTACAGAGTGAGTTCCAGGACAGCCAGGGCTGGTAGGATAGAATGTGGCATTTATGAAAACCTGGGTCTGGATCTGCGTCCCTGGCCATGGACGCTCATATTTGCTCCAGAATGAGCTGTCTCTTGTTCAGGTGAGAATTGTGGTTTTGTACCCACTAGATGTTCTTCTGGTTTGTTTTGATTTTGAGACAGGGTTTCAAGAAGCCCAGGCTAGCCTAGAACTCCCTACATAGCTAAGGATGGCCTTGAATCTGTGATTCTATTGACTCCAATCTCCTCAGAGCTGCGGTTATAGGCATACACCATCATGCCCACATGGTGCTGGAAAATGGTCCCAGACCTTCTTTTTTTTTTTAATTTTTAAAAAAATTTTTTTATTATATATAAGTCCACTGTAACTGTCTTCAGACACACCAGAAGAGGGCATCAGATCCCATTACAGATGGTTGTGAGCCACCATGTGGTTGCTGGGATTTGAACTCACGACCTCTACAAGAGAAGTCAGTGTTCTTAACTGCTGAGCCATCTCTCCAGCCCTCCAGATGTTCTTGAATGCTAGGCAAGTGCTCTGCCATTTCTTTCTTTTTCTTTTCTTTTTCTTCTTTTTCTTTTTCTTTTTCTTTTTCTTTTTCTTTTTCTTTTTCTTTTTCTTTTTCTTTTTCTTTTTTTCTTTTTTTTTTTTTTTTTGAGACAGGGTTTCTCTGTAAAGTCCTGGCTGTCCTGGAACTCACTCTGTAGACCAGGCTGGCCTTGAACTCAAGAAATCCGCCTGCCTCTGCCTCCCAAGTGCTGGGACTAAAGGCGTGCGCCACCACCGCCTGGCTTCAGATCGGGTCTCTTACTAAACCTGGCGCTCAGCACCAGCAGAAATTAACCTTAAAATACCGTAAAGATAGCTAGATGATAGACAGACAGACAGTTTGGGCTGAGCTCTGAAGTAGGCCCTATGCACAAAACCATTGAGGCTAAAGTTCTATGTCTCCAAGTTGAAAGTCACCCTCCTTAAGTCTGGTGAGAAACAATAGCCCATTTCTCCAGGCATCCTGCGTGAGCCAGTGAGTCATTTCCTGGAAAGCTTTGTGAGCGACCAGTCTGTTTTCAGTTCTCTGTTCAGTGTTCTCCAGCCTCCTCCAACTCTCTGCTCAGCCCCTCAGAACTCCCACTCTGCATTGTAGAGCCAGGTGTTACTGGGCTCTGCAAGTAAACGCAAATAAATCTTTCAACCAGATTAGTCTGGGTCGTGTCCTCTGACAAACGGAGTCTGTGTTTAGCCAAGGCTTTCTGTGTATGCGTGACTTCCCAAGACACACTCACCATATTATGGCCTACCAAGATCCCCCCAAATTTCCCAAATGGCCTCAGGCTATTTCTTTTCCGTTTTGTTCTGTTTGTTTCAGTTCTTGTTTTGTTTCTTTATCATTTGTTTTGTTTTGTCTTGACACACCATAACCCAGGTTGCCCTAAAACTCTCTCTGAAAGCTAGACAGGTTGAACCCGAAATTCTCCTGCTTCGTCTTCTGAAGTGCTGGGATTCTGAGTGGGAGCCGCCATACCAGACTCTACTCATCAGATTCCTGATCTATACAGACATTTTTTCCCCCAGAGTACAGCCCCGATGTAATTCCAGGAACCGACAAGGATTGCTTCTAAGAAGAAAACTGGGGACTAGAAAGGGGAACTGATTAGTGTTTTATACTTTGCTACTTTTTGTTTTATTTTATATAAAAATTTTAAGATTTCTTTGAGTCGGGGTCTCACTGTGTAGCTTTGGGTGTCCTGAACTCACTGTGTAGACCAGGTTGACCCCAAACTCACAGATCTGGCTCTGTTCTGCCCCTGTTCTGCCCCTGCTCTGCCCCTGCCCCTACCCCTGCCCCTACCCTGCCTCTGTTTGAGTACTAGAATCAAAGACCTGAGCCACCTTGGGTAGCTCAGATTCATCTTATCTTTAATTATGTGTGTGTGCATGTGAGTGCAGTGCCTGAAGAGGCCAGAAAAGGGTGCTGAACCCCCAGGAGCTGGAGTCAAGGGTAGTTCTCAGCCCCTAGAGATTGGCGTGGGTGCTGGGAACTCAACTCCAGACCTCTGCAAAAAAATCTATGCTCTTAACCAATGGCCCATCTTTCCACCTCCCCGTTCTTTTCTTTTAAGATGGGCTTTCCTGAAGCCCTGTGGCCTTCATTATAGATCTAGCACAGTGGATGAACTTCCGACCCTCCTGCTTCTACCACCAGGGTGCTGGGTTTGCAGATGCACACCAAGAAGTCAGCCTCTCTGGGTTAGCTGTCCACACTGACACACTCACCTCTTTTCAATGCATTTGAGTGTCTCAGTAGTATTTGACAAAGTAGATTAAGGAAGCAGGTGAGTACAGGGAGGGTGTGTGGGTAAAGGTGCTTGTGGCCACACCCTGACCTGAGTGCCAGTTCCCCGTCCACAGAAATGTGAAAGGCAAGAACCAACTCCAGGGCTGGAGAGATGGCTCAGCTGTTAAGAGCACCGACTGCTCTTCCGAAGGTCCTGAGTTCAAATCCCAGCAACCACATGGTGGCTCACAACCATCTGTAAAGAGACCTGTCACCCTCTTCTGGAGTGTCTGAAGACAGCTTAAATGTACTTACATACAATAAATAAATCTTGAGAGAGAAAGAGAGAGAGAGAGAGAGAGAGAGAGAGAGAGAGAGAGAGAGAAAATCAACCCGAGAGCTGTCCTCCAGCCTCAGCAAGCTTCTCCTTGTAAACTGGGGCGCTGCAGTGTCTACCACTGCACAGATAGAAAATGGACTTCTTTGGATCAAACTGCCAACCAAGGCTGTCACCCTGAAAGGCTCAGAAGGAGAAACACCCAATGGGTAAATGCCCGAGGTTTTCCAGACCCTCTGGCCCGAGGTGGGCGTGCGCTGTCCGGCAGCGACCTGTGGCTCGGAGCGCGCCTGTCGCAGCCAGCGGCAGGGCGGAGGCCCTGGGCGGCCTGAGCCCCGGGGGCGATATGGCTCGGGTGTCCCTTCCCCCCTTCCTGCCCGCCCAAGTCCTGGCGAGCTCGCCTGCAACCGAGCAGCAGTGGCGACGCCGGCAGCAACGGTGCGACTAAGGGGCAGAGACTTGTGTGCCTCGCTGTTCCCGGCAGGGCCTGGCGTCTCCCCAGACACGCGAGCGGCGGGCCCAGGCGGAGGTTCCGTGAATGGAGCCGCCGCCGCCTCCCACCTCGCAAATATCTGAGTCCCGGTGGAACCCCTAATTCCCTTTGTCTATTGTCCGTCAATTGGCGCGCCAACGTCTGTCCATGTCTGTTTTATGTTAAACTATGTTCTGTGTTTTCCTTTCGTGGTCTGTTTGGCTGTCCATGTTTCATGTTCAAAAGTAAAAATGGTTAAAACTTTACCTGCTAGCTGTTCACCCTTTGATTTGGTTTTAACTAATTTCATAAAAAGAAAATAAATAAATAAATAAATAAATAAATAAAAAGTCTTGAGATTTTCTGGAGCCGGGTACCTATACTTAAAGAGTCTAACACAGCTGAGAAGTCCTGCCAGGAGCTTTTCAGTACGAGTGGATCTTAAAGGGGCCAGCAGCTTCTTGGCTTCTATGGTAAGGGAGCTGGTGGCTGGTTTTCTTACAAAAACCTCAATAATTGAATTATTGATTTCAGCAGGTAACAAGGACCTTAAAATTACAGTTCATAAAAATTCTGTTTGGTTAAATTTATAACATGTGTGTAGCTGCTTCATATTATTTCTGATTGGTTTTAAAGGTATAAATATTTCTTGCATTTCTTGGTTATAGAGTATTGGCTTATAAGTTATTGAGTATGATTAAAAAATGTGTAACATTGGTAAAAAAAACAAACAAACAAACTGAGCTTAAAACTGGTAACTCAAGGTTGGAATAATGAAACAGCCTGGGTAAATCAAGTCTCAAAAGATACTTCTAAATTGAGATAATATTTTGTGTAATTCTTATCCTAAAAATGAGACTTATAAAAGATAAGATTTAAGGCATTGTCTTTTTGAGGTGTTGGAGACTGCACTGTCGTGTGTTTTTGTATATAAGAGCTGGTTATCAAACTTTGTAACATTAATTAAGGTAATGCTTTTGGTATTAATTTTAAAGAAAATAGATTGTTTAAAATTGGGTTTTTGTTTTCCAAAGTTGTGGTTATGCTCTAATATTGCAAAAGAAACAATTAAAGCTAAACTGTCAGTGTTCCATCGACTGCAGTTTGCAGTCTGATCGCAGGCTCATGATTCTAACTCACCCATATTTTATAATTAGGAGGATTTCGAAAGTGAAAAAGGTTTAAAACAGCTGTGGCCAATATGGGCCTGCTGCCTCTTTTACACACACTTTATTGGATACAGTGTTAGAAGCAAAATTTAACCCAAGATTGGAAAGGAGATCTTAGTGGAAATTTATATTTGGTATCAAACAGGCTCCTGATGAACTATTTCAGGAATGTGTGGATAGACACAGCTAGTAAAATTTTTGATTAAGACCCTCAAGCAGGGGTTTCTTTTGTTACACAATTGGCTTATGAGAATACTAATGGAGCTGGCCACACTGCCACCCAGCCATCCAAAGCAGGGACAGATTTGAATTGGACCTTCATACAATCAGGGTCCGGTTGTGACTGCTGCCTTGCAGTGGTCTAGAGTACAAATAATGCTTTCACGGTGCTGAGGTGATCAAAAATGATTTAAGTATGGGGCATAAATAATTTCAGAAAAATTTGTCCAAAAAATTAAAAACATAGACAGGTAATAGAATTGTTCCCCTGGAGTCTGCCCTCATGGCAAGAGGGGTAATCTTTGGACCTGGCCTCAAGCAATAGTCTCAGATAAAGAAATACCTACATTTAAAGTTGCAAAGCTCAGAGTAGCCAGAGGCTTGTGTGACACTCCCTGCCTAGGGAAGTTTTTGGGTCCTTGCCTCACCTTCAGCTATTCCTCTTAGGCCAAAGCAGCATTATCAACAGATCTATCAAGGTATTGTTCAAAATAAAGTTCAAATTTAAGATTTATGAAAGGTTAATGAGGCTATGGAACTTATGAAGTCATTAAAATCTGGCCTGCCTACCTCATAGAGTTATTATAGATTTAGAGAATTATTTTTATATTATTCCTTTCATCCTGATGATGATAAAAAGTTTGTGAAGCAATATCATTAGAAAGTTTTGCCTCAAGGAATGGCTAATAGCTTCACCTTATGTGAGAAAAAAATTTTCTGTCTAGACTTCAATACTAGAAGCTAAGACTTTGAATCTTTCAGTGAATACTATTTATGGAGTTTTATCATAAGACCTTGCTCTTACAATGGGCTTTAAAATCTTGGGGAGTAATTGTTGCTCCAAAAAAGAGTCAAAGGAAATATCATTTCTAATATTTAAAATATCAGTTATATTCTAAATAAATTGTAGCACAAAAAATTCAAATAAAAAAGATAATTTATTTACTTTAAGTGATTTTCAAAAGTTAAGAGATATTAATTGGCTAATACCTTGTCTTAACCTCACTACAGGAAAACTTATACCTCTGTTTGATACCCTCAAGGGGAATACAAATCCTAATTCCCCTAGACAAATAACTATTAAGGAACAAATAGCTTTTCAGAAAGTAAAGCAAGCTATTAACCAACAACAGATACATTATATAGACTATGATTAAATACTGGCTGCTTGCATTCTTGCTACAAGTCATACACAAAGAGCAGTCCTTTAGCAGAAGGGACCACTAATGTGGATTCATCTTTCTTTGTCCCCAAAAAAGGTTTTAACACCTTATTACAAAGTTGTTGCTGTGGTATTACAAAATTGTAATCAATAAATAATAGCACATTCCTTTGGAGCAAATCTGTATAGATCCACAAAGATATACTGTCTTATAGTGATGCTATATAGATAAATAGATGACTTAAGTTTTAATGATGATCCTATAAGAATTCCTAACATTATATCTATGATTACTAAGCTCTTTTTTAACTGGATTGCTACTAGATCCTTTCTATAGTCAAACTACAATGAGAACTCTGCCTGTCTCCCAAATGTCACAAGTTAATTGCTCTTAGATGACAACCAGACCTTCTCCTACTCAGAGCACATTCCAAGAGGTTATAAAACAATTAACCAAAGGTCATAAAAAGGGAACTAGGTTTTATTATAGGTGTTAGGGCAGGAGATAAAATAATGACTGGGTTTATCTATACAAAACTTCACTTATAACCTAGTTATGGTTTTAAACTTTCTACGGAACCTGTAGAGAAGACAAATGATAGATGTTACAACTTAGTAATAAACTCAGTAACCACTTCTTTAAGTGTCCTATTTTTCTCCCTGCAAAAACTTCTGACTAGCAAGCTAAAAATTAGAGCCCATCAGTTCCCCCTGAGAGAGAACAAAGATCACTTTGCTTAATCCCCTGCTGTTAGGCTACAGGTGTTAATCACCTAAGCCAACAACAGTCTTTCACCCTCAGAAAGAGCAAGAAAGTTTCTAAGACATTTGAGAAGTTATCACCAACATTTTAGTTGCAATCCCCTAGACAGGAAATGTGCGATTACAGAGGGAGAGAAAAAAATTAAGTTGCCCGCTGCCATCAGCAGAGGCAAATAGTAGGTGCCATCAGCACCTGGTTGGGTACCATCAGTGCCTAAGTTAGGCCAAGAGCCATCAGCTCTGGCTTTTATTGCCTACTGCCATTTGCAGAGGCTGATATTAGGTGTTAATAGTGTCTAGCTGTCCTGTTCAGAGTTAGCAGCACCCTTCCTAGGTTAGGAGCCATCAGTTCTGATTTGTGTACATTTTTAGATATCTTTCAGGATGGGACAAAATAAATCTAGAGACAGAGAGCTTTTTATAGATATTATTAAATATCCATTGTTTTTTAAATACTAAGGACAAGCCCTTTAAAAAACAAACAAAAAACTATATAACTGTTTTACAGTTATTTTACAATTTTAGCCCCAGCTTTCAGAATTACAAGTTTTGTTTCAATTTAGAAATTGCCTTTTCTCTATTGGACATGTTCAAGTTCATTCTATGCTTCCTGGTTCTACAAATGAAGGTAAGTATTAATTTAATTTTTTAACAAAAGCTTGCTGCCTTTACTAAGTAGGTAGTTTAGCAAGGTTTTACACTGCAAATCACCATTGCACTCAGTGAGACTGCTCCTACATTCCTGAAGAGCTGTCTGCTAAGCTTAGAAATTAACCCATGATGAGCCTGTGCCCTTGTGATTTAAAACACACATATGTTACATATGTCCTATCTCTTAGAAAGTTAGCCTTTATTTCTGTATGCATTACACTTAATTCTCATTACTATTTATGCCTCTTCCTAACTTAGAAAAACTTTCAAAGATATGATACACTGTTTGCTTCATTATGTTATAATCGTGAATATGCCAAGGGCTCAAAATCAGATAATGCCTTTGTTTAAACTTAAAAGTCTTTTAAAAGTGGTGTTTGACTCCTAGTTTCTCATATTCCATTGATATCCCCTATAATTCACAGGGACATGCTATTATAGAATGAGTTCATCACTGAAAAATATAGATATCTAAATTACAAAATAAAATCATAATTATTCATCTCCTCATAATACTTTTAAGAAAAGGAATAAATCCATTTCTAAACATTTTGTGCCTCTACCAAGATAAAGACCTAATAACTAGACTGGATGTTTTTCCTGGAGAAGCTCTGTTTATATATTTACAGGTCCCTGTAGATGCCAGACCAGCTGATTGTGCCAGGCCTTCTCCATGGACAGAGACTTCCACACCTGTCACTTCCTTCAAGCCTACATCAGAGCAATTATCATCTGCAGACTCTCCACTGTGCCAGAGACACCAGCAAAAGAAGACACTGGAGACACAGTTCCTGATTTCATCTAATTGGACTTTTAATTCTATACCCCGGGGGATACAGGGGATTGGACCTCCTCTTCCTACAGCAGGGAAGGCGTTGTACAGCCTTAAAAGAGGAATGTTGTGTCTATGTAGATAAGACTGGACTCATGGAGGACAGTCTAAGAAGGGTAAGAGATAGCCTAGAAAAGCAAAAGAGAGAGCGAGAACAAGAGTCCTGGTATAAAAACTGGTTTTCCACATTCCCATGGCTCTCTACCTTGCTACCTTCGATTTTAGGACCCTTTATAGGCATGCTTCTGTTAATTTACTTCGGTCCTTGGGCCTTTCAGCGACTTGCACATTTTATTAAATCTCAAATAGATTCTGTTTTGCCTAGGATTCTGTTTCAGTACATTATCATCACGTGGAAACCAGAACAATTGACAAGGAGCAGGAGGGCGACAAACAAGGCGAGGTGCCTATAACACATCGAGAAAGGCTCAATTTCCACAAATTCCTAAAGTAATGCCATCTGGCCCTTACTCTTTCATCCCTGGGCTTGTAGGAGGAATGGTAAGATGACCCAAGGTAGCCATCTTAATGATGGGCAACTTCCTCCTGCCCCTGACCAACCTAAGACACGGAGCCTTGAGGACCACAAGGTAATCCTATGATGGGTAAGGCTGGGGCTTGAGAGATCGATCCTAAGACAGAGATGGCTACACCTCTTTTGGTCATCTTTTCCTCTGCCCAGTTTCTCCCCAAAAAGCTCTGATTGCTTGCACAGAGAGCATTCTTGTCACAGCCATTCCAGCCGGGACTCCAGAAGGAGCCCCACAAAGCACCAATGATGATAACATTGCTGGGCAGTTAGCCAATGACGGGCACCTTCCCAGGGCCACACCCACCTAAGACAGGGGTCTCTGGAGGCTGGCAGAGATATCCAGAGACGGAAAAGGGATGGTGGATGACTGGGTTGATTCCTAAGACAGGTGCTGCCCCATTATTCTGGTGCCTCAATGGTTGTCTGACCTCTGCTCTCTATTATACAGAGAAGGGTGAGATGTAAGGAGCCATTCTAAGCTACATGGCCACAAACGCTCAGCCCTGAGATGGCTGTTGCAGGGTTGTGAGATTGTTAAACAAAAGCCTTTCCCACAAATTGATGGCACAGAAGACTCCAGGAACTGACCGGCCATAAAAGATAAGGGGCATCCCTGGATAATCTCCACCAAGACCTGAACCATTTGGTCTGGCATCATCCTGTCTTCATCTCCTAGATAAGTCGCCTTCCTTTCTCACTAGTCGCCTTCCTTTCTCACCACCTGAATGCCT
The DNA here is from genome assembly GCA_964023405.1 of Apodemus agrarius. Lineage (NCBI taxonomy): Eukaryota > Metazoa > Chordata > Mammalia > Rodentia > Muridae > Apodemus > Apodemus agrarius. The sequence goes on from OZ030005.1 coordinate 18,514,820, forward strand.
TAATTAAAGACTAGAGTGCAAGCATCTCACACTGCCCCTATCTCACCTTCTTTGATCTGCCATACCAGGAACTGGCTGAAGCAATAAACTGATTATTTAGATACCAGACCTCCTTACAGGAACCAGTTAATTGACAAACTGGCCTTCAACCTAAGTGTCTATCCCTCATCCCAAGACATCCCATTTGGCTGTTTCAAGATTTACTGCCTTTGTCTCACTTCCCCACCTTACTGCTTATAAGCCATTGCTTTCCAAATATTAAACAGACTCTACTTAAAGCTTGTCGTACGCAGGGTCTCAGTTCTTTCTCTCCCCCCCCCATGACCCCTAGGTAGCACCTCTCTGGGGACCCTGGAATAACTGGACCTGCTGGTCGGGTACAGATATCCCTTGGCTTAGTGTTGACTAAGGGATTTTAAGGCTCAGAGAAATTGCAATGCTAGAGTGGATATGGTGTGTAAAACCTAATCCTCCACAATGGGAAGGTCCAGAAGACATGCCCTTCACCAGTCCTATAAGACGCAAACTGGTGAGAGGGGCACCGGCACATGTGAAGAGTTTTGGTTTTGTCCTTTTCCTTGTGTCAGACCTTAGGGTTGGAGATGCTGCTGCTCAATTAGATGAATTTAATGCAGTGGGTTTAATTGGACCCTGAGGTAGCAGGAACCAGGTGGCAGCACTGGCCAGAGACAAGGTGATTGTGTAAGACCCGAAAGAAAAAACGAGGGCACCCCAGGACCCCACGCCTTGGAAGTTGTCACCCCATTCACTCACAAGAAACAGTCTTGATGCAATAGCAGGAGGATTTTTATGCCAGAGCTCTGGGGTCACGGCCATTCCCCACGCGGGGTAGATGACAGTGAACCCCGGGTGCAGAAACAGGACTGCTTTTATAGATTTACAGCAAAACCCGCCTAACACAAGCCACTCCATAGCTTCCAAGTCAATCAGTTTAAATTATCCCAGCCTGCACTCTCTGAGAACCAATCAGTTTCCTATAGAAGCCGGATAGACTAGTTAAGTCATTACCGCTTACATGGCCACTGTGTACACATTTTCTGCTCCGGGGTCAGGGCATCCGCCCTTGCCTCAGCTTCTCTGCAGGAGGCGAGGTGGGAAAAGACGCTAGGGACCTTCCAGCCTGCAGCCCTCATCCTTTCAATTGTAGTTATTATAATGGACAGTGTTGACAAAACAACGTTTATAAGGACCTAGCCTTAATGGTCAGCACGGGAGAGGTGAAATTTATAATGGTATGACTTGTATGACCCTTTAGTATTGGCTGATCAATCATGGTGTTTCTAGGCATAAAATAAATAGGAAACTTACTGCATATCTGTTTGATCTGTACAAGCAGAAAAATTCTCAAACAAATGAAAGGCTACATTGGATGTTTGCAAACGACAATCTTAACCAGTGAATCAATTTTGAGATTTGGGTCAGTTTGTATACTCAGAGCCCCTTGAAGGAAGGGGTGGCCAAGTTCCTCTGAGAAAGGATCTTGATAAGACACCTAAGAGTTTTGCTGTTAGCCTTCCTCCAGTTCTTTCCTAGAGGGACCTACGGCCTCTTACAAGAGACATTGTACGCCAGAGGAAAGGAAACAACCAGACCTTCCAGGGTCTGTTGGATACTGGTTCCAATTGACACTGATCCCAGGAGATCCCAAGAAACATTGTGGCCCTCCAGTTAAAGTAGGGGCTTATGGAGGCCAGGTGATTAATGGCTGATATCCAACTCACAGTAGGTCTACTAGGTCCTTGAACATATCCTGTGGTCATTTCCCAGCTGCAGAATGTATAATTGGTATAGATATACTTAACAGTTGGCAGAATTCTCACATTGGTTCCCTGACCTGTGGAGCGAGGGCTATTATAGTTGGAAAGGCTTCAGAGTTGCTTCTGCCAAAGAAAATAGTGAAACAAAAACAGTACCGTATTTCTGTAGGAATTGAAGAAATTATTGCCACAAAGGAGGACTTGAAAGATGCAGGGGTGGTGGTTCCCACCACATCTCCCTTTAACTCTTCCACCTGGCCAGTGCAGATGACAGATGGATTATGGAGAATGACAGTTGACTATCAAAAACTAAATCAGGTAGTGATTCTGACTGCAGCTGCTGTACCAGATGTAGTTTCGTTACTTGAGCAAATTAACACACATCTTCTGCTACCTGGTATGTAGCTATTGATCTGGCAAATGCCTTCTTCTCAGTACCTGTCCATAAGGATCACCAGAAGCAATTTGCTTTCAGTTGGCAAGGCCAGCAGTATACCTTTACAGTTTTGCCTCAAGAATATACTAACTCTCCTACCCTGTGTCATAACTTGATCATCTGTCTCTTCCACAAAATATCACATTGGTGCACTATATTGTTTATGATTGCTAATTGGACCAAGTGAGCAGGAAGTAGCAACCAATTTGGACTCATTTGTAACACATATGTGTGTCAGAGGATGGGAAATAAATCCAACCAAAATTCAAGGACCATCTACCTCAGTGAAATTCTTAGAAGTCAATGGTGTGGGGCATGCAGAGATACTCCTTCTAAGGTAAAAGATGGGTTATAGCACCTGGCCCCCTCCCACCACCAAGAAAGAAGCACAATGTTTAGTGGGTCTGTTTGGATTCTACAGATGGCACATTCCTCACTAGGGGGTGTCACTCAGGTTCATTTACCAAGTGACTCGGAAAGTGCTAACTTTGTGTGGGGCCTGGAACAGGAGAAGGCTCTTCAGGTCCAGGCTGCTGTGCAGGCTGCGCTACCACTTGGACCATATGATCCAGCAGACCCGGTGGTACTTGAGGTGTCGGTGGCAGATAGAGATGCTGTTTGGAGCCTCTGGCAGGCCCCTGTAGGTGAATCACAGAAGAGACCTTTGGGATTTTGGAGCAAAGCTCTACCGTCATCCACAGACAACTACTCTCCCTTTGAAAAACAGCTCTTGGCCTGCTATTGGGCCTTAGTGGAAACTGAACATTTGACAATAGGACACCAAGTTACCATGTGACCTAAACTGCCCATCAGGAGCTGGGTGTTATCAGACCCTCCAAGTCATAAAGCAGGATGTGCACAGCAGCAATCTATTGTCAAATGGAAGTGGTATATACATGATCGGGCCAGAGCAGGTCCTGAAGGCACAAGCAAGTTACATGAAGAAGTTGCTCTGCTGGGCAGTGGTGGCGCACGCCTGTAATCCCAGCACTTGGGAGGCAGAGGCAGGCAGACTTCTGAGTTTGAGGCCAGCCTGGTCTACAAAGTGAGTTCCAGGACAGCCAGGGCTACACAGAGAAACCCTGTCTCAAAAAAACAAAAACAAAAATAAAATAAAATAAAATAGAATAAAATAAAATAAAATAAAATAAAATAAAATAAAATAAAATAAAATAAATAAGTTGCTCAGATGCCTATGGTTTCTACTCCTGTTACAATGCCATCTGCTGTCAAGCTTGCACCGATAGCCTCATGGGGTGTCCCCTATGACCAGCTGACTGAAGAAGAGAAGACTAGGACCTGGTTTACTGATGGCTCTGCACAATATGTAGGCACCACCCAGAAGTGGACAGCTGCAGCATTACAACTCCTTTCTGGGACAACCCTGAAAGATACAGGTGAAGGAAAATCTTCACAGTGGACAGAACTTCAGGCAGTACACATGGTATTACAGTTTGTTTGGAAGAAGAAATGGCCAAATGTACGATTGTTCACTGACTCGTGGGCTGTAACCAATGGATTGGCTGGATGGTCAGGGACGTGGAAAGATCACGACTGGAAAATTGGTGAGAAAGATATCTGGGGAAGAAGATGTGGATAGATCTCTCCAAGTGGGCAAAGGATGTGAAGATATTTGTGTCCCATGTAAATGCTCACGAAAAGGTGACTTCAGCTGAGGAGGAGTTCAACAATCAAGTGGATAGGATGACCCGTTCTGTGGACAGTCAGCCTCTCTCCCCAGCCATCCCAGTTATTGCCCAGTGGGCACATGAACAAAGTGGCCATGGTGGCTGAGTCGGAGGTTATGCTTGGGCTCAGCAACACAGACTCCCACTCACCAAGGCTGACCTGGCTACAGCTGCTGCTGAGCACCAGATCTGCCAACAGCAGAGACCAACGCTGAGCCCCAGATACGGCACCATTCCTCGAGGTGACCAGCCGGCAACCTGGTGGAAGGTTGACTACATTGGACCACTTCCCCCATGGAAAGGACAGCGTTTTGTTCTTAAAGTAGATACTTATTCTGGTTATGGATTTGCCTTTCCTGCATGTAATGCTTCTATCAAAAACACTGTCTTAGTTAGGGTTCAATTGCTGTGAACAGAAACCACAACCAAGGCAACTCTTTTAAGGACAACATTTAATTGGGGCTGGCTTACAGGCTCAGAGGTTCAGCCCATTATCATCAAGGCAGGAACATGGCAGCATCCAGGCAGGCATGGTGCAGGAGGAGCTGAGAGTTCTACATCTTCATCTGAAGGCTGCTAGTTGAAGACTCATTTCCAGGCAGCTAGGATTTTTGTTTTTGTTGGTTTTTTTAGAGACAGGGTTTCTCTGTGTAGCCCTGGCTGTCCTGGACCTCACTTTGTAGTCCAGGCTGTCCTTGAACTCAGAAATTTGCCTGCCTCTGCCTCCCAAGTGCTAGGATTAAAGGCGTGTGCCGCCCGGCTCATTTTGGGCTTCTAATGCGCTTAAACCAACAGGCTAAGAAAGGAATAACAGTGTTAGGAGGGGTGACAGATCCAGATTACCATGGGAAAATTGGATTGCCTCTCCACAATGTGTCAGCGCCCCCACTGCCACAGTACCAAGTATCAGGCGTAGGCCTGGGGGATTGATATAAAACACAGACATGGGTCATTCTGTAAAGAGAATGCCAAAACTTTACTGAGAGACCAGCAATATATATACTAGAGGCCAGGGAAGGGAACAGGAGAAAACAATCATAGCCATACGTCAGGCACCTGGGAAGTCCCGGGCTGGAAGGCAGGAATCAAGCTAAGCCACAGGATGTTTTGCTCTCAAGAAACCTGGGCAAACAGCTCAGCTGGGGCGTTGAGCCCAGCTCACCGGTTCCCAACAACAGTGGAGGTAAGAAGGATCATGTCTGGAGTGCAGAGCCTTTAGGGCATCTCTTAGTGCTGTGAGGTCCTGTGATTAAAGTCAGCGGGAAACTATAACAGCCTAATCCACGCAGGGTGACAAAGGGCACAGACCCAGCAGGAGTGAAGGTCACTTTTCCAGGAAAAGAGCCAAGCTGTTTGCAGAGGGTGGAGAAAATACAGAATGGGTGGTAGAGGGAAGTTGTAAACACCATCTAAGGCCATGTGACCAGTTGCAGAAATTAGGATTATAAGTGGTAATGAATGCTTCCATTTCATTTTGTTAAGAACATATTTGTATAGATATCTGTGCTTATTTCTAATTTCTTTAACATCAACTGAGAGACTGAGTATTTAAGTTGAGATACTAAAAGAATGTTCCCAGGGAACATTGACCTATTCTAAATTTACAATGTGGTGTTTTTTTTGTTTGTTTGTTTGTTTGTTTTTGTTTTTGGGGGGTTTTGTTGTTGTTGTTTTGGTTTTTCAAGACAGGGTTTCTCTATGTAGCTCTGACTGTCCTGGAACTCACTCTGTAGACCAGGCTGGCCTCAAACTCAGAGATCCACCTGCCTCTGCCTCCCAAGTGCTGGGATTAAAGGCGTGTGCCACTACCGCCCGGCTACAATGTGTTTGTGACTGTACAAGATATAGCTATATCATGTTAGGCGTATTTATGACCTGGTTATTGTTTCATTTGGACATGAGATATGATTTGTGTCAACTTGACAAGGGGTGGATGTGACGGCTATTCCTGCTTGTCAACTTGATTACATCTAGAACGAACTACAATCCAGAATTGGAGGGCACACCTGTGATCCCGATCTTGAGGCTGGAAGACAGGTTTTGACCTGGATCTTGACATGGAGATCTTGAGGCATAGTGGCCATGAAAAGCTGAGGCCCAGGCAAGGTAGTACAGGCTTTTAATCCCTAGAGACTGAAGCAAGCGGATCTCTGAGTTCAAGGTCAGCTGGGACAAAGCAAGTTTGAAATTCAGGCTTGGTGGCACGCACCACTAATCTGGGCCACACCTGCTGGACACCTACATGAGGACATTGGAAGAAGGAAGATTCACTCTTCATCAACTGCTTGCACTGACTCGCCAGCACATCTGTTGGAACCAGCTTTTACAGACGACCAGCTGAAACAACCAGCCTTACCTTGTGGGACTGAGCAACTACTAGATTCTTGGACTTCCCATTCACAGCTGCCCATTGTTGGGTTAGCTGGACTACAGACTCTAAGTCATTTCCTTAATGTATATAGAGACATTCCATAAGTTCTGTGACTCTAGAGAACCCTAAGGCAGTGTGTAAATATTCTTTCACTAATTCTTTCACTAATTAACCCATAACACTCTTTTCCTTATTTACATAGAGGGTTGGCAGGTACTAGACTTTCTCTCTCTCCTTAAGACAGTGGCACTATTAGGAGGTGTAGCCTTGTTGGAATAGGTGTACCACTATGGGCATGGGCTTTTGTTTTTTTTTTTTTTTTCTTTTGGTTTTTTTTGTTGTTGTTGGTGGTGGTGGTGGTTTTTCAAGACAGGGTTTCTCTGGGTAGCCCTGGCTGTCCGGGAACTCACTCTGTAGACCACGCTGGCCTCGAACTCAGAAATCCGCCTGCCTTTGCCTCCCAAGTGCTGGGATTACAGGCGTGCGCCACCACTGCCTGGCTCAGATCCAGTTTTCCTTGTTGACATTTAGTAGCATGGCTATGTCTATGACTCACTGGATAGAGCTAACATACAGGTTAAAACAAAAGACCTGCAAACAGGGTATGGTGACACTTACCTGTAATCCCAGTTCTCCAGAGGCAGAGACTCAGTGTCATGCTTAGCTACTTAGTGAATTCAAGGACAGCTTGGGCCCTACCCGAGTCTCAGTTGCAAAATAGGGCTGGATAGATAGATGGCTGTTTTCCCAAAGGACTTGGGTTTAACTAGCATTCACACAGGTGCTCACGACCACCTGCAACTCCAGATCCAGGGAATCCTGAACCCCCTCCCCCTGACCTCCCCAGGCACAAACATGGTGGAGACATACACGCAGGCAAGCATCCACACACATAAAACAAAATTTGAGAATTATTTTTAAGGCCGGGCAGTGGTGGCGCACGCCTTTAATCCCAGCACTTGGAAGGCAGAGGCAGGCGGATTTCTGAGTTTGAGGTCAGCCTGGTCTCCAGAAACCCTGTCTCAAAAAAGAAAAGAAAGAAAGAGAAAGAGAGAGAGAGAGAGAGAGAGAGAGAGAGAAGGAAGGAAGGAAAGAGAAAGAAAAAAAGAAAGAAAGAAAGAAAGAAAGAGAAAGGAAGGAAGGAAGAAAAGAAAAGAAGTATTTTTAAGAGCTGATTATGGTGGCACACGCACTCGGGAGGCAGAGTGAGACCGTGTCTCAAAAAAAAAATATATATATTCTGGAGCTAGATCCACTCACTTACCCCTACTAGCAGTCATGGCCTCTAAAAGCCACTCGGTTTCTTTTCTGAGTCGTGAAGACAGAGATGTGCTAATTTGACAAAGATCGAAACAGTAAGCTTTAGTTGATGCTTTCGGTTTCGGTTAGTGGGGTCATTTTTATCCTCTAGAGCCCTTTTCCTGTAAATCGCAGATGACCGTGTCTGGGGTTAAAGGTGACAGGACTGTTTAAGGCGTTTAGGGGTGGAGCCTTCTTCCACTGGGATGCCTACTCGAAATAATAGTTGTTACCAGATGCCAGGCGTCCGCTGCGGATTTAGGGTCACTCCAAGTGTTGCGGAACCGCTAGGACTGTGCCAGAGCCCTGGCCTAGTCTGTGTCCCCTGGTGGACCCCTAAGCCGTCTACCTGTCCTAAGCCGGAAGGAGGTGGGGTCCGGCACCAAAGGGCTGGACACTCAGAGAGGTTTCGCCTGGGAGCGTTAGGCAGAGTTATGGCTAATGCGGTCCTCCAGGCCGCGGAGGGGAGCTGGCAGGGGTGCGGGTGAGCACCAGCGGGCTGGGAGGAGGGGCGGCTTTGGGGACAGCGAGGGACGTGGGCGGCAGCGGATGGCTTCGGGGCTGTTAGTCTCGGGGTGGATGGCTGCCTGTCGCGGAGGCTGCTGATCACTAACGTCTGACTCCTCCCCTCCCGCAGTCCCAGCCAAGCGGGAAGCGGGAACCATGGGTGCCTGGACATCCAGGACCCAGGTCCCGACGCCGGAGCCCGACCCCCAGGAGGCCCTGGACCTGAGCCGTCTGCCCCCGGAGCTGCTCCTGCTGGTCCTGAGCCACGTGCCCCCGCGCACGCTGCTGAGGCACTGCCGCCGAGTGTGCCGCGCCTGGCGCGCCCTGGTGGATGGCCAGGCCCTGTGGCTGCTGCTGCTGGCGCGAGACCACAGCGCCGCGGGCCGCGCCCTGCAGACGCTCGCCCGCCGCTGCCTGCCCCCTGCCCGCGGGGACACGCCCTGCCCGCTGGGCCAATTCTGCGCCCTGAGACCGTTAGGACGCAACCTCCTCAGCAACCCCTGTGGCCAAGGTGAGGTGCTGCGGGGGCGGGGCCTAGAGGAGGCCGAGGGGCGGGGCCCCAAGAATGCTAATGAACCGAGCCAGGAAGGAATCCACCGGAAGGGATTAAGGGCGGGGTCGCGAGACACGTAATGGGCGGGGCCTAGAGGTAAACCGAGAGGCGGGGCTACAGATGAAGCCGAGGGAGGAGCTAGAAGTGGGGTCACCTTTGACTACTGAGTGGCTGGAAGCACCTGACCCACGTAAGGGAGCTTTGGAGGGGACCAAACTGCATATCCTCTATCGGAGACTGGATGCACAGAGAGGCACCAATGAACAATTAAAGTCAACGCAGAAATATCTTTTGTTTGATTGGCTTCTACACTTTAACAGCTTATTTTCATTATGTATATGTGTGCTTGTTGGAGGTCAAAACAGATTCCCTGGGACTGGAGTTTCAGGCTAAGCCTCCTGGCTTGGAAGCTGGGAACTGACCTCAGGTCCTCTAGAAGAGCAGTTCCAAGCTTTTAAATTTTCTTAGTATTTTTTGTTTCTGTTTTGTTTGTATTTTGTTTTTGCGGGCTGGAAAGATGGCTCAGCGGCTAAGAGCGCTGGCTGTTCTTTCAAAGGACCTGAACTCAGGTCCAAACCCAACCCTCACCGGGCAGTGGTGGCGCACGCCTTTGATCCAAACACAACCATCTGTAACTCCAGTCTCAGGGAGGTCACTCTTTCTTCTGGCCCTCTGCAGGTACCAGGCATATACACATCACGCAGACATAAACTTTTAATTTTTAAAGTTATTTGTGTGCGTGTTAAAGGGCTCAAGCCTCGTGGTACAGGTGGTGGGTGGTCAGCGGCCAACTCTGTATCATCAATTCCCTCATTAGTTTTGTATTAAGTCTGATGGTTAGTTAGACTAAAGTTTTCCCACTGAGCTTGTCCTGTCTTCTCAGGTTTCTAATTCTTTTCAAACTTGAGGGTGAGGGAGGTGCGGTGCGGCTTGAATTCAGCCGCAATCCAGAAGCTGCCGCATCCCTGGTACCGCGATTACCGCCTCCTTTTTTTTTTTCTCTGCAGAAGGGCTGCGCAAGTGGATGGTGCGGCACGGTGGGGATGGCTGGGTGGTGGAGAAGAACAGGAAACCTGTACCTGGGGCCCCTTCACAGACCTGCTTCGTGACTTCCTTCAGGTGAAAGTCCTCCCCGTCCCACCCTCCCCCTCCAACCCCCAACAAGGGCCAGAGCCCTTGAAGAGAGCTCCGCAGGTTCTCAGGGACTGAGGACCAACCACAGTCTCACCTTCCTAGCTGGTGTCGCAAGAAGCAGGTGGTGGACCTGGTGGAGAAGGGTCTGTGGCCAGAGCTGCTGGACAGTGGCGGCGTGGAGATTGCCGTGTCTGACTGGTGAGTCTGGGGACAGGAAAAGCCCGTTAGTTAGTAAGCACTGGAGCCCAGGGCTCACACTTGTAATCCCAGCCCTTGGGAGGCTGAAAGTAGAGGATTATGTGAATCCCAGGATGGCGTAGGTGACCTGGAATCCCAACTCCAGGGTGGGCTCCATGTGAGACGTGTTTCCAACCTGATCCTGTAAGAGTGTTGCCGCTCTCTACAGAGTTTTTATTGGGGCTTCCTGGATTGACTGACCAGTTAGCTGCTGCCTCTGCGGTTAACCACAGGCCAGCTGACACTAGCTCACAACCCTAAATTACACTGTGGCTCTTTGAAAAGTGGCCGAGTTTGGCCTATGCCTATCTGTGGACATGGCCAGGCCTTGTCCTCAATCAATATGGTAGATTGTCATTTAGTCATAACCTGGGTTTCCAAAAAAGAAACACCAGGCAGGCATGGCTTTGCAAGGGTCAGAGGTCATTTGAGTGCATTTTACTGGGGGAGTCAAACTGGAGCCAAGAATCGAACCCAGGGCCTCGTGCATGCTAGGGAAAGTCTCCACGGCTAGACCTCACAGTCCAGGTCTTTTTTTATTTTGAGGCAGAGTCTCACCAAGGTGCCTTGTACTTGAGATGCTCCTACATCAGCCTCTGAAACAACTGGAATTCCATGCCTGGGCCACCTGGCGCTCTCTGCCTGCTTGTTCAGCTTTTTTTTTTTTTTTTTTTTTTTTTTTTTTTTTTTTTTTGGAGGCGAGGTCATGCTATGTAATCCTGACTGACCTGGAACTCTCCTCAGGCCAGACTGGCCTCGAACTCACAGAGATCCATTTGCCTCTGCCACCACACCCAGCAGCACCCAGCTCCTTGCATGAGTTCTGGGCTTCATCCCAGGCTGTCTCATTCTTGTGCCGCAAGCCCTTCACTCACTCAGCCATCTTGCCAGCCCCTCAAGACCCTTGTGAGGAACTTAATATGTAAACGCCCCTCCCCCAAAGAGGTAGGTGACACATTGAGACCCCGCCTTCCCACAGGTGGGGAGCTCGACACGACAGCGGCTGTAAGTACCGTCTCTTTGTCACGCTTCTCGACGCTCACCAGAACGTCATAGATAAGTTCTCTGCAGTGCCAGACCCCATCGAGCAATGGAACAATGACACCTACCTGCAGGTGAGCCTCTCGCCAAAGAAGGGCTCCTCACTGCATGGGGACTGTCTGTGCGGACCGTGATGGTCTCATCAACATGGTCACCAGCAGTCATTTTTACTATCTCTCTGTCTTTGGGTTTTTGTTTTGTTTTTAAGATTATTTATTTATGTATAGGGGTGTTTTGTCTGCATGTATGCACACCGGAAAAGGGCATCAGATCCCATGGGTCTACCATTATAGACAGTTATGAGCCACTATGTGGGTGCTGGGAATTGAACTCAGGACCTCTGGAAGAGCAGCCAGCACTCTTAACTGCTGAGCCATCCCTCCAGCCCTGCCATCTTTGGTTTTAAATTTATTTGTGTGTGTGTGTGTGTGTGTGTGTGTGTGTTCTGTATGTATATGGGGCTCTACCTGTGCATGTGGAAGGCAGAGAGATCTGTGTCATATGTCTTTCTCTTATGCTCCACCTTGGTTTTTGAGACAGTGTCTCTCACTGAACGGGGAGCTCACTGACTGGCTGACTGACTGGCCAGTGAGTTCTGAGGATCCACTTTGCCTGCTCCAGCACCAGAGTTACAGATATGCGTATCACCACAGCCAGTTTGGGTGCCGGGGATCTTAACTTGGGTTCCTCATATTTGTACGCCAGGCACTGAGCCGGTTCCCAGGCCCCGCTCCCTTATGTCTTCAGAGTCAGTACACGGGAAAGCTGGGCTAGCGGTTCTGGCTGAAGTCTCTACTGTGAAAACAGTAACATTCAGCCCTTGAAGGGCAGGATGGTGGTGGTGGGTGATCATAACAACTGGCAGTCTGCCCGCCCTGGAGTGCCCACGATATGAGGAATCACTGGTGATTTGGATTCAAAGCTCCTGCATGAGATCTCTAGGCCAGTCTACACTGAGATTCCTCACATCATGGCCACCACTGGACAGACTTCTTCCACAGTGACTAGAGCTGAGGGAGCCAAGAGAAATTATCTCCAGCTCTTTTGTGTGTCCTGACCGGGCTTGGGAAGTCACACGTGACAAGACCTAGTCCAGCTCGCTTGCTTCTGACACCTTGTTTTTTTGTTTGTTTGTTTGGTCTCATGTAGCCCAGGCTGGACTCCAACTTATTGTGTAGCTGAGGCTATCCTTGAGCTCCTGGTTCTCACTTCTGTCTCCCGAAAGCTGGGAATAATTGCAGATGTGTACAGCCCAGCCCCACCCAGAATTCCTGCCACATTCTTGGTGATCAAACTTCTTTTAAGCCGGGCGGTGATGGCAGACGCCTTTGGTCCCAGCACTTGGGAAGCAGAAGCAGGCGGATTTCTGAGTTTGAGGCCAGCCTGGTCTACAGAGTTCCAAGACAGCCAGGGCTACACAGAGAAACCCTGTCTTAAAAAACCAAAAACAAAACAAAACACACACACACACAAAAAACAAAACCAAAACCAACGCCTCTTTTTTGGGGATGGGTTCTTTTGTTTGTTCCTTTCTCTTTGAAACAGTTTCTTACTATATAACCCAACTGTTGAGGACTGTGTAGGTTGAGTCTCTAACTTTCCTTCCTCCCCGCCTCAGTCCCCCAACCCAGTGATGGCGGGAGCCCCAGTTTCTCACCTGCTAATGAGAACATGGCAAGGGCCATCGTCTGGGAAATCAGACTGGCTGGCAGAAGGGCTGTGTGCGAGGCTGACTGACTCTTCTACCCCCCAGGTCACCCACGTGTTCTCCAACATCAGGAGGGGAGTACGTTTCGTGTCTTTTGAACACTGGGGCCAGGACACACAGTTCTGGGCTGGCCACTATGGGGCCAGAGTGACGAACTCCAGCGTGATTGTCCGAGTCTGTCAGCCTTAGTCTAAAGGCTGCCATTTTGGCAAGACTGTGCCTTCCTGGAGCTGTTGGCTGGAATCCCTGCCGAGTCAAGCACTGTACCTCCCTGGCACACGGAACTCTGGGATCCAGTGAAGGGTCCTGCTGGGTCTTGTCCTCAGAGTCTGGAACATTGAAGTCCTCCATCAGATCTACCTATTGCTGCTGCTTTAGAGCATGGATGCATGGGTGCCCAGATGCATAGGTGTCTGTGCGCATGGGTGCTCGGATGTATGGGTGCATGCATCTCAGGTCACAAGCTGCCTCTATTTCAGTTCGATCGCCCTATTTGGCCTGTCCCTGATATTGATACCCCACCCTTTTTTGAGACAGGGCACCCCAGCTGACTACAACCTTCCTGCCCTTGATGCTCCTGTGCTGGGGCACCCACACCACTCAGTTTGCGCAGTGCTGGAGATGAGCCCAGGGTTCTGTGCATGCCAGGCAAGCATTCTACCATCTGAGGAACGCACCAGCGTCCTCTCTGGTTTTGTCCTATTGCTGCCTCAGGGACTTTCTCTGTCCCTTCCCTGAAGCTGTCTACTAACGGCTGGACTTAGGATTTATGGGTAGCAAAATTCCAGCTCCCTGGGGTAAGGAACCAAAGCTCTCTTGGCTACAACCAGGCCTCAGCATTGAAGGGTGTCTTAGGGTGTGTCTTAGGGTATGTCTGCCCACAGATTTTCTCCAGACAGTTAGGAAGTGCCTAGAGTCCAGGCCCTGATCCTCAAAGATGCCTATAATTGTGTAATATTTAAAGTTATTTTTCATTTTCTCAAACAATGAGAGAATAATACACTGGCAATATCTATCTGCCAATCGCACTGTAATAAATTATTTTGCCTAAACTCGTTCATATTGTTTTCTTCGTTTGTTTTGGTCTTTTTAAATGCTTCACGTGATTGTTATTGTGGTTTTAAGACAGGATCTCACTATATGACCCTGGCTCACCTGGAACTCACTATACAGCTGCTCGTCTCTCTCTCTCTCTCTCTCTCTCTCTCTCTCTCTCTCTCTCTGTGTGTGTGTGTGTGTGTGTGTGTTTTGAGAGTTTTGAGAGAGAGAGAGAGAGAGAGAGAGAGAGAGAGAGAGAGAAACAGGTGGGGCCTCATACCAGCCAATCGGACAAAGGGAAGGCTGTCTATGGCAGGCACACTCCACGGTGGGTGGGTCTGCACAGCCAGGAGAACAGGCGGGCGCCCCCTTCCCGGCGCATACTCACCAGGGGACAGAGGGTGGGGGAAGTAACGTGGAGGCCTAATCCATGCTCCTACTCAGTGGGTTTTGATAAGAAGAGACAGTCTATAGTTTCAAAGCTTTATTATAGAAAAGTAGGAAGAGAAAAGGAGATAGAGAAGAGGAAGAGATGACAGAGGGATGAGAGCCATGACCACATGGACAGAGGGGAAGAATGGGGAGGCCGGGGACAAAGGGCCAGAATGAGAGAAAAAACGAGATCGAGTAAGGAGGGGCAGAAGCCTTCATTTAAAGCTGTTGCCAGGTAACCGTGGGGCGGGGAAAGCCTGGCTGTACCCAGGTGACTGCAGGGGTGGAGTCCAGCCAGAATGCTAAGGGCCTGGGGCGTGGCCATATGTGACTGATGGCCACAGGGTTATGGAGTTGAGGAGCCAGCAATCTGGGAGCATGGCTCATTGGTTTTGTCCCTTGTAGAATGTTCTACTGGGTCTCCAGAGTAAGCCTTTATCAACCAGGCCACAGACTGCCTTACACGGTCGTGTGCGTGTGTGTGTGTGTGTGTGTGTGTGTGTGTGTGCCTGCCTTTGTGTGCTGGGTGGTAGTGCATGTATACCACAGTAAGCATGTAGCGATCAGAGGGCAATTTGGGGGAGTCAGCTCTTTGCACTATATAGATCCTAGATCCTACGGATCAAACTGGGGTTCTGGGGTTTGGTGGCAAGCACTTTCACCCACGGAGCCATCTTGACAGCCACTATTTTGACTTTTTTTTTTTTTTTTTTTAAATCAAGGCAGGGTCTTCCTATGGTATGGCTGGCCTGGAACCCATTACAATCCTTCTTCCTGTGCTTCCCAAAAGGCAGCATTACAAGCAACACGTGCCCAGCTTGCTTCAGGTCTTTGTTTCATTTTTGAGACCTCAAGCTCGCTGTCTAGCCAGCTACGGCCTTGAACCTCGGAACCTCCTTCCTCTGCCTCCCAAGTGCTAGAGACCGAACTCAAGTCCCTGTAAGAACAGCACTCGGTTCTAACCACTGAGCCATCTTGGCACCACCAGGTTTTCTGAGTGGGAGATTTATTTATTTATAAATAATTGTTTGGTCTTTATTGTATGTGTGTCATGGTTTGAATATACTTGGCCCAGGGAGTGGCACTATTTGGAGGTGTGGCCTTGTTGGAGTAGGTGTGTCGCTCTTGAGTGTGGGCTTAAGACCCTCATCCTAACTGCCTGGAAGCGAGTTTTCCACTAGCAGCCTTCAGATGAAGATGTAGAACTCTCAGCTCCTCCTGCACCATGCCTGCCTGGATGCTGACATGCTCCTGCCTTGGTGATAGTGGACTGAACCTCTGAACCTGTAAGCCAGCCCCAATTAAATGTTGTTCTTATAAGAGTTGCCTTGGTCATGGTGTCTGTTCACAGCAGTAAAACCCTAAGACAATGTGTGTGTTTTGTCTGCATGTATGTCTGTGAACCATGTATGTGCAGTACCTGTAGAGGCCAGAAGAGGGCATCAGATCTCCTAGAACTACAGTTAAAAACAGTCTGAGCCACCCTGTGGGTGCTAGGAACTTAGCTCCAATACTCTGGAAGAGTAGCCAGGGCTGCTAGCCTCTGATCCATCTCTGCAACCCCAGGAGATTTATTTATTCCAGAAGTCATTAAAGCCACAGATGGCAGCAGCTTGATGGGCTTTGAGGACAATTCAGGCCCATGTGCCAAAATTTGGGTTCCTTCCTATGGGTTACAGAGGAAGAAGAGGTTCTAGACCTTGTAATTGATGAATGCCCATAGTCCGGGCTGTCAGGCTGTCTCTGCATCAGCTAAGGGTAGGGAGGGGAAAAAAATCTGGGAAAAAAAAAGAGTTGCTTGGGCCGGGCGTGGTGGCGCACACCTGTAATCCCAGCACTTGGGAGGCAGAGGCAGGCGGATTTCTGAGTTCGAGGCCAGCCTGGACTACAGAGTGAGTTCCAGGGCAGCCAGAACTAAACAGAGAAACCCTGTCTCGAAAAAACCAAAAAAAAAAAAAGAGTTACTTTAGTTGTGGAAGGCAAATTTCTGTAGCTTCAGGGACTGTCAATATCCAACCAAAATGAACAGGCTTTACAAAATGATTTCTCCTTGTAAGAGAGACCAAAGCGGCTGGAGAGATTGCTCAGCGGTTAGAGCACTGACTGCTCTTCCAAAGGTCCTGAGTTCAAATCCCAGCAACCACATGGTGGCTCACAACCATATTTAATGAGATCTGATGCCCTCTTCTGGGGGTGTCTGAAGACAGCAACAGTGAACTTAGATATAATAAATCAATAAATCTTAAAAAAATAAAAGAAAGAAGTTTAAGGTAATAAAATAAGAGAACTGTAGAAAGAATCTCATGCAGGCAACAGGTGGGACACTGGCCGGAAGAGAGAGGATTCTGGGAAATAGTAGGAGAATCAAAGGGGCGACACTGAAGGAAGATTCTAGGATGAAGCATCCGGGACTGAAGGTGCTCACCAGCAGGGAGATGAATTCGGGTTAAAGGGAGGCTCTCTGGGAACATAGAGTCTGTCAGAGGCTGAGCAGAGGTAGCCAGCCACCTAGATGAACTCAGGGTGGAATAAAAGGAGACACGTTCTCCCAGGACATGTGAAGCTGAGGAGAGGTAACTAACCAAGTGGAGACATACAGCAGTTCCAATGGGTTGAATAAGTTATGAGCTACTTGGGGCTCACGGATTTGGCATTTATGAATAAATGAGTAGCCTCAGAGTCATCATTCCGGGAGCAGGGGCTCGGAGGAAAAACGGATTTATTTTTTTATAGACAACATCACTAGAAGAGAAGTGTGTCTCCTACAAGGTGAATTTTTTTGGGTCTTTTTGTTGTTGTTGTTGTTGTTTTGTTTTGTTTTTTTGTTTTTCGAGACAGGGTTTCTCTGTGTAGCCCTGGCTGTCCTGGAACTCACTCTGTAGAACAAGCTGGCCTCAAACTCAGAAATCCACCTGCCTCTGCCTCCCAAGTGCTGGGATTACAGGCGTGTGCCACCACGCCTGGCGTGAATTTTATTCTTGATCAAGAGTAAATGCTCAGAAGGGTCAAAGACACAGAAACAGGAATTGCATCTGCTTGTATTCTAACTCAGGTGGTGGCTGGGTCATCCTGTTGGCACAGGTCTTATTTCAAAGGCTTGTCCAGAAAGAATTGGCTCACAGAAAATGAAGGAAGGGGGAAGGGGGTCTCTGCTCCTGACCATCAGACCCCTGGAATGCAGGAGAAGCCTGTATGTAGATGAAGGCCTCTCTGGGTGGTGGGGTTAAAATATAGCATTGGCTGGGCGGTGGTGGCTCATGCCTGTAATCCCAGCACTTGGGAGGCAGAGGCAGGCAAATTCTGAGTTTGAGGCCAGCCTGGTCTACAGAGTGAGTTCCAGGACAGCCAGGGCTATACAGAGAAACCCTGTCTCAAAAACAAACAAACAAACAAACTAAAAAACAAAAAACAAAAATAAAAACAAAAAAATATATATCAGCATAAAAGTCTTACAAGGAGTTGGGGATTGGGGCTTTTTCGAATTCCTCGTCCTAAACTCAAGTTTCATAGTACTTGATAGAAATCACTTATATTTGATTTTTTTTTACACTGTGATCCAGGAAATGATCAGAAATAACCATTCCAGGAATGTACCAGACCTGGTAACACACACAGGCTTTGATCCCAGCACACTAGACAGGTGGAGCTCTGAGTTTCAGGCCAGCCAGGGCTACACACTGAAACCCTGCAACAAACAGCAAGGAGGAATACTTTTAAAAGCCAAATTTGACTTCAAATGAATGCATAGTCTCTCCACATTATATTCAAGTCAAACTGAGGTCAGCGAGCGTAGGGAATAGCTGAGCCGCCTAGAACACCGCCTGGCCTGGGCCCTTCCCTTTCCTGATAATGTACTTGGCAGCGTGTCTCCTTTAGCCGCATGGCGGTGCTCACATACCCATCTCGAAACTATGTACCTAGCAATTTTAGACTCCTGCCTCTACTCTCTGAAAAATGAGATAAACCCTCCCCCAACTATTCAGATATTACACCTAGACAGATTATATTCAGTTACAGTCTCCTTACCGTTTGAGTAGAAGAATGGAAAGACTGGTCTAGCCTGAACTAGTTTTGGGTGTATGTACAGCGGGACAAAGCTGTGTCCCCTGGTAAACTCATAGAGAGAATATTATATTTACCATCTTAGGCATGCAGAGGTCAGAGGGCAATTCTGAGTTGGCTCACCCTAGAATAATTGCCTAGAATCCCCCAGTGAGGGGCTGGGGGCATGGCTCGGTGGGACATAGGTTCAATCTCTAGCATTGGTGAGGGGGAGTTAACCCTGATTAACTACGGCCTTTGTTGACGATGATGTGTCAATGTGAGCTCAGAAACAGCACCAAATTCAGCATCCTGGTGAGGCACGTCAATAATGAGAACAATTATTGGTGTGGCAGGAGGGTCAGATGGGAACTTAGCAGAGACCTGAAACCAGTTCCAGTGTACAACATAGGGATGAAAGTCAACACAGAACTACTTGTTCTTTCTTTCTTTTTTGTTTTGTTTTGTTTCCTAAAGAAGGTTTCTCTGGTGAGTCCCTGGCTGTCCTGGCTGTCCTGGAACTCTGTAGACCAGGCTGGCCTCGAACTCAGAAATCTGCCTGCCTCTGCCTCCCAGAGTGCTGGGATTAAAGGCGTGTGCCACCACTGCCCGGCTCCAGCAATCATCTCTTATGTGCACTTCAAACCTTTTTGTTTTCTTTCCTTCTTTCTTTCTTTCTTTCTTTCTCTCTCTCTCTCTTTCCTTCCTTCCTTCCTTCCTTCCTCCTTTTTTCTTTCTCTTTCTTTCTTTCTTTCTTTCTTTCTTTCTTTCTTTCTTCCTTCAGAGAGCTGTAGAGATGACTCAGCAGTCCAGATTACTATCTCCCTTTCCAGGGGACCTGGGTTTGATTCCCAGCATCTACTTGGTCGCCACAACTATCTGTCTGCCTAGGAAATCTGAATGTCTAAAGCCCTCCTCTGACCTCTATTGACACCCATGATATGATTCACAGACATGCATATAGGCAAAACATAAAATAAAAACGAAAGAAAAAGGGCTGGAGAGACCACTCAGCGGTTAAGAGCACTGACTGCTCATCCAGAAGGCCTGAGTTCAATTCCCAGCAACCACATGGCGGCTCACAACCATCTGTAATGGGATCTGACGCCCTCTTCTGGTATGAATGAAGACAGCTACAGTGTACTCATATACATAAAATAAATAAATAAATCTTTATAAAATAAATTGAAGGAAAAAACCCACCAATAACTCAGTGCCAGGAGTCATACACAAGGCCGGAGGGCACAGCTCACCCTTGAGCCACTTCTCCAGTCCCTAAGCTGCTTTTGTTTGTTGTTTGTTTGTTTGTTTGTTTTTAACGTTCTCTTTTCCCTCGAATGGATAGTTCAGTCAAGGCATGAGTGGTAAATCCAGCTAATGTAAACTTTACAGGTGCAGCAAGAAGCCAGGCTATGGAGAAAGCTGGTCAGGATGGTGCATTGCAGAGGTCCTGCAGGCTTTAGCATTATGTGGGAGGTACCTGCAAGCTTCACAAGAAACGGATCCCCAGGGAGGGACTGGGGGCGTGGCTCAGTGGTAGAGCCCCTGCCTAGAATCCCCCAGTGAGGGGCTGGGGGCGTGGCTCAGTGGTGGAGCCCCTGCCTAGAATCCCCCAGGGAGGGGCTGGGGGCGTGGCTCAGTGGTGGAGCCCCTGCCTAAAATCCCCCAATGAGGGGCTGGTGGTGTGGCTCGGTGGTGGAACCCCTGCCTAGAATCCCCCAGTGAGGGGCTGGGGGCGTGGCTCAGTGGTGGAGCTCCTGCCTAGAATCCCCCAGGGAGGGGCTGGGGGCGTGGCTCAGTGGTGGAGTGTGGTTGCCTGTGCTGGAGTACCTGCTGATAAAGCATGTGCCAGACCCCAAATTATATTTCCAGTATAGAGGAATAGAAGGAAAAATGTTGAGCCGGGGAATTTCAGACTGTGAACTCTGGCAACAGATATTGATAAATGATCTGTCCCATTCCCAAGGGACCCTCCAGGATGTCCATCATGATCTCCAGTTTCAGCCTGGAGGGGGGAAAAGCCAGGCAGAGTGCTTTCAAGCCACACCATCAGCACATTTCTGTGCTGGGGGTGGAGGGAGGAGGGCTTTGGCTGGGCAGGATCACAGAACGCAGAGGAGAGCTGGGTGTAGTCACACCAGCCCTCGCCAATGCGGGCTGCCCAAGCAGCACCCAGCACTCGTCACTGATTGGAGAAATGAGTTACTATGACGTCAGAACCTGAGATATAGGCCCTTATATCCCACAAGAGCAGGTTTTGGGATGACTGCTGATAAAGGCCCCGGAAGGTTTGCTTATAACTCGTGTCAGATCATCCCCCTCAGATGCAAAGCCAAGACGGCCAGCTTCTGCTCACTAGGAATTCTGTGCCCTACACACACACACACACACACACACACGTATGGGGTTTGTCTATCTGTCCTTGAGAGAGTCTTGCCATATAGCCCAAGCTAGCCAGACCAAAGTGCTATGGTAACAGATGCCCCCCCTCTACCTTTTTAAAGATTTATTTATTTTATGTATATGAGTACAATGTATATGTGTATGGTTGTGAACTATTATGTGGTTGCTGGGAATTGAACTCAGGACCTCTGCACGCTCCGGCCCAAAGATTTATTTATTATTATATGTAAGTACACTGTCGCTGTTTTCAGACACACCAGAAGAGGGCATCAAATCTCATCACGGATGATCGTGAGCCACCATGTGGTTACTGGGACTTGAACTCAGGACCTTTGGAAAAGCAGTCAGTGTTCTTAACCTCTGAGCCATCTCTCCAGCCCCATGCCTCTACCTTTTGAATGTTCAGATTACAGTCATAGACCACCCCTTTGGGGTTTTGCCAGTGCTTCAACTCAGGCATGCTGGAAAGGCATTCTGCAAACTGAGCTGCATTCCAGCCCTTTATAAGCATCTTTTCATGACAAGGAAGGTTTGTCATGAACATAAGAATGGAGCAGGGTGGGGGGGACTTGACACTTCTATATAATTATCTAAGGATCACTGGGCAGGGCCACTCGGAGGGTTCCAAGGATTAGGCTGCTTGACACCAAGGTTGATGACCTGAGATCCACACCTGGAATCCATACGAGGAGAGAACAGACGCCTGAAAGATTGTCCGCTGACCACCCACACATGCTACAGCGTGCACATGTGCACATGCGCACACACACAAATTAAATAAATACATAAATTTTAAAATAATTTAAAAAATAAACAAACATTTGGAGCCAGGCAGCATAGTAGCATTTACCTATGATCCCAGAACTCAGAAGATAAAGGCAGGAGGATTCCAAGATTGTAGCCAACCTAATCTACACAAGGAAAGGAAAAAAAGGTCAGGGGGAAAAAAACCCACCACCTACTATACTACTGTGCTGTAGTGCACATCTTTAATTCCACAACAGGAAGCAGAAGGAAGATTTCTATGAGTTCCAGGCCAGCCATAGCTGTATTGTTATACCCTGTATCAAAAAAGAATAAAGGAAAGAAATACAGAGAGACAGAGATAGATAGACAGAAAGCCACATTGTTGTCAGATGCATAAAACAACTCATTTCATCGAGGTCAGCTCCAATAGATACAATTCCAACACAACTCCTGCCCCCAAGGTTAAGCCACATCCTGGAAGAAGAAAGACCAATAGTGAAAGGGCCAGGAGGTCAGCTGTGACATTGTTTCTTCTTGCTGAGACCGAGACAGGATACCGCAACATCACGGCAGCCTAAACAAGACCTGAACAATTCCAAC
Organism: Apodemus agrarius; assembly: GCA_964023405.1. Classification (NCBI taxonomy): domain Eukaryota; kingdom Metazoa; phylum Chordata; class Mammalia; order Rodentia; family Muridae; genus Apodemus; species Apodemus agrarius. The sequence continues at coordinate 18,536,833 of OZ030005.1, forward strand.
ACCAGTTGGTATCCTACAGGAGATGTAGGAAATCTCACAAACACCCAGATAAAGAGGTACAGGTAGGGCTGGAGAGATGGCTCAGTGGTTAAGAGCACTGGCTGCTCTTCCTGAGGTCCTGAGTTCAAATCCCAGCAACCACATGGTGGCTCACAACCATCCGTAATGAGATCTGATGCCCCCTTCTGTCCTGCAGGCATACATGCAGGCAGGATGCTGTATACATAATAAATAAATCTTTTTTTTTTTTTAAAGAGCTACAGGTAATTAAGGACTGGGGAGAGAGAGAGAATTAATTTTCCATGGCTACATAAAGGCACTGGTGAAAGAAGAGAGGGGCCATGAACGTGGCGTGAGAAGGGGAAAGGGCACACGGGAGGAGAGGGAAATTATGTCATTATATTTTAATCGAATTTCAAGGGGTGAGGGAGAATGGAGGGAAGAGGAGAGAGAAGAGAATGAACCACGAGGGGATAATTTAGTTGGCATTTAATACTTGGTAAGATTTTTTTTGAGGCAGAGTCTCACTATATAGCCCTGGCTGTCCCCAAACTCATTATGTAGACCAGGTTGACCCAGAACTCACAGAGATCCACTTGCCTCTGTCTCCTGAGTGTGTGTGTGTGTGTGTGTGTGTGTGTGTGTGTGTGTGTGTGGTGTGTGTGTGTGTGTGTGGTGTGTGTGTGTGTGTGGTGTGTGTGTGTGGTGTGTGTGTGTGGTGTGTGTGTGTGTGTGTGTGTGTGTGTGTGGGGTGTGTGTGTGTGTGTGTGGTGTGGTGTGTGTGTGTGTGTGTGTGTGTGTGTGTGTGTAGTATGTGTGTGTGTTTGTGTGTGTGTCATGTGTGTGGTACCCTGGGGGCCAGAAGAGGGCGTCTCCCAGAGCTGAGTTTCCGGCAGCTGTGAGCCACCAGATGCGAGTGCTGGGAACTGAACTTGGGTCCTCAGCAAGAGCAGCAAACACTGTTAACTGCTGAGCCATCTCTCCAGCCCCCCACCCCCACCCCCACCCCCATCCCCCCACCCCTGTCTGATTTCTTTCAACGGTGAAAGAATGCAGCATTTAAAAAGTGTGACAAGCCGGGCGTGGTGGCACATGCCTTTAATCCCAGCACTCTGGGAGGCAGAGGCAGGCGGATTTCTGAGTTTGAGGCCAGCCTGGTCTACAGAGTGAGTTCCAGGACAGCCGGAGTTACACAGAGAAACCCTGTCTCAGGAAAAAAAAAAAAAAGTGTGACAAATGTGTTCAACCTAAATCATGTCACTGAGTAATGTGTTGTTTCAGATCTGAGATTTTTCACTGAACTACAGGGCATGAAGGAGGGCTTCCTCCTGAGCCTGCGGTCCTGGGATGTTTAAAGAGTGCGATGTATTTAATCTATTACAAGCGCTAAGTGCTGAGGCTGGTTGTGCTTCTATTGAGCGTCTGAAGAAAATTGAACGGTTTGAATTTGTAAAAGCAGAATATTTAGAGAATTTAATTAACTTCCACTCTAAGTGGGCTGTGGAGTTGTTGAAACTGGATTTGGCAGAACATTAATCAAACAAGCCTTGAAAGTGGATGTTACAATTTCCTAGGTTTAGAGACAGAATTAATACTTGTATGTAGAACTCTGGTCGCTAAGAAAGACAACTTTCATTCTTTAAACTCTGGGCCTTCTAGCTTATGAGAACACCTGCACCCAAATGCACCTGCACGTATATACTCATAAATTCTTTCCAAGTTATTTTAGATTTATTTACTGTATGTGTATGGATGCTTTGCCCCTGTGTGTGCGTGTGTGTGTGTGTGTGTGTGTGTGTGTGTGTGTGAACCATGTGTGTGCAGTGCCCACAGTGGTCAGAAGAGGGCATCAGCTCTCTGAAGGTTACAGGCATGGTCGTTACAGGCAGGGTCCTTAGCAGCCTTGTGGAGGCTGGTGAGCAATCCTCTGGAAAAGCAACCATTGCCATTAACTGCTGAACTCTCTCTCCAGCCCCTCCCCCTCCCGCATACACATACATTCAAAAGGAAAAGGGGAAAGGGGAGGGGTGGCAGGGGACAATCTCCTTTTTTTTTTTTTTTTTTTTTTTTGGTTTTTTTTTTTTTCGAGACAGGGTTTCTCTGTGTAGTCCTGGCTGTCCTGGAACTCACTCTGTAGACCAGGCTGGCCTCGAACTCAGAAATCCGCCTGCCTCTGCCTCCCAAGTGCTGGGATTATCTGGCTCAGTTGCGTCTCATAACAGCATCTTCCCAGCGCATTGTTGCTACAAAGGAAGGGTTGCCTAAAGAGCTGCAAACGGCAGCCTGGGCCCCCCTCACAGTGCCTTTAGAGGGGAGCCCTCCTCATCACAGGCAGTACACCCAAGTTCCAGACCCTTCACCAAGCATTTGAGGAAGCCCTGAAGGTAAATCACAAATGCCACGAAGCTTGACTCACCGGGAGGCGTGAGCTAACACCTCCCTATTCCCTGCCGATGAGCCCCCAGGACACCTGAGACTTGGGTGTGCAGGGGCAAGCTCTAACACTTTCTCACCCTCAGGGTCTTCAGAGCGGCTCAGTGTGCGCCATTCGGGGTCCTGTAACCAGGCTGGGCTACAGGAGTCCTCTTTCAACAGAGAAAGAAAGAGGAGAAAGAGGGGAAGAAAGAAAACAGCCACTGAGTAAAAAGCAAAGGCAACCACAGGCTTCCGCCATAGGGACGAAGGTGGAGGTGGCAGGGCTTCCTTGACACCATCAACAGAAGGCCAGTTCTGGCCACCAAGATGGCGTCAAAGGTAAGGACGCTTGCTGACAAGGCGGAAGACCCAAGTTCGAGTCCCAACATCCACACGGTGAAAGGAGAGAGCCAACCCCCAGTTATCTTCTGTCTCCCCACTAGAAGCATGGTGCGTGTGCCTGCCCCCAAATCAAACAGCTCGAAATCATCGAAGCGACTCCAACCCCTGCCTCTGCCTATTTATAGATTACTTTTATAGTTCTCTTTCTTTAATTCTTTCTGATCTACTCTAAACCCTGATTTCTGACCAAAGAAATGCGATTGGGGGCTGAAGAGATAGATGTCTCAGCAGTCAAGAGCGCCCGCCGCTCTTGCAGAGAACAAGGCGTGGTTCCCAGCACCTGCCTGCCTGTAACTGCCGCTCCAGATGGTCTGACAGGCTTCCCTTTCCAGCCTCCGTGGGCACGCACACATATGGACACACACAGAGACAAATAAAAATAAAAGAAGTCAAGCCGGGAGTGGTGGCGCACGCCTGTAATCCCAGCACTTGGGAGGCAGAGGCAGGTGGATTTCTGAGTTCGAGGCCAGCCTGGTCTACAGAGTGAGTTCCAGGACAGCCCGGACTACACAGAGAAACCCTGTCTCGAAAAAAATAAATAAATAAAAGAAGTCTTTTTTTCTTTTTTTAAAGGCGGCTGGGATAGTAATTTTGTCTCTGGATTGTTGCTTACCAGGAGGGTCCCTGACCTTGAGAGTTCATCTGGCCGCCAGAGGCCACCCCGCTATTCGTGGTCCATACGGCCTTCAACTGCTGTGGGCAAGGAAGCTTCCTTTGCAGTGGTCTCAATGACTGCAGATTCAGAACTGAGAACAAGAAACATTGAAGTCGCCGGGCGGTGGTGGCACACGCCTTTAATCCCAGCACTTGGGAGGCAGAGGCAGGCAGATTTCTGGGTTCGAGGCCAGCCTGGTCTACAGAGTGAGTTCCAGGACAGCCAGGGCTACACAGAGAAACCCTGTCTCAAAAAAAAAAAAAAAAAAAAGATGCTGAAGTGGCTGAAGTGTAGTTCTTCACAGTTGATGGCTTTTGGTGGGGTGGGGCAGGGTGGGGCAGGGCGGGGTGGGGCGGGACTGGCTGCTGGGAGTTTGACCACGCTCCAATGAGTATAATGTGTATTTGGGAAAAGTGGGAGGTGAGTGTGATCAGGTACATTGAATGAAATCTCCAAATAAATTATAAGAAGTGTTATTACCTTGGGGGAGAAAAAGACTTCATCTCAATGAGAAGGATGTGGTGGCAAGAACCTTTGATCCAAGTACTAGGGAGGCAGTGGATCTCTGTGAGTTCAAAGCCAGCCTGGTTTACACAGGGAGTTCCAGGTCAGTCACGGGTACATACTGAGACCTTGTCTCACAATCAAGTTCATCCAAATGGGGACAATCCCTGGTGGTGGCAAGAAAGAAAGAGAGAAAGAAAGAAAGAAAGAAAGAAAGAAAGAAAGAAAGAAAGAAAGAAAGAAAGAAGGGAAGGAGGGAGGGAGGGAGGGAGGGAAGGAAGGAAGGAAGGAAGGAAGGAAGGAAGGAAGGAAGGAAGGAAGAGCGGGCCCCTGAGCGTGTAGGGTGACATTTGTCTTTCCGACCACTCTCCACTAGTTGAAGTATCTCCTTTGTCTCTGGTCATCATCCGCCATCACCCTGGAGACTGCCTCTCGTTAGACTGAGGAAGGCCAAAGGGTGACCAACGGTAACTTTCCCCTTTTCTTCTGTTGTGCTTTCCGTGAGGTGAGGTCTTTTGTAGCAGGCTGGCCTCACACTGAACCAATGCAGCTGCCCCTGCCTTCTGAGCTCCACAATCTGAGCCACCAGGGCCCGTTTATCCATGTTGGGGCTGGGGCCGGATCCCAGGGTTTTGTGCATGAGAAATGTGCCACATGCCTGCCTTCTTGGTCTTTTTCTTTTCTCGACCCTTTTTTCTCGGAGCCCAGATGTCTTTCCTACGGCTCACTTCTGCTTTCCCCGACTTCACTCTGCAGATGAGTGTTCCTGTCACCGAGCGCTCTCACTGGAGTCCGTACGAACCACCCTGGTCAAAAGGGTTTCCCTTATGTGTCGTTTATGATAACGTTACACAGACAAGAGGCCTGGAGGGGAAAACGTCCCTGTATCATTTCCAGCTACAGGCCCCATCCGGCCTAGCCCTCACTAGTGCTTGGGGCTACCACACCCTAGCACGCCAGCACCCTGGGTTAAGTCCGTGCAGGGCTGGGGGCTGAACCCTGTGCCTTGTACATGCTAGCCAAGCACTTGATTGACAAGCTAAGGTTTCACATAATACAGGCTGGCTTGAAACTCAGTGTGTAGCTTTCAAACTCACCAGCTGGCCTTCAAACTCACCATCCTCTCCCCTCCATTTTCACAGTGGTGGGATTGCAGGCATGCAGCACCACCACCCCCCACCCCCCCGCAGCTGCCTGAGCCTATTTATAACTTAATGCCTTAAGTGTGGAGCACCACACCCCATGCTGCTGGGAGCACCACCTTGCTGCTGGGAGCACCACCATGCTGCTGGGGAGCACCACCATGCTGCTGGGAGCACTTCCTAACTTACACTGGGCTATATCCCTTTTTCTCCCTTACACTAACTACAGTGGGTCTCTAGTGCTTACAGACAAATGAATTTTAACCCACTTAATCCATCAAAATTCTCCTCTGAGTGACAACCGTGACTTTCTTCCCTAAAGCCTCCTACGCGGAGGGAGCCACAGTCACAACCTCCGTGAACATCCTTAAAAACACACCCACAAACTCAGCATGGCGGCAGGAGCCGGGAAATCACAGTGCTCTGAAGACAGAGGCAGGAGGATGGTGAGTTCGAGGCCAGCCAGGGCTACAGAGAGTGAGAAGTGATTCAAAATGGATAAGAGGCTAAGGTGTCAGCTCGGTGGGTAAAGGGCTGCAGCACAGGCATGAGGATATTAGTTTGGCTCCCCAGCGCCCACTCAAAAGCAAAGTGTAGCCCACATCAGCAACCACAGCCCCGACAAAAGGATCCCCGGGGCTTCCAGATTATTTGAGACCCTGTCCCAGAAAAATAAAATGCAGGTCTAGCAAGATGGCTCAGTGTATGAGGGAGCCTGTCCCAAGCAAGCCTGCCTGACACCCGAGTTCAAGCCCCGGAACCCACCGCTGAAGGGAAAAAAACAACTTTTGAAAGATGACCTCTGACCCCCACACATGCAACGACGCTCACACGCACGTGTCGCACCCACACGCAATAAAAAACATAAAAAGTAAATAAGTGCAAAAATCAATAATGAGAAGTGATTGACAAAGACACTGGAAAAGACTGGACAGATGGCTCAGTGGTTAAGAGCACCGACTGCTCTTCCAGAGAACCTGGGTCTGGTTCCCGCAGTAGCTCACAGCACCCATGACTGCCTCTGTGGATACTGCATGCATGTGCTTTACATACACACAGGGACGCAACACACATACACATGTCTCTGTTAGGGTTTCTATTGCTACGATGAAACACCATTACTAACAAGCAAGTTGGGGAGGAAAGGGTTTCTGTGGCTTACACTTCCATATTGCTGTTCATATTGAAAGAAGTCAGGACAGGAACTCAAACAGGGCAGGGACCTGGAGGCAGGAGCTGATGCAGAGGCCGTGGAGGGCTGCTGCTTACCGGCTTGCTCCTCATGGCTTGCTCAGCCTGCCTTCTTACAGACCCCAGGACCACCTGCCCAGGGACAGCACCGCCCACCACGGGCTGACACCCCCCACCCCCCCACCCCCCACCCCCCCACCCCCGTCAGTCACTAATTGAGAAAATGCCCTACAGCTGGATCTCTCATGGAGGCATTTTCTCAATGGAGGCTCCTTCCTCTCCATGACTCTAAGTTGTGTCAAGTTAACACACAAAAACAGCCAGTATATATATATATATATATATATATACACATATATACATATATATATATATACATACACATATATATGTATGTGTGTGTGTGTGTGTATACCCAGCCAGTACACACATAAAATGGAAATAAATAATAAATCTAAAATAATCACAATAGCTGAGTGGTACTGGTGTCTGCCTTGGAGCCTACCACTCAAGAGGCAGAGGCAGGTGGATCTCTGTGAGTTCCAGGCCATCCTGATCTACATAGTGTTCCTGGACAGCTACATGGGGCGGGGGTTGGGGGGTGGGAGGTTAGTAGGTGAAGGTGGTGGTAGTGGTGAATATATGCTTTTTTTTTAAAATGGTTTTTCACCGGGCATGGTGGCGCACGCCTGTAATCCCAGCACTTGGGAGGCAGAGGCAGGCGGATTTCTGAGTTCGAGGCCAGCCTGGTCTACAGAGTGAGTTCCAGGACAGCCAGGGCTACACAGAGAAACCCTGTCTCGGAAAAAAAAAAAAAAAAAAAAAAGATTTAAAAAAAAAAAAAAGATTTAAAATGGTTTTTCGAGACAGGGTTTCAGGGTTTCTCTGGGTAGTCCTGGCTGTCCTGGAAGCCACCACGCCCCGGGCAGTGAATATACGCGTAAGGTAATAAATAATTAAAGGAAGCGCAGTCATGGTGTCTTCGTAGACCAGGAGGACGCTGATCTTCCCGGAGGGGAGGGGAGGGGTTGAACATCTGGATCAGCTGAGTGGCGATTGCAGCAGAGCCTGCGTGTTGAAGGATTCTGCTTCGGAGAACCGATCCTGTCTGCTTTCATCCTCCGGTTTCAAATCCGCGGTCAGAGCCACAGCTGAGCTGTTGTTCCCAAGAGACCGGAGAACTTTCCCTGGCGACGGTGTTAGGAAAAGCTGCCTGGGGCGGATGAGGGGGCGTGGCAGGTCCAAGGCCTGGAGGCAGGGGAGGTGCCAGGGGTGTGCACCAGGGGGTTGGCAGCCACGTAGGGGGACAGGCGGTCTAACTCCGTGGCCCTGGGCCGGGCTCACTCAGGAACGTTGCCCGGTGCCCCCGTGATCCTGAGGAGAGCACGGTCCACTAGGATCCCAGATCACGGGGCTCCCTGGACCTGGGGTAACTCTTCGACTGCCTCCAGGCGCGGGCAGGGATTGGATCTTCCCCGCCGCCTCAGAGCAGGCCGCCAGGTGAGCTCCGGAACACCTACGGACCCGGGATGGGACTCGAGGGGTCGTGTCCATACCAGCAGCTGGAGCGATCTGGAGAGTGGAGGACTCTCTCCTCTGGCTCTGTGTCCCCACCCCCGCCCCCGCCTCCCCAGCCCCCACGCTACCCGGGGACTCAGTCTCCAGGAGTCCGCACATCCTGTCCCAGACTCCTCCTTATGCAGTGCCCTCTTACACTGAGCTACCTGCAACGCTACAAGTTCTACTGAGAAGACTGTGTGTGTGTGTGTGTGTGTGTGTGTGTGTGTGTGTGTTTCTTATGCTTTTCTTTTGTACCTCCAACTGGCCTTGCTATGCAGACCAGGCTGGCCTTGTACTCAGAGATCCTCCCGTCTCTTCCTCTTGAGTGCTGGGATTAAACCCGTGCGCCACCACACCCTACTATTTTTATTAATATTTAAGATAGCATACAAAGGAATGGGCTTCATTTCCCACGTTTCATACATACTTTGTTTTTATGGAACCAGGTCTCCTGGGCTGATGGCGGCAGGAAAATGTGTCTGCTGGCAAGTCTCATAACAATGCTCAGGACTCAGAGTTAAAGGCGAGAACAGACTCCCACGTGTTGTCCTCTGACCTCCGCAGGCTAAAACACACACACACACACACACACACACGCGCGCAACAATAACATCTAATTTTTTTTTAATTTAAATTCAAATTTATAAAGAAAAAAGAAGCCATTCTCCCAAACACCCACTCTCACAGCTCTACGCATGCCACCCCAAAATAGCCAACCAAAAAGGAAAAAAAAAAAAAAAAGCCTGTCCAGACCAACATGTGTTCTCACAGCAGGCCCCGAGGCCGCGGCTGGATCGGTCTGGCTGGCAGCCCCTTCGCAGACTGAGTTCTTCAGAGTCTCAGGCTGTTTCCTGATTTAGTTACATTGATGCGGCTCAGCTGTTCACTCCGCTCCGTGAAACATTTGTTCTTCTGAGGTTAGGCCTTTCATTTCTTCAGTTTATTCCACTCCCTGTCTTGGAAATATAAGCAACACAAAGTTGATTTTAGTGTTTTGTTTTGTTTTCTTTTTCTGCCAGTCAGTAAGTAGCCCCGGCGGCCCTGTAACTCCGTTCTGTAGACCAGGCTGGCCTCGAACTCAGAGATCCGCCTGCCTGCCTCTGTACAAATCTGATTTTAATCAATGACTGTGTGCTGATTAGTTTTATGTCAAATTGACACAGGCTAAAATCACTTAGGAAAAGGGTACCACAGCTGAACAGATGCCTCCATCAGTCTGGCCTGTAGTCCATTTTCTTACTTAATGATGGATATGAGAGAGCCCAGTCCTTGCTTGTGGGCGGGGCCATCCCGGTGCTGCTGGTCCTGGGTTCTATAAGAAAGCAAGCTAAGCAAACCATCAGGAGGAAGCCGGTAAGCAGCACCCCTCCATGGCTTCTGTGTCAGCGCCTGCCCCCAGGTCCCTGCCCTGTTTTCTGGACGATGAACTACAGGCTAAACACTAAAATAAACCCTTTCCTCCCAAAGGTGCTGTTGGTGTTCTTTCTCAGCTCCAGAAAACCTAAGACAAATTGTCTTAAGTGTCCCAAGGGAGTAGCAACAAATAAACCAGTTGGAGGGACAGGGTTTGTTTGAAGACAAAGCTTCCTTAAAGGAGCACAGACCTCCCAGGCAGCCAGTTGAAATCGCAGTGAAGTTACTTTTCAAAATACGGCTAATTTGTACATCTGGGGAGATGGTCAGATCCATAAGACATTTTCCTGGCAAACACAGGAACCTGAGCTCAGAGCCCCAGCAGAAAAGGCCAGAGCAAGATGAGCACGCAGGTAAACCCCGCTCCGGGGAGGCTGTGAAAGGAGGGGGGTGGGGCGGGACGTCTCTGGAGCGGACTATTAGGTTAGCCTGATCTGTGAGCGCCAACAGAAAACAGCTGGGGAGCATGGGGAGGGCGCTAAAGCCGACTTCCAGCCGCTGTACACACCGACACACACACACACATGGCTAATTCGTGAGCATTAGTACATCGTTTTTACCTTATTCTGCTTTGTATTCTGTGGGTAGCTAATTAGACTTTTGTTTTGTTTTGTTTTGTTTTTCGAGACAGGGTTTCTCTGTGTAGTCCTGGCTGTCCTGGAACTCACTCTGTAGACCAGGCTGGCCTCAAACTTAGAAATCTGCCTGCCTCTGCCTCCCAAGTCCTGGGATTACAGGCATGTGCCACCACGCCCGGCTTAGACATCTTTTTTATTTGGGGTTTTTCTTTTCTTTTCTTTTCTTTTCTTTTCTTTTCTTTTCTTTTCTTTTCTTTCTTTCTTTCTTTTTTTAGATATGGATTCACACATTATCCCACACACCTGTGTGTGTAGCCTTACAGTGGTCTCAAATATACGGAAATCCTCCTGCCTCCGCCTCCTAAGTGCTGAAATTAGCCAGGCATGGTATTGCATGCTGTTAATGCGTTGAGTTCCAGGACAGCCAGGGCTACACAGATATGGCGGAGGAGCAGGGGAGGGGTTGGGGGAGTGGGCTGGGGTGGGGTAACTTATTTTTCTGTATGTGTGTTAGAGGTGCACTCCCATGCAGGTGCTCATGGAGATCTAAAGAGTGCACTGGGTCCCCTTGCAGGCAGTTGTGAGCTGCTGAATGTGGAGCTAGGAACTGACCTAGGGTCCTCAGTGGGAGCAGCAAGAGCTCTTAAGCATGGAGTCGACTCCCCAGATCTTTTAAACAAATTCTTACATTGTTCTCTCTCAATAACCACAATGTAACCACTGAGCCCTCAGATGAAACAGGGAACCGATGTCTCAGCTCCACAATTTCTGCCCTTTTCTATGAACAGAACATTACTCCTAGCTTTTTCTTGCTACTTTATTAATTTTTGAAAATTATATTTCTGAACTGGAGGAGTAAGTCAGAAGTAGAGCATCTGCTTAGGATCGCCCAGTGAGGGGCTGGGGGCGTGGCTCAGTGGTAGAGCCCCTGTCTAGAATCCCCCAGTGAGGAGCTGGGGCGTGGCTCAGTGGTAGAGCCCCTGCCTAGAATCCCCCAGTGAGGGGCTGGGGGCATGGCTCAGTGGTAGAGCCCCTGTCTAGAATCCCCCAGTGAGGAGCTGGGGTGTGGCTCAGTGGTAGAGTCCCTGTCTAGAATCTCCCAGTGAGGGGCTGGGGTGTGGCTCAGTGGTAGAGCCCCTGCCTAGAATCCCCCAGTGAGGGGCTGGGGGCGTGGCTCAGTGGTAGAGTGCTTGCCACACTACCACTGTGGCCAGTAAATCCCGGATCCCTGAAAGCGGTCCACACAAGTCAGGATCAGCAGTAAAGACAGTCCTTTGCGTTTCCTGCATAAGGAAACTGGGCACAACCGGACTTAGCTGGTCAGCTTTCCCCCAATTCTGTTTCTGTATTGGCCCCTTACAAAGCTTGCCAAACATATGCTGCCCTATTTTCAAATCCCCCATCAGAATTCACCAGATCTGAAACCAGGGATGGTGGTGTGTGCCTGTGATCCTAGCACTCTGGTGGTTAGGGCATGAGGTCAAGGTCAGCCTCAGTACACAGTAAGATCTTGTCTCAAATTAAAAATAGAACCTGGAGCAGGGCAGTGGTGGCACACACCTTTAATCCCAGCACTTGAGAGGCAGAGGCAGGCAGGTTTCTGAGTTGGGGGCCAGCCTGGTCTACAGAGTGAGTTCCAGGACAGCCAGGGCTACAGAGAAACCCTGTCTGGGGGGGGGGGGGGAACGACAACCTGGCTTGGTGGTGCACACCTTTAATCCCAGCGCTGGGAAGGCAGAGGCAGGGGGATCTCTAAGAGTTCCAGGCCAGCCTGATCTACACAGTGAGTTCTAGGACAGCCAGGGCTATGCAGAGAACCCTAGTCTCAAACACACCCACGGCCCCAAAGTACCACCCATTCAATTTGCAAGTTTCCCATGATTCTGTGCTTTGCCCTTGCTTTACAGGTTACCTGCTTGAAGGAGTTGAGCATATCTTCTGCCCTTCCAAACCTCAGTTTCCCTTGGTGGAAAACAGCATCTGCATCATGGGGTTGTTGGGCTCCATGAGAATTTCCAGACATGTCCCAGAGTAAAGGACATTCACAGTGTTCTCTGGACACAGTGCTGTAATACGTGAGGGTGGGGTGTGTGTGTGTGTGTGTGTGTGTGTGTGTGTAACAGTGTAACATGGCTTTTCTAGTCCTTCCTTCCTTCCTTTTTGGCTATATTGCAGGTTACCTCGGGCCTGCGAGGCAAACCCTCTACTGAGCTCCAGCCCCAGACCAGACCCCACTCCTGTTTTTTGGTTTAAAGCAGGCCAGGCCTCACATTTGCTTTGTGGCCAAGGATGTCTTTGAACTTGTGACCCTCCTAGCTTAGCTTTGAGTGCTGGGGGTCCTAGGTGTGCACTTCTCTGCCTGGTCCATGCAGTGCTGGGGATCAATCCCAGAGCTTGGGAGTGCTTAGGAGTGCTCCATCAACTCTGCCGCCCCTCCCCCATCCTCCCTACCCCCACCCCCACAGTCTCACTTGGTCACTTGGTGACCCAGACTTTTTTTTTTTTTTGAACTGAGCCTATTCTCTGTCTTTTTTAAAATCCAGCCAGAGGCCCTGTGAGGCCCTGTGAGGCCGTAAGACAGGCCCTCTGTGTCAGCTGTTCCCCACACAAGTCTCTGCCCACACTCCTCCTCGTCCTGCATCTCCATCTGGCTCTCAGCATCATCACAGTGAGGCCTCCACAACTGCAGCCAGCCATTGCTAAGGGCCCCAGATGTGTTCACTGTGTCCACAGCTGTTACAGTCAGCAGTTAGTAGACACCACAGACTCCAACACACACCCCCGGAGCCAGACGCTTTAGGAGTCCAGACATTTTTTATTTTTAAAGTATATTTATTTATTTTTTATGAGACGGGCTGGCCTCTAACTCTGTAACCAAAGATGGCCTTGGCTGTATGATCCTCCTGCCTTTACTTCCAGACCAGAGGTTCTCAACCCACAGGTTGGGACCCCCCCCCCCCGGGGGAGTCACATATCACATATTTACATTATGACTCATAACAGGCAAAATTATAGTTATGAAGTATCAATGAAGTTATTTTGTGGTTGGGGGGACCCACAACGTAAGGTTCTAGAGTGTTGGGGTTGCAGGTGCGAGTGAGCTTCCACAGCTAGCTCTAATAATCTAAATCCATCCTTGTAAAGGGTATTATTTATTTATTTACTTATTTACTTATTGTGGGGTGTATTAGTTACTTTTCAATTATGATAAGCAACTGAAGGAAGGAAGAGCTCATTTTAGCCCTAGGTGCCAGAGGGAGAGATGTGCCAGGGCGTGGAGGTTGCAGCGAGGGAGTCGGGAATGGGGAAGGGGAAGGGGGGGGATGGGACACGACACAGCGGAAAAGCTGCCTGGTCATATCTCATCTGCACAAGAAGCAGAGAGAACAGGAAGTGAGAAAAAATATAAAACCTCAAAGCCCACCCACTGTGAGGCACTTCTTGCCGCGAGCCTAATCCTCTAAAGGTTCCTTGGCGCTGGAGAAATAGCCAAGCAGTTTAGAGCACTGGTGGCTTCTCGAGAGGACCCGGGTTCAACTTCCAGTACCCACGTGGCAGCTCACAACCATCTACAATTCCAGTCCTGGGGTTATGTCGCCCTCTTCTGGCCTTCATGAGTACTGCATATTTATGATGCACAGATAAACATGCAGGGACATTCATACACATAAAATAAAAATTTAAAAATTAATGTCATTTTTAGCCAGGTGGTGGTGGCACATGCCTTTAATCCCAGTACTCAGGAGGCCGAGGCAGGCAGATCTCTGAGGTGGAGGCCAGCCTGGTCTACAGGGTGAGTTCCAGGACATCAGGGCTACGCAGAGAAACCCTGTCTTGAAAATAACAAATAAATAAAGTTATTTCCAATTGTCTCAGCACCATTTGTAGAAAAGGTCATCATTGCCCAATAATGGCCCCTATGAGAATGTCTAATACTGCCAAGATGGAGGACTCCGTTTTTTGTTTTGGCTTTGTTTCTGCTGGAACCAAAATTAGCCTTATTCCTAGCTCTTGTAGTTTGTGAAACAAACAAACAAACAAAGACAAAAACCTACAGTCATGGTTTTGATTTTCTTAGACTTTTCTGTTCAATCGAAATTCTTGGGAGGCTGGGGGTGTGGCTAGAGCCCATGGTCTAGCTGTCCCAGCAGGTGTAAGGTCCTGGGCTGGCTCCCCGGCACAGCAAAGCACATGGAAACCTCTAAGGTGCAGGGCTGCGTGTGATGCAAGGGTTTGTCGAGGTGTTGGGGACGTTAGCCAGGGCAGGACGGGTCCCGGCATGAGTGTCATAGCTACCAGCTGCAAGGCCAAGCAGACACACACACACACACACACACACACACACATTTTCATAGTAAACATGTGGAAGGAAGGAAAGCCTTCTGGAATCTTCCCAGGCTTTCCCAGCTGGCGCACGCCTTTAAGCCCAGCCTTTGGGAGGCAGAGGCACATGAGTTCTAGGCCAGCCTGGTCTACAAATTGAATTTAGGACATCCAGGTGGTTGTGAATTAGCACGTGGGTGCTGGGAATTGAACCCAGATCCTCTGGAAGAACAAGCCAGCGCCCTTAGCCACTGAGTCATCTCTCCAACCCTTTTGAGTGTTTTGTTGTACAGTGAAATACATACCTACCTTATGACCCAATAATTCAATTCCTAGGTATTTACTCAAGGGAATGCAACCCGGACCCACATAGACCTTCATACATGAACACTTCATACATGAACACTTCATACATGAACAATCACAGCAGTTTCTTTCAGAACAGCTCCAAATGGGAAGCAGCTCAAGTGTCCATCAAGGTGAGTGGATAAAACATTAGCCGGGCGGTGGTGGCACATGCCTGTAATCCCAGCACTTGGGAGGCAGAGGCAGGCGGATCTCTTGAGTCCAAGGGCACACTGGTGTGATCTCCGCACTTGGGAGGCTCAGGCTATAAGACGAACAAAGCAAGACTGTCTCGAAAAAAAACAAAAACAAACAAACAAAAAAAACAGATTGGGGTTTGGTCGCTGGCATATGACTCAGCAAGAAAAAGGGGGTGGAGCTGATGGCTCCATCCAGCCAGTGGATGAGCAGCCATTAGCTGTTTGTTTTGAAGGAGGAAGCCAGATTCAGGGACTATGTGGTTATACGTCAATCAGAGACCAATCAGGAGCCTGGCATCACTTAGTCATCGGAGCCATGATTGCTGATGTGTCAGAGCTATGACGAGTAACAGGAGCCACGCAAGGGTGATGCGCACCTTTGATCCCAGCACTTGGGAGGCAGAGGCAGGCGGATCTCTTGAGTCCAAGGGCACACTGGTGTGATCTCCGCACTTGGGAGGCTCAGGCTATAAGACCAACAAAGCAAGACTGTCTCGGGAAAACCAATCCTAAACAAAGAAAACAAACATGCTGTCAAGATGTTTCGGTGTAGCCTGTCTTTAGCTACTTTGTGAGTTCTTTCTTCCACTCTTGTCTACCTTTCAACCCCTCGCACTAAATAGGAGAGGGAAAAAAGGATAGAAAGGAAAGGGGGCACTTATCCTTAGACGACTTCCTGCTGACTAGGGGTGTTGAGTTCCTTGGGGCAATTTGATCTTCACTGTCGGGATATCTAGTTTCTTGTTTTCTTCTTTGCTCACACTACTTAGCAAACAGTAAACAACAACCAACAGCAAACCCACCCCTCCACTCAGGGCCCTAGCTTTCTTTAAAAAAAAAAAAAGATTTATTATTGTTATATGTAAGTACACTGTGGCTGTCTTCAGATACACTAGAAGAGGGCATCAGATCTCATTACGGATGGTTGTGAGCCCCCATGTGGTTGCTGGGATTTGAATTCAGGACCTCTGGCAGAGCAGTCAGTACTCTTAACTACTGAGCCATCTCTCCAGCCCCCCTCTCCCCCAGCTTTTATGTACCCTCTGAAAACTCCCCAGAATTCCAAATGTCACACACTCACAGAAACTATCTGCAGCTGGCAAAATCATGCCCCTGCTTGAGCACGAGGCAATCATAGTCAGCCGCTGCGGACAGTCTGAAGCGGCCCCATGCCCCACACCTGGGAGAAAAGGGAGACCATATTCCCATAATGTTTCTGTGTTCTTCCAAGAAACCAAAACTCACATTACATTTCAGAGTGTAAAGATGCTTGCTACCAAGCCTGAGTTTCATCCTAGAGCCCACGATGCAGGAGAGAACAGCTCTCAAAAGCTGTCCTCTGACCTCTATATGTACATGCATATGCTTACACACACCCACACACACCCACACAGTTAAAACATCACTACGTCATTTTGGGAACTGGAAAGATGTCTCAGCAGTTAATAGCACTTGTTTAGGACTTACACAATCACAATCATTCTTAACTCCTGTTCTGGGGAATCCAATGCCCTCAGATGACTTGTGTCTCAGGCACCAGACACAAATGTGTGCACTTATTACATTCATGCAGGCAAAACATTTATTCACATAAAATAGTTTTAAAACATCATTTTATATCATTTTAGTGTGTGTGTGTGTGTGTGTGTGTGTGTACACACACGCGTGTGCGCGCCTAAGTGCAGGTCTGTGCATTCTCTGCTACCTGAGGAACTGAGTCAAGAGGGTAATTTAAGTCCAGTAGTTCAAGGTCAGCCTGAGCAGCATAGGGAGACCATTACTAAAAAAAGGAGGGAGGGAGGGGAGAGGAAATTATGGAGGGAGAGAAAAATGAGCACATACAGAGTCAAAGGAGATATCACACAGCTGTAATCCCATCACTTGGGAAGATAGTAAGTAGTTCAAGGCCAGCCTTGACTACCTAAAACCTGTTTCAAAATCACCAAGAAGAGCCCCGGAGATAGCTCAGGCGGAGGCACTTGCCAGCAAGCCAGACACCCTGAGCTCATCCTCAGAAACTATGGGTAGCAGGATCGAGCCGAGTCTACAAACTTTCCTCTGATTGCCACACACGTGCTGTAGCATAAGTGCATGCACTACATAAACAAGTGTTAACGATAAACATTTAAACAAACAGAAAAAAGAAATCAAAAGGAAGAACAATTAAAAAAGACAGGAAGCCGGGCAGTGGTGGCGCACGCCTGTAATCCCAGCACTCTGGGAGGCAGAGGCAGGCGGATTTCTGAGTTCGAGGCCAGCCTGGTCCACAGAGTGAGTTCCAGGACAGCCAGTACTACACAGAGAAACCCTGTCTCGAAAAACCACACACAAAAATAAATAAATAAATAAATAAATAAATAAATAAATAATAAAAAATAAAAAAGACATGCCGGGCGTGGTGGTGCACGCCTGTAATCCTAGCACTTGGGAGGCAGAGGCAGGCGGATTTCTGAGTTCGAGGCCAGCCTGGTCTACAGAGTGAGTTCCAGGTCAGCCAGGACTACACAGAGAAACCCTGTCTCGAAAAACCAAAAATAAATAAATAAATAAATAAAAATAAAAAAATAAAAATAAAAAAGACAGGAGCCCCAGGCTGGAATTGGGTTTACCGGAAGTGCATATCCAGTAGGATGCCAGACAAAACCGCATGCAGGGCAGTGTCTGGAGCGAGATGGTGGTGTCAGCCACACGTGGCAGGAGCCAGGCGCTGGAGAATCCTGGTGATGCCATAGATGCGTCAGAGCCTGCAGGCGTGAGCCACAGAGAAGCCCGGCCGCGGCCACGCTCCTCCAGCGCCCCCTACTGGAAACCTGTAGCATCGTGGCAGCCATGAGGGGAAAAAAAAAAAAAAAAAAAAAAAGACTATTAACGGGCCTGATTTCAGTTCAATAAATGGTTCATTGGCATCTTCTACAGCAGTTCAGTGCTGTGATCCTAGGAAGCCTAAGGCTAAGGCATGTTCTAATCCGACTTGCACTAGAGTGAGACCCTGCATAACAACACCAACAAAAATAAAAACTACCATCGAATTTTACAATACTTGAGGGCTGGTGACATGCCTGATGACCTGGATTCTATCCCCAATGATCCACATGGTGAAAGAAGAAAATTGAAATGGATGTAATTATAAAAACAGACAAACAAACAAAACAGACAAAAAAAAAAAAACTTTTAAAAAGCCAAGTGCATCCGGGCGTGGTGGCGCACGCCTGTAATCCCAACACTTGGGAGGCAGAGGCAGGCGGATTTCTGAGTTCGAGGCCAGCCTGGTCTACAGAGTGAGTTCCAGGACAGCCAGGGCTATACAGAGAAACCCTGTCTCGAAAAACCAAAAAAAAAAAAAAAAAAAAACTTTTAAAAAGCCAAGCGCATGTCTTTTTAATCCCAGAACTCCCAAGGCAGAAGCAGGTGGCTCTCTGTGAGTTCAAGCACAGCCTTGTTTATTTAGCAAGTTCCAGGGCAGCCAGGGCTACATAGTAACTAACACACACACAGAGGCATGCAGGCAGGCGAGAGAACAGGAACACACACACACACACACACACACACACACACACACCTTTAAAAAAACAAAACAAAACTTGGATTTGGAGTGGGAGAACAAAGATAGATGTTTGCATAATTATTTTGTTTTCTCCCGGCGCTCTGGGAACTACCTGGGCTCAGCCAACTGGCCCACACTCGGGGTCTCATGTCATTGCTGTAAGACGGAAGAGGAGTGTCTGGGTCGCCCAGCGATGGCGTCTATCCTGGTGCACGTGTCGGGAATGTAAAGCAGCTGGCCCGTCCCTGCTGCCTTCTGCACACCGCCCCAAGTGGCCAGCCGAAGGGTCAGCGCTAACACCTGCAAGGCCGCGCTGGGGCCAGCTCGCACCAGCTCACACGGATAGGCTGCGTGCATCTCTTTCCAACGTCGCAGCTCTGGGGCCTCGGCTGGGCCATGCGCCTGTGTGATTCACACCCCAGGCAGTAACCAAGGCTATAAACAGTAGTCTTCCCACCCCCAACCCCCACCCAGCCAGTTGTCAACTACTTAGCAACGCTCTAGGAGTCCCGAGAAGGATCGTGACTCTACAGGGAGACAGAGACATTTTTAGACTGCCACCTGGAGAACCCCTTGGTGGTGACAGAGGCCCTGTGACTCCCAGAGGTACGGGGCTCCGTGCTAGTTAGCACCGTCACAGTCCTTTTTGGAACGTACAGTCATTGGTCCTTGCAGATGGAATGTTAGCAGCGTCCCATGGTTACCATGCCGACCAAAGATAACCAACCAACAAACATGCAGCTCAGACTCTCTTACCAGGAGCTGAGGACCAAGCAGGCAGTATCTGATTTCCCCCACCCAGACTGGTCTCAGCCAGTGATGGACATTTAGCCTCCAGACTGTGGGAGTGAGGTACCACGCATCCCCACAGAGAGACCTTCCTCTCCATCTGCCTTTCTTAAGGATACAACCCGGGCATCATGCAAATGAGGAAAATGCTTGTCTGTCCATCCAGGTCCAGTCTCTCAGGGATCCAGCCCAACAGATGACCTCAACTCTTCATTTTTTTTTTAAAGATTTATTTATTATTACACTGTAGCTGTCTTCAGACACTCCGTAAGAGGGCGTCAGATCTTGTTACAGATGGTTGTGAGCCACCATGTGGTTGCTGGGATTTGAACTCATGACCTTTGGTGCTCTTAACCGCTGAGCCATCTCTCCAGCCCTCAACTCTTCATTTTTGTTGTTGTTGTTGTTGTTGTTGTTGTTTCGAGACAGGGTTTCTCTGTGTAGCCCTGGCTGTCCTGGAACTCACTCTGTAGACCACACTGCCTCAAACTCAGAAATCCTCCTGCTTCTGCCTCCCAGAGTGCTGGGATTACAGGCGTGTGCCACCACAGCCCGGCTTCAACTCTTCATTTTTATTTTTATCTACTTGTACTTTTTTTAAAAAAGATTTTATTTATTTATTTAATATATGTAAGCACACTGTAGTTGTCTTCAGACAATCCAGAAAAGGGAGTCAGATCTCATTATAGATGGTTGTGAGCCACCATGTGGTTGCTGGGATTTGAACTCAGGACCTTCGGAAGAGCAGTCAGTGCTCTTAACCTCTCAGCCATCTCTCTAGCTCCTACTTGTACTTAAAAAAAACTTTATTTATCTCTTGTAGGGGTGTGTGCCTGTGTAACACATGTATGCCTGGTGCCCTCAGAAGCTAGGAGAGGGTGTCAGATCCCCTAAAACTGGAGTTAGAGCAGTTGTGACCCACATGTAGGTGCTGGGAAATGTAATCAGTCCTCTCCAAGAGAAGCAAACGCTCTTGACCCCTGGTCCATTGGTCCAGCCCCGTTTGTCTGTCTTTCCTCTTCCTCTTCCTCCTCTTCTTGAGACCAGCCCTCACTGCGTAACCCTGGCTCGTCTGGAACCCACTGTGTAGATCAGGATGGCTCAAGATCATAGAGATCTGTCTACCTCTGCCTCAGGAGCACTGAGATTAAAGGTGTGGGCCACCACATTTGGCAAGAAAAAGAACTTTTTTTTAGAGAAAAGTTTAAGAAAAGGGGAGCAGTTTGGTGCTGAGGCCTTGCAATTAGAAAGGACGCAGCCAGGGAAGGGCTCAGAGGCGTGGCCACCTTTAAGCGAATACCTGAAGGGCATACAGAAGTGTGCATATCCCCAAGGAGGGACAGCCAGACCTAAGGCCCTGAGGTGTGGGGCCTGTGTGGCTGAGTCAGAGTGAGGGAGAGGAGAACAGAGAGACAGTGGGCAGACAGCGTGGACCCTCACGGCCCCCAGAGAGGAATCTGCCTTTAGCTTGAGAACGGGGAGCTGCAGAGGGTTCTGAGCTGCACCGGACATCACCTGACCCAAACTAAGGTTCAAAGGTCATCTCTGACAGGCCATCAGAGCAGCCACCAAACGAGGAAGCCCGATAGAAGCCTAGAGTGGAGAGGACGTTCCTAGGAGCGATATGTTGCTGATGGCTCCAGCCGAGAACTGCTAGCTTTGCATCACGGCGGTCATTGACAACCTTGACATTACAGCTGCTGAGAAAAGGTTCAGCGTCTGGGCATGGTGATACACACCGGTAACACCAGCCCGTGGGAGGTGAAGGCTGGCGGGAGTTCAAGGTCAGCCTTGCCTGCGTAGCAAGTTTGAGAGTATCCTGGGCTACATGAAATCCTGTCTTGGGGGGGGGGGCCGAGGAAGGAAATGGAAAGATACTGAGAGGGCAAAAACCACAGATGTAGGTGTTTATGGACTTTTTGTTCTTGGATCTTGATTTTAGAGACTTTCACTAGGCTGATCTAGAACTTAGAATCTTCTGGAATCATGGGTACATGCGCTACTGTGCATGGCTGTATTAGGGTTCTCTAGAGTCACAGAACATATGGGTAGTCTCTATATAGTAAGGGAATTTGTTGATAATTTATAGTCTGTAGTCCAACTCCCCCACAGTGATGAGCAGCAGCTGTGGAAGGAAGACCAAGGACCTAGCAGATGCTCAGTCCCACAAGGCAAGCAGGCGAGGAAGAAAGAGCGAAGCCGGGCGGTGGTGGCGCATGCCTGTAATCCCAGCACTTGGGAGGCAGAGGCAGAGGCAGGCAGATTTCTGAGTTCGAGGCCAGCCTGGTCTACAGAGTGAGTTCCAGGACAGCCAGGACTACACAGAGAAACCCTGTCTCGAAAAACCTAAAAAAAAAGAGAAAAGAGAAAAGGAAAAAAAAAGAAAGAGCGAATCTTCCTTATGTAGGTCTCCAGCAGAAGGTGTGGCCCAGATTAAAGGTGTGTGCCACCAAGCCTGGATCTGGGACTTGCTTTGTCCCAGATGACCCTGAACTCAGAGATCTCCCTGTCTTAATCTTCTGGGATTCATAGCCACTCTGCCTCAAGATCCCCATGGTCAGAAACGTGTATCTCCCAGCCTCCGGATTAGGATCCCGGGTGAGCCTTCCGATTCTGGATTGTGGTTCATTCCAGACATAGTTGACAACCAGGGAGAGCCACTACAACAGCTAAGTGGGTTGAAGGGCGAATCTTACTCTAAGGAGGCGGAAGGACCGTGGCCTGGCGCACCGCAGAGCTGCTACCCAGGAGTCACCAGTACCGCTGATGATAGAATAACTGGCCAGCGCACACAAGGCCCAGAATTACACCCTCGGCACTGTGGGGGTTGGGGGTGTGGAGAGAGAAAGGAGGAAGGAAGAGTAGCAAGACATGAAACAGTCTAAGAGGGTAAGAGGAAACCTGGCCTGGCCGTGTCTGGATTTACAGCATTTGTGTAAAGGGGGCTACATTTAAGAAAAGACCAATGGAGGGAAGTCTCAGTTCAAGAAGCCAGTAGTCCCAAGTCCGCTTACAGGCTGGAATAGCTGAAAGGTTAGAAAACAGGACAGGGGACTGGCTGTCAAAGATCATCCTTTTAGCTTGCAGTTAGCCATGGCTAGGGCTAACCAGTGAGTAGTCAGTTAAAAAGAATCAAGTGATCCAAACATTTGTCTCATGGCCAGTCATTAGGGAAGGAGTAGGATACCAGTGGGGAAGTCAAGAATCTAGAACAGCCAGGCATGGTGGTTCACACCTTGAATCCCGAGGCAGAGGCAGGTGGATCTCTGCGAGTTCAAGGCCAATCTGTTCTACATGGGGTGTTCCAGCTAGGGCTGAGTAGTGAGACCCTGTCACAAAACAAAACAAAACAGAAACCACAAAACAAGCAAACAAAATATAAACCAGAATTGTTCTAGGGACCTGATTACTTTAGTTTGGGAATTGTCATTGTTTAACCAAGATGGAGGAGCCTTACAAAAATGGTACAGACATGGCTAACATTTGGGAGGCAAAGGGGGAACCTGGGCCTAAGGACAAAAGCCTAGACATCACAGGGAAGAGAAAGGAAAGGAGGGAAGGAAGGAGGGAGAGAGAGAGAGAGAGAGAGAGAGAGAGAGAGAGAGAGAGAGAGAGAGCAGGGATAGAGGAAAGGGTAAATATGAGAATCCAGTTCCCAGGTAGCACTGAAGAGAGTGATGGAGGTGGGGCTTGTAGGCTTACATTTTTCAAAAACTTACTTTACTAAGGGTTCTTAAACATTTTAATCCCGCTGCTAGCCCACCACTCACCAGGGGGTAGTGAAAAGGAAAAGTGAATAGGGCAAAGAAGGATATGGACCTGTTTAGAAATAGTTCTTTGGGGTGATTCCAATCTTTGTTGTCAGGATATCAGCGTTCAGTTCGCTGGACTCATCAGCAGTAGCACAGCCCACCTGCAAACACTATCCATGAATCCGCAATGGTGGTTTAATCCAGAAGAAACCACCAGGCTCTGCCAGTCCGGCTTCAGTACAAGGAAGGGGCAGGAAGCCACCAGAAGGTCTTTGGTTCCTCTCTGTCTATGAAGTCATGACAAACGATGATCAGCAAAGAGTGGCAAGGAGAACCAATGCCACACAGCGCCATCCACTGTCGGGCGGGTTATAGTTATACCCACACAGCGCCATCCACTGTCGGGTGGGTTATAGTTATACCCACACAGCGGTCATCCACTGTCGGGTGGGCTATAGTTATACCCACACAGCGGTCATCCACTGTCGGGTGGGTTATAGTTATACCCACACAGCGGTCATCCACTGTCAGGTGGGTTATAGTTATACCCACACAGCGCCATCCACTGTCGGGTGGGCTATAGTTATACCCACACAGCGCCATCCACTGTCGGGTGGGCTATAGTTATACCCACACAGTGTCATCCACTGTCGGGCGGGTTATAGTTATACCCACACAGCGGTCATCCACTGTCGGGTGGGCTATAGTTATACCCACACAGCACCATCCACTGTCGGGTGGGCTATAGTTATACCCACACAGCGCCATCCACTGTCGGGTGGGCTATAGTTATACCCACACAGCGGTCATCCACTGTCGGGTGGGCTATAGTTATCCCCACACAGTGCCATCCACTGTCGGGTGGGCTATAGTTATACCCACACAGTGCCATCCACTGTCGGGTGGGCTATAGTTATACCCACACAGCGGTCATCCACTGTCGGGTGGGCTATAGTTATACCCACACAGCGCCATCCACTGTCGGGTGGGCTATAGTTATACCCACACAGCGCCATCCACTGTCGGGTGGGCTATAGTTATACCCACACAGCGGTCATCCACTGTCGGGTGGGCTATAGTTATACCCACACAGCGGTCATCCACTGTCGGGTGAGTTATAGTTATACCCACACAGCGCCATCCACTGTCGGGTGGGCTATAGTTATACCCACACAGCGCCATCCACTGTCGGGTGGGTTATAGTTATACCCACACAGCGCCATCCACTGTCGGGTGGGCTATAGTTATACCCACACAGCGGTCATCCACTGTCGGGTGGGCTATAGTTATACCCACACAGCGCCATCCACTGTCGGGTGGGCTATAGTTATACCCACACAGCGGTCATCCACTGTCGGGTGGGCTATAGTTATACCCACACAGCGCCATCCACTGTCGGGTGGGCTATAGTTATACCCACACAGCGGTCATCCACTGTCGGGTGGGTTATAGTTATACCCACACAGCGGTCATCCACTGTCGGGTGGGTTATAGTTATACCCACACAGCGGTCATCCACTGTCGGGTGGGTTATAGTTATACCCACACAGCGCCATCCACTGTCGGGTGGGCTATAGTTATACCCACACAGCGGTCATCCACTGTCGGGTGGGCTATAGTTATACCCACACAGCGGTCATCCACTGTCGGGTGGGCTATAGTTATACCCACACAGCGGTCATCCACTGTCGGGTGAGTTATAGTTATACCCACACAGCGCCATCCACTGTCGGGTGGGCTATAGTTATACCCACACAGCGCCATCCACTGTCGGGTGGGTTATAGTTATACCCACACAGCGCCATCCACTGTCGGGTGGGCTATAGTTATACCCACACAGCGGTCATCCACTGTCGGGTGGGCTATAGTTATACCCACACAGCGGTCATCCACTGTCGGGTGGGTTATAGTTATACCCACACAGCGCCATCCACTGTCGGGTGGGTTATAGTTATACCCACACAGCGGTCATCCACTGTCGGGTGGGCTATAGTTATACCCACACAGCGGTCATCCACTGTCGGGTGAGTTATAGTTATACCCACACAGCGCCATCCACTGTCGGGTGGGCTATAGTTATACCCACACAGCGCCATCCACTGTCGGGTGGGCTATAGTTATACCCACACAGCGGTCATCCACTGTCGGGTGGGCTATAGTTATACCCACACAGCGGTCATCCACTGTCGGGTGGGTTATAGTTATACCCACACAGCGCCATCCACTGTCGGGTGGGTTATAGTTATACCCACACAGCGCCATCCACTGTCGGGTGGGCTATAGTTATACCCACACAGCGCCATCCACTGTCTGGGCTATAGTTATACCCACACAGCGCCATCCACTGTCGGGTGGGTTATAGTTATACCCACACAGCGCCATCCACTGTCGGGTGGGCTATAGTTATACCCACACAGCGGTCATCCACTGTCTGGGTTATAGTTATACCCACACAGTGGTCATCCACTGTCGGGTGGGCTATAGTTATACCCACACAGCGCCATCCACTGTCGGGTGGGTTATAGTTATACCCACACAGTGCCATCCACTGTCGGGTGGGCTATAGTTATACCCACACAGCGGTCATCCACTGTCGGGTGGGCTATAGTTATACCCTTTCCAAACATCATGTGTTCCCTCAGTGTCTACTCTAGCAAAACATCACAGGTCCAGGCAGCTTCCAGAAAAACATGTCTGTTCTCAACCAAACATCCTCCCATGTGTCTGCTTCAGCAAAAACAGTCTCTCATAAAACAGTTTCCAGAAAACATCACTGAATCTTCCAAGAAACCAGAAAATTCCACTTTAGGGGTTTGCTTCACAGAGACATGAGGCTGCCAAGTAAGACTGTATTGTTCCTGTGGGTATAGGCACAGGGGAACTCAGAGCTGGAATGCAAACAACCCTACGTGTGAGGAGAAGCTAAAGGGTCCAAGAGTGAGTGGTCAGCCATGGACTTGAAGCTAGGTATGGAAAGAGTGAGGGGCAGCGGAAAGGGTAGAGGGACATAGGATTGGAGACCAAAGTGACCTCAAAGGGTTGTGGGTCTCCAAGACACTGGAGAAAATGGCAGAGTAGAGGAAGTGATGGGCCTTGTGTCAGAATACGGTGGGTGGTGGACTCACTGCCCTCCTGAGATCTTCAGATGGGGGCCTGGTGGAGGGTTGAGACGGAAGGGTCTGGGTGCAGCTCCGAGGAACAAGGACACTACCGGTCTGGGAGGTGCCTAAGTGGAAACTCGGATTCTAGAGAAATTCAGGAAGAAAGTGATGAGATAGAAAGTGAATTCCAAGGCCCAAGAGGATAGCACAAGCTGAGCAGAAATGGTTTTTCCTCATTGACCTTTGTTGTTTTTAAAAGGTCTGTCTCTGTGGGACAGGCTAGGCTCAAATTCACGGCAATCCTCCTGCCTCTGCCTCCTGAGTGCAGGCATGCGCTCCACCACACCCTGCTGGGATTAGATTAGACTTGTCTTTAGACAATTCTTTAACTTGGATAATTTAGATAATTAGATTAGTCTTTGGCTCCCCCGAAGAGGAACCGGTGTGCTCTATATTCTTGTATGCTGTCAGGCATCCAGACCCCATCTGTGACCTCGGGAGGCTG
Organism: Apodemus agrarius; assembly: GCA_964023405.1. Taxonomy (NCBI): domain Eukaryota; kingdom Metazoa; phylum Chordata; class Mammalia; order Rodentia; family Muridae; genus Apodemus; species Apodemus agrarius. The sequence goes on from OZ030005.1 coordinate 18,563,252, forward strand.
ACCCACCAACCCCTCTTCACCCAGAGGACGCCTCTGGCGGGACATGGGAGCCAGGCCCTCACGACGGCAGATGACCAAAGTTCCAGGCACGGCTCTGACCAAGCTGCCCCCTGAGCTGCTGGAGCAGGTGCTGAGCCACCTGCCTCCTCGCGCGTTACTGACCCGCTGCCGGCCAGTGTGCCGGGCCTGGCGCGACCTGGTAGATGGCCCAAGTATATGGCTGCTACAGCTGGCTCGCGACCGCAGCAGGGAGGGCAGAGCCCTCTACGCCTTGGTCCAGCGCTGTCCCGCCGACGGCGACCGCCACAGCGAGTTCCCATTCTGCCCTCTGGCCCGCTTCTGCCTGCGAGCGCCGCTGGGCCGCAACCTCATCTACAACTCCTGCGGAGAACGTGGGTACCGGAGGGGGTGGGGGGGCAGGGTCTGTCACCCGGAGGCGGGGCCTTCTGGTTGGTGGGAGGAGCCGGACACTTGGATTGTGGAATGTGCAATCTGTGAGCCCGGCCTACCTGTAGAGGGCGGAGTCTAACGCCTACAAGGCGGGACCTAAAGCCCGAGACCCAGACAGGGGCGGGGCTTAGGGGCAGCGAGGGAAAGAAAGGCCGGCTCAGAGGGCGTGGCTTAGGACAGGGCTAAAAGGTAGTGGATTGGGTAAGGGTGGAAGGCGCACATCATTGCATAAAAGTCTTGAGTGCGCCTCCCGAGCCGGGCAAGGCAGAAGGATGGAGATGGGACCAAGGGGGGTTGGCGGGGTGGGGTGGGGGGCACTTAGGAGTCTGACAAAGCTGAGCTCGGTGGGGCCAGGAATACAAGTACTTGGAAGACAGGATCAGTAAGAAGTCGCCAGATTGAAATGTACTGGGGAGTAGCTCTGCCCCTCAAGCTGGCGGGTTAATGCTGTATACTCAGACGCGTTATATTCCACAGAGGGCTTCCGAGGGTGGGAAGTGGAGCACGGCGGGAACGGCTGGGCTGTGGAAAAGAACTGGACGCTGGTGCCAGGGGCTCCTTCCCAGACCTGCTTCGTGACGTCTTTTGAGTGAGTGGCCCCTGACGCCTAGGGGGTGGATCCGAGGGGAGGGTGCTGCTTCAGTCCTAGTTTCACTCTTTTTCCCTCTCTCCTTCATTTAACAAATATTTTTAATCATTTTTTAAAATATGTGTATGTGTGCGGACGTGAGTTTTGCTTGGGAGTGCAGGCACCCAAAGAGACCAGAGGAAGGGGTTAGATCTGGTCTAACACCAGATCTGGGCTTTTTATGTGTCTATTGGGGATGGAATTCAGGTCTTCATTGCAAGGCAAGCATTTTACCCCCTAACCCCTGGCCTCCAGCATGCTGGGATTCCAGGTATGTGCTCCCACACCACACCTGACTCTGGTCCTTGTTTGGTGCTGGTGCTGGTGGTCTCTGTGATACTAGGGATGAGACCCAGGTCTTCAGGAATGGCAGGCATTGAACCATGCCTCTAAGTCTGCTAATCTATCAACATGGGCATTTTTCTTTCCTTTACTTATAATGAGAAACTAAAGCATAAAGGAGAGGAGAGCTAATATCTAAAATATAGTGGCTGGACGTTGGAGCACACGCCTTTAAGCCCAGCACTCAGGAGGAGGCAGAGGCAGGCGGATCTCTGCAAGTTTGAGGCCAGCTTGGTCTACATAACAGTTCCAAGCCAGTCAGAACCACAAAGCAAGATCCTGTGTCAAAATAAATAAATAAATAAATAAATAAATAAATAAATAATACAAATAAAAAAAGTAACTGGTGGAGTTGGGATTTGAACCCAGATAATCTGGCTCCAATTCTTCTGATTTATTTTTTTCTCCCGAATCAGAGTCTCATATTGGCCAGGCTGACTTCTAACTCATTGTGTGGGTGAGTCTGGCCTTGAATTTCTGATCCTCCTGCCTCCACTTCCCCATGTACTGGCCGTACAGGCCCGTGCTACTGTGTCTATTTCCTCTGTCATTTATGAAATTCCCATGCATACTTAGGTTTGTCCCGACACTGCTCACTTCCTCTAACAAGCATTTATGTTATCTTTTGGGCCCCCCAGAATCTTTTTTAAGAGACTCTAGAATTCCCTGTTCAGGCGCTGGAGAGATGGTTCAGTAGTCAAGAGCACTGACTGCTCTTCTGAAGGTCCTGAGTTCAAATCCCAGCAACCACATGGTGGCTCACAACCATCTGTAATGAGATCTGATGCCCTCTTCTGGGGTGTCTGAAGACAGCTACAGTGTGCTCACATATAATAAATAAATAAATAAACAAATAAATCTTTAAAAAAAAAGAAAGAAAGAAAAGAATTCCCTGCTCAGATGCCTAATGTGTGGGGCCCTCCAACATGGAGACTAGCATGAAGATCAGCGCAGGGTGAAAGTGGAAATGGGTGTAAGCGATGTATCATCCACCACAGACCTTCTGGTCCTGAAAAGCATGCTGAGCTGGGGCCCGGAACGGCACGGTGGGGGTAGTTTTAGGACTGTGCCTCAGACACACACATACACACACACACACACACACACACACACACACACATCTCCCTCCCAGGTGGTGCTTCAAGAGGCAGCTCGTAGACCTGGTGAAGGAAGGAGTGTGGCGGGAGCTGCTGGACAGTGCTCAGATTGAGATCTGCATAGCCGACTGGTGAGTGAAGACCGATGGGGCCACGCGGAGCCACAGCGATGGTAGCTAGAGTGGGCTGCGGGGATAGCTCGGCCTCACCCCCATCCGCTCCACTGGGCTGGACTCCGCTTTCCCGGTTAGAGCAGCAGAGCTAGGGAAGGGAGGAACCCTGTTGAGTCCCGAGAGCGAGCCCCTTCCTGCAGTCTTCCGCTACGACTTCCCACGCAGGCCGGCATCATGCACACAAACCCACTGACTGGCCCCATGCGATCCATCCACTCTGAGCCAACCCTAAAGTCTTGGGGATTGTCCAGGCTTCTGATGAGTTGGCAACACTGGCCCAAGAACTGATCACAGAGGGTGATGGAGCTGAAGTCCTAGCTAGAGGCACCAAAGCCTCCTGAAAAGCATTTGCTCTCTTCTCTTGGGCTCGGGTTCCTTCTTCAGGTCATCACGTTCCTGCCTAGGTGTAGCTCCTTCCTCAGTTCCACTTTCCATTAACAAAGCCTTCTGTGCCCCTTCCTCGGGCTTGGCTCCTCCCACATGATTTAGCCCCGCCCCAACCCTCAGGTCTTAAGTGCCTCGGTGCTCCTAAGTGGATAGGCGCAAGAAAGTGCAGCCCTCAGCCTCCCTCCTTCCCACCCGGACAGCTGGCTGGGTGGCAGGGACCTGAAGATGCACTACGACCTTACAGGTGGGGCGCCCGTGAGAACTGCGGCTGCATCTACCGGCTTCGGGTCCGCCTCCTGGATGAATATGAGAACGAAGTGGTCAAGTTCTCCGCCTCACCCAACCCAGTCCTTCAGTGGACTGAGAGGAGCTGCCGACAGGTGAGTCCTGACTGTCCACGCAGCCCCGGCCCGCCCCATGGTGCCTGCACACAACAGCCACCCTGCTGACTTCCGGTTTTATTGGCGTGCCCTTACATCTAGACTCTGCTCCAAGATGTTTACTGATTAATTACTCCATTTTGTTAGAGCAATGACCCAGGCATGGAGTATTTATTGATCACCTACTGTGTTCAAGGTACCCTAAAAGGTGCCATAATGCATGAACTTGGCCTGTTGCTATCCTAGAGCTGAGAAGCTGAGGCACAGAAAACCTGAGTGACCTTAAATCTCACAAAAACATGAAGGGGGCCAGGCCTGATTGTGCACACTTCAGATCACAGCACTTTAGGAGACTGAGATTGGAGGATCAGGAGTTCAAGGCCGGCCTGAGCTACCTGAAACCCTGTTTCAGTAAGGAAGGGATGGCACTGGAGAGAGGCAGAGACAGGTGGATCTTTGGGAGTCCTAGGCCAGCCTGGGCTACACAGACCCTCTCTCAACCAATCAGTAACAAATGAATGGAGATAAAATTGAGAGAGGTATCAAAGTTTGGGCTCATCATGTCCCCTGAAGCCACACGTGGTCTCACTACCTACCCGAGCCCCCTCCTACTCCCCCTCGGGCTGCTGCAAGCACTCTTACCTCAGGGTCTTTGCACTAACTGTTTATCATCTGCAGTGCTTTCTCCAGAACCTCACTGGCGCCCAGGCCTCTGGTCTCTCCTCCATCCTCCTCCCACTGCTGACCGCACTGCTGTGCCCCCAGCACCTAGCGTATGGCCGGGTGCCATCTGGGTGCTCAGGGACTCGGCTAGGATGGAAGAGGGGTCCGCCAGCCTCGCTCTGTCCCTCTCCTGTCCCACAGGTCTCTCACGTCTTCACTGACTTTGGCAAGGGCACCCGGTATGTGTCTTTTGAGCAGTATGGAAGAGACACGCGTTCCTGGGTGGGACACTACGGTGCCCTTGTGACTCACTCCAGTGTGCGGGTCAGGATCTGGCTGTCCAACTGACCAGTCTGATTGGGACTTCCGGGATACACTGCCTTCTCCTGGATGGTGTTAAAATCAAAGGTGACTTTGCAGTCCCCAGCTGACGGGTATCTGAGGAATAAGGAGATCCCGTGCGGCTCTCCTGCTGTGACAAACCAGGGACCACCAGCTTGTCCATAGCTTCTGTCTCTCAAACAGGGACTACCATGGTGTATAAGCCTGAGAACTACTCCATGTGTGGATCCCAGTGGGTAAACTGTTAAAAATAAAATAAAATAAAATAAAGCAGGCCAAGCCGGACCTGAGAGCACAAACTTCTAGTCCCAGAATCTAGGTAAATCCAGGAGGATTGGGAGTTCAGAGTCATCCTCAGCTGTATACTGACTTCGAGGCCAGCCTGAGCTACATGAGGCACTGTCAAAAAAAAGAGAAAACATCCAATAGACCAAGCCTGGAATTATAACAAAAGGAGAAGGCTACTTATAAGAAGACAGTGACGGGGCTGGAGAGACTGCTCAGCGGTTAAGAGCACTGACTGCTCTTCCAGAGGTCCTGAGTTCAAATCCCAGCAACCACATGGTGGCTCACAACCATCTACAATGTGATCTGACGCCCTCTTCTGGTGTGTCTGAAGACAGCTACAGTGTACTCATATAAATAAGATAAAGAAATATTTTTGTTGTTGTTGTTGTTTTTTCGAGACAGGGTTTCTGTGTAGCCGTGGCTGTCCTGGATCTCACTCTGTAGACCAGGCTGCCCTTGAACTCAGAAATCCTCCTGCCTCTGCCTCCCAAGAGCTGGGACTAAAGGTGTGCACCACCACTGCCTGGCTAAATAAACCTTTAAAAACATTTTTTACCTGTGTTTGTGTGTGGGTATGTGCATGTGTGTCTGTGGGTATGTTCATGTGTGTGTGTATAGGTATGTGCATGTGTGTGGGTGTACGTGTGTGTCTTGTGTGGGTATGTGCATGTGTGTATATGTATGTGGGTGCATGTGTGTGTCTCTGTGCATGTGTGTCTATGTGTGTGGGTGCACGTGTGTGTCTGTGTGTATATGTGTGTGTATGTGGGTGGGTGCATGTATATGTGTGTGGGCGTGTGTGTGTGTGTGTGTGTGTGTGTACATGTGTGTATCTGTCCACACAGATATGTGTATGTGTGTTTGGGTATGTACATGTGTGTGTTTGTGTGTGTATGTCTGTGTGTGGGTGCATGTGTGTGTCTGTGTGTACATGTGTGTGTTTGTGTGTGTGCATGTGTGTCTGTGTTTGGGAATGTGTGCATGTGTATGTTTGTGTGTGTGTGTATGTTTGTGTGTGTGTGCATGTGTGTGGGTATGTGCATGTGTGTGTATAGGTATGTGCAGGAGTGCCGGAGTCTGAAGAGGGAGCTGGAGTTACAGGTGGGTGTGAGCCATTTGAAGTGAGTGCTGGGAACTGAACTTGGGTCCTCTGGAAGAGCGCACTCGCCGTGACTTTCTTGGTTTGTGTAGACCAGAGGTCCTCAGCCTTCCTCACACTGCAGCCCTTTAACACAGGTCCTCGTGTCGTGGTGACCCGCAACCAGAAAGTTATTTTCTTTGCTATTTCATAACTGTAATTTTGCTAGTTTTGAATCATAATTTAAATATCTGTTTGCCAATGGTCTTAGGCAACCCCGAGAAAGGGTTGTCCAACCCCCCAAAGGAGTCGAGACTCACAGGTTGAAAACCACTGGTGTTGGGCTGGAGAGGTGGCTCAGCGGTTAAGAGCACTGACTGTTCTTCCAAAGGTCCTGAGTTCAAATCCCGGCAACCACATGTTGGCTCACAACCATCTGTAAGGAGATCTGACACCCTCTTCTGGTGTGTCTGAAGACAGCTATAGTGTACTTACATATGATAAAAAAATAAATCTTTAAAACCAAACAAAGCACTGGTGTAGACAAACACATCCCGGCACATATCAGGTCAGAGCACAACTTGCAGAAGGTTTTCTCTTACCACGTGGAACCAGGGGATCAAATTTAGGTCACCAGGCTCATGGGCAGCCATCTTTACTCACTGAGCCACCGTGCCAGCCCTGGTCAGTGACTCTCATGCTTTTTTGAGGGGGATGACTTGATTGTTAGCAGGGAACAGTGGTCACTGGGACATCTGCCTCTCCATCCAGCTGTGGGTCCCTATCCATCAGGGGGACAGGACTGTGTCTGTCCTGTCTGTCCTACCCTGCAGCACCTCACCTTTGCCTGGCTGGCAGCACGTCTTATCAGTTCCTCAGAGGCCCCTTGCCTCCTGCCAGGTAACATCCTTTCTCCTGCCCTCTACCCTCCTGTAGGGATGCCTGGCACCAGACAGGCTGTAGGGGAGCCGCCCCTAATGCCTACTCTAAATCCTTCCAGTCTGCCCAATAAAACGGGTGCTAACGGGGCTGGCAGATGGCTCAGAGGTTAGGAACACAAACTGCTCTTATAGGCGTTTCCAGCACCGAATCCTGGGGGATCCAGAACCCGTGGCCTCCGAGGGCACCTGCGCTCACATGCACATACCCACCCCCCAAACGAAAGAACCCACATCACCACCACACACATATGTGCACTAAGCATGTGGAGCATACGGTTGATAACCTTCAGCACCTAGAACAGTTCCTCTGCCGGTGAACTGTTCAGGAAGAGGGAACTGGGGCACACAGATTGGCCTGTGCCACCACACCAGGGGTCAGACACTGCACACTGAGTGACATCACAACCTCAAGATAGGTTTATTACAACCCCCGTCCCAGCACATGAGGTCGAACTGCAGATACTGTACACGGAAGGCAGGGGAGCGGGCACAGGGGTACTTCCTTCCTTCAGATTCACCTGCAGAGCTCTTGCAGGTTAAGAGCAGTCTTGCTGAATCACAGTAAGATGTGAGCCCAAGACTAGGTGTCCCGGAGCAGGAAGAACCAGTTTCCAAGGATCCAGTACCAGACCACTGCGAATCACGGTCATTTCTTCTTTTGCACGTGGCCGCAGTCATACTTGCCCCTCACAACTTTGAGTTTAACCCCGGGCAGGTCCTGGGTGCGGCCGCCCTGGACGAGGACCACGTGGTGCTCCTGCAGGGTGTGGCCCTCCCCGGGGATGAAGCAGACGGCCTCTTTGCCCGTGCTGAGGCGCACTCTGCAGCACTTGCGGTTGGCGGAGTTGGGCTTCTTTGGCTTCCTGATGAATGTGCGCAGCACCACGCCCTTCAGCTGGGGCCGGCCCTCTGTGGGGCCCAGACGCTTAGGGGGGTCCTTCGGGCGGCCCAAGCGGTGCATCTGGTTCAGGGTGGCCATGGAGCGGGTGGCCCAGAGCTGGGGAGCTAGGGCTAGGCCTGGGGAGACATAAGAGGGACGACTGGGCTTCCACATTCTGGAGAGGGATCCAAGCCCTTTACAAGGTCATGTCTGCTGATGTGTAAAGGTATTCAGCGGGGATGGACAGATGGTTCAGTGGTTAGAAGCACCGGTTGATCTTTTGATTCCCAGCACCCACAGTGGTGGCTCACAACTCTAGTTCCAGAGGATTTGGCACATGCATGTGTTGCACTTATATACACACTTACATTCACACAGGGGCTGGAAAGATGCCTCGTGTTTAAGGGCACTGGTTGCTCTTACAGAGGACCCAGGTTTAAATCTCAGTACCACATGGTGGCTAGCAACCATCTTTAACTACAGTTATAGGGATCTGATGCCTCTTCTGGCCTCCAGGGGCACTGCATATAATTAATGCACGTATTCATGCAGGCAAGACACTCATATGTTATTAGGAATAACACAACCGCTAACCTTTATTATTATGCCCATAATTATATAGTAATGTTCTTACAGATTTTTAACATTTTACTGAGCACGCTGGCAAGGCCAAGCCTTCTCAAAGACCCCACCCCCTACCCAGCCTGCACTGCCTCCCCCTCCCCCTCGGTTCCTCGTTCAGACTGTTCAGGACCAGGGACCTTCAAAACAAACAAGTGAACAGCAAGGAGACCTCAAACGCGGCTGCAGTGTAATATAAGGAAAGGCAGGCGGAAACACTGGAGATGTTTTCAAGGCAGTCCTTAATTTGTGGAGCTGAAGAGGCGGCTCTGTGGTTAAGAGCACTGAGTGCTCTTACAGATTCAATTTATAGCACCCACACACAATACACAACAGCTCACAATAATCATCTATAGCGCTAGGTCCTGGGGATCAAAAGCCGTACACAAATGTGATGCACAGACGTATACAGGCAAAACATACAGGCAAAACTGATTTTATTTTTTGAAGCAGGGTCTCCCTATGTAGCTCTCTGCCTGCCCTGAAACTCTCATGTAGAGCAGGATGGATGGTAAAATACCATCCATGTGAATGAAATACCCAACGCCTCCCTCAGATCACTGTGCACAGACCTGATGTCTAGGCAATCAATGTCTATGTATGTATGTATGTATGTATGTGTGTGTGTGTGTGTGTGTGTGTGTATGTATGTATATGAGTACACTGTGGCTGTCTTCGGGTCTTCAGACACACCAGAAGAGGGCATCAGATCCCATTGCAGATGGTTGTGAGCCACCATGTGGTTGCTGGGAACTGAACTCAGGGCCTCTGGAAGAGTAGCCAGTGCTCTTAACCTCTGAGCCATCTCTCCAGCCCCTGGGCAATGTCTAAGAACATAAGAGTTGTCCACCTGTGGGTGGCACGTCTTAGAATTAGAAAAATAGTACGGGAATGAATGACTCAACTTCCTAGCTTGGATTTCTCACCCGTTGGAGGTCATCAATAAATACTTGCTGAAGGAATAAACCCAACTGAGAGACACCTAACCAGGAGACATGCCGAGAGACGATCATTTTGTTGGTATGATTGTTACAAGGACATCAAGAGTGTACTTAAACTAAGACAGACTATCACTAGGCAATACAGTCTCAGGGATTCACCGCTATCTATTCTGATACCATCCAAAATCTGGCGAAAGCATGAGTCCCAGCGAGTTGTCCTCGTCCATCCTCGTCCCTGTGGCCCATGCTCACTTACCACGACTGAGGGACGTGGTGAGGCCATAAAGAAGGCCGGGCCAGGACATCTCGCCGCCTGCTGCGTCCCTGCATTAGGAGATAAGACATTCAGAAAGGAGGTTGGGACCGAAATGCCACTCTCAGAGCCTTTTAGAATCTCCTCTAAAACTCTAAGACAGAAAGTCACCTCGCAAATTCCGTCTCACTCTGAGTAGGCCCCCAAGGACCCAATCGCCCTCGCCCGGATACTGAAAGGGGAAACTGAGGACAGATGAGAGAGAGAAGTGTGGATCACAGATAATTGCACCCACCTCACCAACCTAGCGGGGTCGTACACTCGCCAACTCTACCTCCAGCCCCTTCCGGGGTTGCTCTTTAGTGGTTGGCTACATCTTTCTGCGTCACTGAGGGGGCGGGATGAAGATGACGATTGGACAACGCCAGGTTCTATTTGCGTTCAATCTTCCTCATTGGAAGGGTTTCTGAAATCTCCTTGGCGTCTGATTGGCTCGTCCACGATGAGTGACTTCTTGTTTCCAGTCCAAGATGGCTGCGTCCATGGCGCGGCTCTTGTGGCCTTTCCTGGCTCGGCAGGGGCTCCGGTCCCGAGGACGCCGCGTGTGCAACCAGAACCCAAGGAGGAGTTTCGCTACCGAAAAACGAGTTCGGAACCTCCTGTACGAACACGCACGTGAGGGCTACAGCGAGCTCCCTTACTTGGACATGGAGTCGGTGTGCGCATGCCCAGAGAAAGCCGCGCGCTCCCTGGAGCTCCGCAAGGGGGAGCTGCGGCCGGCGGACCTGCCTGTGATCGTGAGTGCGCTTGCGCCCCGCGGGAGCGGGCTGCTTTTTCAGAACTGGGTTTGCCAGATGCATTCCAATTGTGGGAAAAACTACTCAACAGGAATTTGGGTTCCTTCCCAAGTTAGGCAATGTCTTGTGCATGACACCCACTTATGTGCCAATGATCTGGGGAGAACTAGGGCCCTATTGAGCGCCGTGGATTCCTTCTGTGACCTGCATGCCCTTTGGCATGCATTTCGTAATTGGACAGTTGGTATCTACTGTACTCCCGGAACTTAAAATACCATTGTCTTCTGTACCCAAACGCCATGCCCGGCTCACCCGTAGGCCACAAAGAAAAATGAGGAGGGAGGTGTGAATCAGAGGGACTCTTGGAGACAGCTTTGCATCCTGCTATAAACAGCAACCTGATAAAACAGAGGTGAATGGATAAATACCCGCTGAACAGATATTTAAGCTATATCTGTTCATGTCCTTATGATCCAGATGGTGAGACTGGATCATAAGGATTATGTGCCATAAATCTACCTTAGAGGGATCGAGAATTGGGGGTCACCATGTCGGTAGTGAGTTCCGGACGTAATGGGTGAATCTTCCCAACTCTGTCTTGAACCCTTCTGTACGTTTCTGTTGCTATGATAAAACACCATGATCAAAGCAACTTACAGGAGATTTACACTGGGCTTGGCAGGGACAGAATGGTACCAGGTGGCAGAGCAGTAGGCTGACATCTTTTTTTTTTTTGCTTTTGTTTTTGTTTTTCGAGACAGGTTTCTCTATGTAGCACTAGCTGTCCTGGAACTCACTCTGTAGACCAGGCTGGCCTCGAACTCAGAAATCCGCCTGCCTCTGCCTCCCAAGTGCTGGGATTAAAGGTGTGTGCCACCACCGCCCAGCTAGGCTGATATCTTTAACCCCAAGCGTGAAGCACAGAGCTACAAACTAGATGTAGGACGAGGTTTTTTGTTTTGTTTTGTTTTGTTTTTGTTTGTTTTTTGTTTTCTCTCAGAGCCCTCCTCCAGCAAGGCCACGCCTCCTACGCCTCCCCAAACATACCACGTGTTCAGATGTCACGATATGGGGGATATTTCTCATTCAGATCACTACAGACTCTCACACCAGTTACCGGAAACCACTTTAGTCTCTTTTCAAGTTTTTGTCATGTTGAGTTTCCCCACCACTAAGCAAACAACCAATAAGGGCACTTCCTGCCAAACCTGACCACCTGAGTTCAATGCCCCGGTGGTAGGAGAAAACCAATTCCAGAGAGAATTGTCTTCTGACCCCACCCCACTCCCCCCAATTCAAGCGCAAACACAAGAAATTCATGTACATGCCTAGTAATAATAGAAAAATCTGTCTGGGTGTGGTGATGAGGTACTCTGGAGGATACAGAGGCAGGCAGATCTCTGGTCTCCATAGCGCGCTCCAGGCTACCCAGGACTACATAAGGAGACCTTGTGTTTAAAGAAGAGCCAGGGCAGATGGCTCAGCAGATAAAGAACCTTACTGCCAAGCCGACGACCTGAGTTCAATCCCTGGAATCCACACAGTGAAAGGAGAGAACCGACCCCTGTACGCTGTCCCCTTCTGACCTCCATGCTGCAGTCACACACTAAGTAAATAAACAAGAAAGAAAAGGAAAGTTTAGTCACCTTTAGCCAGGGGTGTGCACTCAGAGAGAATGACAGGCTGATTACAAGTTCATAAATGCACTGTCTTACAAAACCAAAAAAAAGAAGAGTCACACTTCCATGATTGTCCATCAGTTGGTTGTGATCGTACCAACAGAAGCAGCTGCAAAGTAAACTGGGACATGCATTGATTCAGGGCAGCCGTGTGCCCATCCGGGCTTCTGGGTGTCATAGTGCTAATGAAGGAGAGAGTGCCCCTCACCCGCTGTCGTCCGGGTACCTGGGAGATGAGACTTCAGAGCAGTGGCCGCTTCACACGGTGGTATTCTCTCCCAGATCTCCACGTGGCAGGAGTTGAGGCAGCTGCGGGAGCAGATCCGGAGCCTGGAGGCAGAGAAGGAAGCTGTGGCCGAGGCAGTGCGGGCCCTGGTGGTGAGCATGGGAGAGGGAATGGGGGGGGGGATCCTGCATGGCCCAGGGCAGGCTGGAGGAAGCAAGGACACTCCTCTGTCTGGGAATAACAGGAAACCCAATCAAAAGGGCTTGAATCATGTAGACGTTGTTACCTAATAAAACAACCACTCACCCTGTCTCGGGAAAAAAAACAACAACAACAACTCAGGCCTGATGTTCCTAGGGCCGACGAATTAGCTCTCTTCAGTGTCCCCAACCAGATTCTGTGTGCATAGATTGAACTCCATCCCAGTCCCAAGATGGCTGCCACCAGGTCAGAGACAAGGTCTACCTCCAGGTCTTTTCCAAGAGCAAGGAGACCATGCCATAAGTAGAATCCCCTCTTGTTACCAGAGCTCAGACCCCCATTCTCACAGGATGGTTAAAGTCACCGTTGCTAGTGTAGGGGCAGTGTCCGTGGTCCTGAACGGAAGGCTGTGGTGGGGGGGACAAACTGAATCAGGTCTGTGAGGAGATCCCATAACTAAGGCACGCATTTAACTGGGGACTTGTTTATAGTTCTGAAGGGTTAGTGCATTACCATGATGGTGGGAAGCGGAAGGGCACGGATGCCTGGAGCAGTGGCGCAGACCTCTGTGTTGTGATCCTTACCCAGCAGGCAGAGAGCAGACACTAAGCCTCTCGATGCTGTGAAGCCCGAGCCCAGTGACGTATCTTTCCACCATACCTCCTAGTCCTTCCCGAGAGTTCGTCACCTGGGGACTACGCGAGAAAACGTGGGAACCTGTCGGGTCCTTTCTCATTAAAATAATCACAGCTACAACTCAGGCTCCAGGCCAGGCTGCCCTATGTGATTCCCCAAAATGTTATTTAAAAGACAGACAGGGACTGGAGAGATAGCTCAGCAGTTAAGAGCACTGACTACCCTTCCAGAGGTCCTGAGTTCAATTCCCAAAAACCACATGGTGGCTCACAACCATCTGTAATGGGATCTAATGCACCCCCCCCCTTTCTGGTACTGAGTACTCATATACATGAAATACATAAATAAATGTTTTTAAAAGAAAAAGAAGCAAAAAACCTGGGAGGTGCTGGCACACACCTTTAATCCCAGCGCTCGGGAGGCAGAGGCAGGCAGACCTCTGAGTTTGAGGCCAGCCTCATCTACAGAGCAAGCTCTAGGACAGCCAGGGTTACACAGAGAAACCCTGTCTCAAACAAAAAACAAAAACAAAACAAAAAAACAGAGAAAGAGAGATGGCCCAGCGGTTCTTGCAGACCTGAGTTTGGTTCTCAGCACCCATGCCAGGTGTAACTCTAGCTCCAGTTCTGACACCCTCTTCTGGCCTCCAAGGGCGCACACACACACACACACACACACACACACACACACACCAGTAGGGCCAGGAATGTAGCTGAGTGGTTCATTGTTATCTACCATGCACAAGGCCCAAAGTTTAAACCCCAATGCACAAAGTAAGTAACAATATAAAATAAAGAGGTGCGCTCGCACGAGCCCCCATCTTCCCCTCACGGAGCCCGGGAGGAGGGAGCAGTTCATTTACAGCACCGGGTGTCACTGCTGTGCCACCACGTTGCCACCTCGTGGCTTTATCAGCAGAGAACCCGAGGCAGGGTGGTGGATTCAGATGTCCTGCCCCTCTTTGAACTTTGACCTCTTCCGTCCCTCCTCTGAACCCCCAAGCTCATTACCTAATCACCTTCTCCCCTTTCCTCTTCCCCACCAGGCAAACCAAGACAGTGACCAAGTGCAGAAGGTACCCAGGGCCCTGACGTCTGCGCCCTCAGTGGGGAGGGCGGGGAGGGTGCCATGCTGGTCACAGCTCTAACTCGGGCATGGTTAGGAGGTAAGAACAGCTGCCACTGGGGCCCGAGAGATGGCTCAGTGGTCACAAGTGTGACCTGCTCTTGTAGAGGGCCCGAATTTGCTCTCCAGCACACACACATGTACGTATGTACGACACGTGTATTAAAAACAAAGATTGTCAATTTGTGAAAATACAGCTGGTGTCAGGTGCACTAGCGCCAGCTCCTGGCGCCATTACAAGGTTTATTCTGAGCCCAGCTTTCTCTCCCTTTCCGACAGAGGAAGACAGAGCCGAGCACACCTTCCTGATAGTTTCCTCTAGGCTGATTATGGGTAGTTCAGCTTGGCTCCTGTCTCCTCACAGCCAAAGCAGGAGAAAGTTCCAGTTAGCTAGACCTGAGCATTGCCTGCATGACCTTGCCAGGTTGAGAGGAAAGAAATGGCGACAATCTACATGGGGTCCTGCCAGCAAAGATAAGTGACGCTGGAAGAGGGTATCCCTGACTCTCCCCAAGGGTGACCCTCTGCCCTGTCTAGGACCCCCACTATCAGGGCCTGCGGGCCCGTGGCCGGGAAATCCGGAAGCAGCTCACACCCTTGTACCCCAGAGAGACCCACCTGGAGGAGCAGTTCTACCAGCAGGCGCTGAGGCTGCCCAACCAGACCCACCCAGACACGGTAGGTAAAGGCCATTCAGGCTGCAGGGGACCCCCAAGCGTCCGGGCTATCTCCTTCCCTCTGATGCGCCCCTCTTCCTGCAGCCTGTTGGGGATGAGAGCCAGGCAAGAGTGCTCCGTGTGGTGGGCGACAAGCCAGGTGAGTCGCACCCCAGGGCTCAGTGTCCCTGCGATCTCGGGCTGGGAGTGGGACATGGCAGGTCTTGGGTCCAGGTGGGGCTTGGGGGCACAGCTGGAGCAGCCCAGGGGCCCCCAGCTGAGGCCGTGTCTCCGTGTGTGTCCTTCCCTGGGCAGCCCACCCCGTCACGGATACTGCATGTCTGGCTGCTGCTCTCTCTCCTTCCCAGCCCCCGTGTGTGTCTCCACTGTCTGATCTCCTTCCACACTCTCGCCTCTCATCCCTTTCCTTCTCTTTTTCCTTCCTTCCCCCTCCCCTCTCCCCTCCTATCTCTCTGCTTCTCTCACCCCTTCCCTTCCCCCATGACCCTCTCTCCTCCCTGCTCTCTGATTCATCTTTCTTCCTTTCTCACCCCATTGCGTTCCACCTACAACCAGCTTTCTCCTTCCAACCCCGAGGCCACCTGGAAATTGGCGAGAAACTGGACATCATCCGGCAGAAGTGAGCCCCCTCCACTCCATTCCCCCCCCAGGCCTCCCCCTCCTCCCCAACCCAGCATCCCCACTCTAACAGCTGGCAGCCCTAACAGCTGGCAGCTAGCTTCTGTCCTGCAGCCTTAGGGTACAAGGTGGAATGCCAGGGCTGGGCCCACCCAGCATGAATATTTGATGCCTGGCCCGCCTGTCACCTGGGCCCCTCTGCCCCCTGGGTATTCGCGTCCTTTCCCCACCCACCCCGGCCCATAGGCACTGCTGGTTTGTCTCCCTGTCTGTCTCTAGGCGCCTGTCTCATGTGTCTGGCCACCGGTCCTATTACCTGCGTGGGGCTGGAGCCCTCTTACAGCACGGCCTGGTCAGCTTCACCCTCAGCAAGCTCGTCGGCAGGGTACGGCCCACCTGAGCACCTGCTGGGACAGGGCGGCCGGGACCAAGCTTAGACGGAGTCAGGGTGCTTGGGGGGGGGGGGGGGCGGCTGGGAATGTAGCTCAGTTAGCTGGTAAAGCCCGCACTTGCCTGGCTACATTCCCCGGAGCATATCCACACACAGAGAGATAGTAGCATGAACTTTACCCAGCAATGGAGAGGCTGAGGCAGGAGGATCAAAACTTCAAAGCCGACGTGGGCAACATGGTGGAACTCTGTCTCAAAAAAAAAAAAAAAAAAAAAAATTTAAAAAATTAAAAAACCAGCCGGGCCAGCCGGGTGTGGTGGCGCACTCCTGTAATCCCAGCACTTGGGAGGCAGAGGCAGGCGGATTTCTGAGTTCAAGGCCAGCCTGGTCTACAGAGTGAGTTCCAGGACAGCCAGGACTACACAGAGAAACCCTGTCTCGAAAAACCAAAAAAAAAAAAAAAAAAAAAAAAAAAAAAAAAAAAACCAGCCGGGCGGTGGTGGCGCACGCCTGTAATCCCAGCACTTGGGAGGCAGAGACAGGCGGATTTCTGAGTTCGAGGCCAGCCTGGTCTACAAAGAGAGTTCAGGACAGCCAGGGCTACACAGAGAAACCCTGTCTCGAAAAACCAAAAAAACAAACAAACAAAAAATTAAAAAACCAAGAGGCCGGGAGCTGGAGAGATGGCTCGGTGGTTAAGAACACTGACTGCTCTTCCAGAGGTCCTGAGTTCAAATCCTAGCAACCACATGGTGGCTCACAGCCACCATGGAATCCATAATGGAATCCAATGCCCTCTTCTGGTATGTCTGAAGACATGGCAGTGCACTCATATACTTAGTCTTTTTAAAACAAAAAACAAAAAAACAAGAGGCCTATATGTCTCGGGCTCAGCATCAGCGTTTATCATCAACGCATTGATTCCCACGTCATCTGCACTAGGTGGATGCTATTATTATGCCCCCTTTATGGATGGGAAAATTGAGGCTTGAGTGGAGCTCAGAACTTGGCCTAGAGCCTGCACTTGTGACCACTCCCGTCACTTCCGCTGCAGGGTTTGGGGCACCTGAGGAGCCCAGTGTCCTCTGAGGCAGGCGGTCATGCCTTCAAGGCTGATGAGTCCTAGTCATAGTGGGGACGTCACCGTCACCGGCTTCCAGGTTCTTTCTGTTGTTCTTTTGGGTTTTTGTTTGTTTGTTTGCTTGCTTCTTGTTTTTGTTTGTTTGTCTTTTGAGACAGAGTCTGACTTTGTAACCTTAGCTGGTAGCCTGGAGCTCCCTTTGTAGACCAGGCTGGCCTCAAACTCAGCGATCTGCCTGCCTCTGCCTCCCCCTAAGTTCTGGGGTTAAAGGCATTCGCCCAACAGATTTTCTGGGGGCACTAGGGAGGCTTCGAGAGGGGAAGGGACATGTTAGGGCTGGCCTTCTCTCAGTGGCCCCCAGCTGCCCTCTGCGGGTGACCTGTGGGGAAATCAGGGTGCTCGCAGCAGGAGAATCCCAGTTAGAGGGTCCCAGAGCTCAGGCCTCACTCAGTCCTGTCCTCTGCTGAGGGAGCACTGCAGAGGCTACGGTCTCCGTCCTTGGGCTGATCCCCTCCCCTCTCTGCAGGGCTTCACCCCCATGACGGTTCCAGACCTTCTGAGAGGAGCTGTGTTTGTGAGTGAGACCGGAGTGACGGGCCCCCGTCTCCCCGAGGAGACCACCCTGGGCTAGGTCATGGAAGTCAGTCACAGTGCGGGAGAGAAAAGCAATCCTGGAGGCTTCCAAAGGAACAGCTGGGGTGGTGACCTCAGACTTAGGGAGACCAAGGTTACCCATTACCTGACCCCCCCCCCCAAACCTTCCCCCAGGAAGGCTGTGGAATGACACCAAACGCCAACCCATCCCAGATTTACAATATTGACCCCTCCCGCTTTGAAGACCTCAACCTGGCCGGGACAGCAGAGGTGGGGCTGGCAGGTCAGTGGCTGCCTGGGTAATGGAGGGGGGGGGCAGCTTCCTGCAGGGAACAGATAACAGCCCTGGGGATACACATCCAGTTGTGTCTGCTGTTAACTGCTCAGAATCACAGGGACTCCAGAATCGTGTCCTCTGCCCTGGGGTTCTCCTCTGAATCGCACTGTGCCGTCCTCTGGGCAGTGGCAACCCTGACTAACCCCACCCTGCCTCTCTCCTCTCAGGATACTTCATGGACCACTCTGTAGCTTTCAGGGACCTCCCAGTCAGGTGACGCCCATTTCCTTTAATGCTAGACCCCATGGGTCACACCCACCCTCCCTGACCCAGTGCCCCGTCTCCCTTCTAGGATGGTCTGCGCCAGCACCTGCTACCGGGCCGAGACAGACACGGGGAAGGAGCCCTGGGGGCTGTACCGAGTCCACCACTTCACCAAGGTGAGCGGAGTAGGCCTGCCTGGCTGGCGTGCACAGGTCCCCTCCACCTCCCAGGACCTCCTGACCCGGTGTCCCTTGTCCTGTCCCAGGTGGAGATGTTCGGGGTGACAGGCCCTGGGCTGGAGCAGAGCTCGAAGCTGTTGGATGAGTTCCTGGCTCTGCAGGTGGAGATCCTGACAGAGCTGGGCTTGCACTTCCGGTGCGGAGATGAAGCTGGGTGGGACTGGTGGGGTTGGGGTGGGGGTTGGGGTTGGCTGGGCTGGCCCACCACCTGCTCCTTTCCCCTGGGTGAGGCCTCTGTGCTGTCTAGTTTCCTAGTTTCTTTCTTTTTTTTTTAATATTTTATTTTTTTAAGGATTTATTTATTTATTTATTTATTATATGTAAGTACACTGTAGCTGTCTTCAGACTCTCCAGAAGAGGGCGTTAGATCTCATTACAGATGGCTGTGAGCCACCATGTGGTTGCTGGGAATTGAACTCATGACCTCTGGAAGAGCAGTCAGTGCTCTTAACCGCTGAGCCATCTCTCCAGCCCGAGTTTCCTAGTTTCTGTCTGTATTATTTTATTTTATGAGTGTCAAAAGCAGGGGAAGGAGAGCTGTTCCCCTCCCCTGAAGACAGACAGACACACACACGTCTCTAGAGTTTGGTCCACGAGCCCTCATCATCCTCCAGGGTGAAGCAGGGTGCAGAGGGGAGGCACCAGCTAGCACAGGGCCCCCTTGTTCTATAGGACACATAGCTTTCCGGAGGGCTGAGGAAGGCCACCTTCTACCCAGGTGACTCACTGCAACGAACAAACAAACAAACAAAAACAAACAAAAAACTGAGACTACGCAATCAGGTGGCAGGTCTCACGCCTGTAGTCTCAACACTTTAGAGTCCATGAGTTCAAAACCAGCCTGAGCTGTTGAGTGGAACCTTGTGTCAAAATGAAACAGAAAGAAAGCAGAAAAGGCTCAATGTTGCGACTCACACTTAGAATGCAAGCACTGGGGAGACTGAGGCAGAAGGATTGCTGTGAGTTTGAGGCCAGCCTGGACTACACAGGAACCGGGGTGTTGGTGAGCACCTGCGCCCCAGTGCTGGAGAGGCAGAGACGGCGCCCTGGCGCTCACACCCAGCCTGTGGTGCAGTCAGTGGGCACACAGCACAGGGCCCAGAGATGCACACTACAGCTGGGATTGCAGCCCCAGCACTGCTGCTCCAGACCCTATTCATAGCCATCCTCAGCTACATAGTGAAGTCTAGGCCAGCCTGGGCTACATGAGATCCGATCTCAAAAAGAAGACAGACAGACAGACAGCCAAGGCCAGTTAGAACTCCAGAACTGGAGCTGCTGCTCTAGGCCATAGAATGTTGGGCGAGTGCCCGCAGACGGCCGCTTGGCCGTCTTTCCTTTTCACGCCGGTCTTCTCTTCTGTCTCCTGTGGATACCACCGCCCCAGCTGCTGGCTCTCCTCTTCCTCTGTGTTCTTATCCCTTTCCCTCCTTTCTGGTTGCCGCCTCTTCCTCCTCCTCCTCCTCCTCTCACCTTCTTTAGATCCTTCACCTTTATCCAATGGCTTTTTCCCTGTTTTTTTTTTTTTTTTTTAACCTTGGCCTCAGGGTGCTGGACATGCCCACCCAGGAACTGGGCCTTCCTGCTTATCGCAAGTTCGACATTGAGGCCTGGATGCCTGGCCGAGGCCGCTATGGAGAGGTGAGAGGCCTGGCCTGGTGGCACCTTTGGTAAGACACTGGAGGTTGGGCCTGTCCCCCAAGACAGCCTCTCTCTCCCTCACTCCCCTTCCAGGTCACCAGCGCCTCCAACTGCACAGACTTCCAGAGCCGCCGTCTGTACATCATGTTTGAGACAGAGGCCGGGGAGCTGCAGTTCGCACACACGGTAAGGCCCACGGCGCTGTTTCTCCACCTCCCCGTCCCAGGGCCAGGACAAAGTCAGCCTGCCCTGAGCACGCCCCAGGGCCAGGTGGAAGTCGGAGCCTGCCCTGAGCGCGCCTTCTTCCAGGTGAACGCCACGGCTTGTGCTGTTCCCCGGGTCCTCATTGCCCTCCTGGAGAGCAACCAGCAAAAGGTCAGCGATCCCCCAAGTCGGGAATCTCAGGTTTGACGGGAGGACTGCAGGTTCAAGGCCTGCCTGGGCAACTTAATAAAAACCTGTCTCAAGTTAAAAAGTAAAGGAGGGCCAGGATGTAGCTAAGTGATAAAAACACCTGCCTAGAATCCCCCAGGGAGGGGCTGGGGGCGTGGCTCAGTGGTAGAGCCCCTGCCTAGGATCCCCCAGTGAGGGGCTGGGGGCGTGGCTCAGTGGTAGAGCCCCTGCCTAGGATCCCCCAGTGAGGGGCTGGGGGCGTGGCTCAATGGTAGAGCCCCTGCCTAGGATCCCCCAGTGAGGGGCTGGGGGCGTGGCTCAGTGGTAGAGCCCCTGCCTAGAATCCCCCAGGGAGGGGCTGGGGGCGTGGCTCAGTGGTAGAGCCCCTGCCTAGGATCCCCCAGTGAGGGGCTGGGGGCGTGGCTCAGTGGTAGAGTCCCTGCCTAGGATCCCCCAGGGAGGGGCTGGGGGCGTGGCTCAGTGGTAGAGCCCCTACCTAGAATCCCCCAGTGAGGGGCTGGGGGTGTGGCTCAGTGGTAGAGCCCCTGCCTAGGATCCCCCAGTGAGGGGCTGGGGGCGTGGCTCAGTGGTTAAGAGTTTGCCTGGCATGGAGAACACTCTGGCCTCAGTTGAGGGTTTGAGACTTCCACCAGCAACTGAGGGGTGAGCTGGAAGAGGGGTAGCATCCTAACAACTGCTCTGTCCCCAGGATGGTTCAGTCCTCGTGCCCGCCGCTCTCCAGCCCTACCTAGGCACTGACCGGATCACGGCCCCTACCCACGAGCCTCTCCAGTACATCGGCCCCAATCAGCCTCAGAAGCGCAGGCTCCCCGGCCAGTCTGCCGCCAGATGACAGCTGTCTGCTCCAGAGGCTGGCGTTCTAGAGGCCCCTGTACTTAGGGCCTTTCCCCTGCAGCTGTCCTGATGTCTCTGTACTTGCGACCTCCCCTCCTGGACTCCTGAGTCTACTCTGTCCCTTCTCTGCTGGTGAATCATTGTCAGTGACCCCCCCCCCCACTACCACTGGGGCTGAGCTGTGGCAGGAGGAAGGGCATCCCGGCCGGCGCCCTCTTCCCACCTCAGTGCTGAGCAGAATGCCCACAATAAACGGTCCTGAGCAGTCTTCTGGGTCTGCGAGCACCGGAAGTGCGGGGTGACTGCCTATGGGGCTCATGCTGGGTGGATGCCCGGGCCTCTCCCTTCCTCCAGGATAAGGCCATCACCCCGATGGCGCTCTCAAACTGAGCCAACTTTACCCTCATCCTTGGCCCATGGTCCCCAACTCTGGCGCCGTCCAGAGTGTCCTCATGCGGCTGACCCAGCCCCTTTGCCTATGTCACTCCTCCCGCACGAGCTCCTCCCCGTGGGCAGTGCTCAGCAGCTTGAGGCGCTCCTGCCACCCTTCAGGCTATCCTCCCTGGTTTTCCCGCTTCCAGTGGGTTAGCGAACCTGAGGCTTCACCCGCAGAATGTTCCAGGATCTGCCAGTCGCCCTCTCCTTCCTCAGCCCTGTCCCTTATCTGGCCACTTTCCCCCAACCTGGATAGTCACAAGAGACTCCCCAGAATTCCAAATGTCACACACTCAGAAACTGTATCTGGCACAGTCACGTCCCTGCTAGAGCACAGGGCAAACCAGCTGCTGCGGACAGTCTGAAGCAGCCCCACATCCCACACCTGGGAGGAAAACTAACTGTTCCTATTGCTCTATTTTTATGTATGTGAGTACACTGTCACTCTCTTCAGACACACCAGGAGAGGGCACTGGATCTCATTACAGGCTATAAACCGCCATGTGGTTGCTGGGAGTTGAACTAGGGACCTCTTGAAGAGCAGTCAGTGCTCTTAACCTCTAAACCATCTCTCCAGCCCCTATTTCTGTTTTTTTGTTGTTGTTTTGGTTTTTTTGTTTTGTTTTGTTTTAAGAAGCCAACATTCTGGCCGGGCGGTGGTGGCGCACGCCTGTAATCCCAGCACTTGGGAGGCAGAGGCAGGTGGATTTCTGAGTTCCAGGCCAGCCTGGTCTACAGGGTGAGTTCCAGGACAGCCAGGACGACACAGAGAAATCCTGTCTTGAAAAACAAAAACAAAACAAAACAAAACAACAACAACAAAAAAAAGCCACCATCCTGACTAGAGTAGAGTGCTTGGCTAGCGTGCCCAAAGCCCTGGGTTTGGGTCCCTCACACAGTTACCTGGGCATTTCAGCGCATATCTGTCATCTCGGCACTTCAGAGGTGGAGATAAGCGGATAAGTGTGAGACGAACCTGGATACATCAGGTCCTTCCTCAGAAATATAAGTTCCTGGAGACTGGTATGATGCCACACATCTGTGGTCCCAGCGTGGGGGAGACTGAGGCAAGAAGATCAAGGGTCAAAGGCTTTCCAAGAGTCTTATGTTGTGATCATAAAAGAATCCTAACCGTGTACACCTTTAATGTCAGCACTTGGGAGGAAGAGGCAGGTAGATCTTCTGAATTTGAGGGTAGCCTGGTCCACATAGCAAGTTCCAGGCTAGCCAGAGTTGTACAGGGAGACCCTGTCTTAACACAAGGAGCTGAAGAGGTGGCTCAGCGGTTGAGAGCACCTACCCTGTGCTCATTGCAAGGACTCAAGTTCAGCTCCCAGGAGCCACGCCCAGTCGCCTCAACAGCCTCTGTCCAGCCCCAGCTGCTCAGAGGCCCTCGTCTGGGCTGCATGCCACCTGGGCTGCATGCCACCTGCACTCACGTGCACATAACCACCGCCACACACTCACACAAAATGTTTTTAAAAAGGAGGCTGCAGCTAGCTGAGGCTGTCTCTGGCAAGACCCCGTCTCAAAGAAACATAAACAGATCACTGGGTATTATCTGTGGTGGTTCACATTTTGTATTCCCAGCATTTTAGAAGGTAAGGCAGGAGGATTGCCACAAAATTGGAGGCCAACCTGGGCTATTTAGCAAGACCCTGTCTTTAAGACAGAAAAATAAAAGAAGGAAAGGCAGGGAAAAAGTTACTTGGGACTTGGCTGGCGGCTTATGGAGAAAAGGGCTGTGTTAGCGTGACCTTAGTTCAGATCACTGGAATCCACATAACAGCTGTGTGCTCGTGTAACCCAAGCACTAAGTGGACAGTTGGTTGGATCCCAGGAGCTTCCTAGTTAACTGTTCTAGCCCAAAAGTCTAGCTCCAAGCTTAATGAGAGACCCTGTTTCAAAAAATAAAGAAACCAACATCAGGAAGACACTTGCCGTTGACTTCTGGTCTCCACGCGTGCATATGTCACACATGCAGTCCAGGGGGGAGGGGGGACTGTAGCCCCGTGAAGTTCCCAGTGCAGGGCTCCACCCAAGCACCTCTCATATTTCTTTTTCTTTAAGATTTATTTATTTATTATATGCAAGTACACTGTGGCAGATCTCATTACAGATGGTTGTGAGCCACCATGTAGTTGCTGGGATTTGAATCAGGACCTTTGGGAGAGCAGTCCGTGCTCTTAACCACTGAACCATCTCCCCAGCCCGCACCCCTCGTATTTCATCCTCACCCCAAAGCTCTGGAGGACGTCGTCACCAAAATATAAGAAAGCATCTTAAGCAGCTGCCCCAGCCCCGAGCAGCTGGCGGGTGATGGAGCGGGCACTTGGGCCAGAGGAAACTCCCACCTCTGGGGAAGTAGATTTAGAAGGATCCACTTTCCAGATGAGGAAAAGAGCCGAGAAAAGGGAGAGTTGCCCAGCCCCCACGTGAGGCTCTGGGGAGACCCTCCCCGGCCCGTGCTCCTGAGCCAGAAGCCTAGAGGGGTGCATGCTCGTGTGGGTTCCTATGAATAATTGAGGTTCCTAGAGGGCCCCACAGCTGTGCCCTCTCCCTGAGCCGAGGAGGGGGCGGTGGTGATGTAATTTCCTCCCCTGCGGGGCCACTACACCTGGGTTATAAGGCGCTGGCACTGGCTGTCTGCCTGGCAGAGAGGTCGCGGTCCGGACTCCCCACCATGCGGCTCCGTGCACCCACTTCTGCAGCGCTGCTGCTGCTGCCTCTGCCCCCGCTGCTGGCACTGCTGCTGGGGACTGGTGAGTCCAGGGCTCGCTGAGGCATTGGGTGTCAGGGCAGTACCCCTGAGACCGGGCTCTAGGTGGGCAGCTGTGCTTACACACGGGAACCGCACATCTGGCGGGTGGGTGACGGGCTGTGGACCAGGGTGCTGGCGGCGAGGGGTGGGAGAGAGTTGGGATCAGTACCATGAACAGCACCTGTTTTCTCCCTCCGCAGCCTCCTCCGCTCCCCTGACGCCCAGACCCTCCAAGGAGGAGGTGAGCCCTTCCCTGCCCTCCACATCCCTTTGGGTCGCTTCTGCCCACCTTCTCCCCGTGTCCCGACCTCTTTTGATCCTGTAGCCACTGTTTTCCCAAATCCCTTGCCCGTGACCTCCCTCTGACCGCTCATCCCTGCCCCCCCAGCTAACCCGCTGTCTAGCAGAGGTGGTCATGGAGGTGCTGACACTGGGCCAGGCCCAGAGAGGCCCCTGCACAGCTCTACTGCACAAAGGTAAGGATGCCCCAGTTCCCCCTCGGAATGCCAAGATCCCTTTTCTACCTCCCTCCTAGCCCGCGGTGCATGGTGGAAGAGTATCCCTGGCCTGGGCGAGTGTGGTACTATTCACAACCCCAACTGAAAGAATCTGGCTCCCTTAAAGCAGGCCGGGGACAGGGCAAACACCTGAGGCCTGCGACTCCCTCTCAGGGCTAAGCAGTTCCCTTCATGATGCCGGGAAGGACGCAACTCTTCAGGGACAGTTTCTCAGTCGGCTGCACATATCCTATCTTTTCCCTGCCAGAGATATTGGAGACAGAGCCCCAGGGCTGTGTGCCCCGTGAGGAGGAGAGGCTGCGCGGTGGGGACTTCGACAAGCAGGAGTCTGGAAAGATGAGGTCCAGCCAGGAGATAAGGGGTGAGGAAGAAGAGGAAGAATCAGAGAGGACCCACCAGTCTGAGGTGCGGGAACAGGAGGTCCACACGAAGCTACACCAGGAGGAGGAGAAAGAGGAGGAAAGGGAGGAAGAGGAAAAGGGCGTGCCGGGGAAGACCTTGGAGCGTAGGTGGAAGCAACACCTCGAGGGGGCCGGAGGCCTCCAGAAGCGGGTGGCTGAGCAGGCCAGCCATGAGAAGACGGCCCGGTTTCAGGCAGAGGAGAAGGGCTTAGAGCTGCTGGGTGGAGGCCGAAATCTGTGGCGGGGACCCGAGAGGGCCGGAAGAGAGAGGCACGAAGAGTCCTCAGAGCACCGGCACCACCCGGAGCAGCCAGGCGCCAAGGCCAAGCAGGAGGAAGAGGCCGAGGAGGAAGAGGCCTTGGAGCAGGAGGTGAGTGGAGGGGCACTGAGACTCCAAGGGAGTCTCCTGGTGCTGGGCCACACGATGTGAAATCCGCCACGACGTGGGGCAGGGTGGCCACGTGTGCACCAGGACTAGGTGGCAATGCCCAAGCAGGGACAGTGACCAGGAAGACACCGCTAATTACCCAGAAGCACAGGAGTTAGCCACCATTATCTGTACCAAGTAAGTCAGCTCCCACTGAAGCTAGCTGCTGCTCTGGTTCACAATGCTAGTGGCAGAGGCCACTGACTGCGCCCTGCCGAGCCGAATGTCCCAGCAAGATGGCTCAGTGGGTGCGGTCACTCACTGCCAAACCTTGTCACCTGAGTTCGATTCCTAGATCCCACATGGTGGACGGAGAGGCCTGACTCCCACAGGTGACCCCTGACCTCTCCACACATGCTGTGGAGTGCACACACACACACACACATACACACACATACATACACACACACATATACACACACACACACGATAATGTGTAAACTTTTTCTACTTTTGTAATTATGGGCTGGAGAGATGGTTTAACAGTTTAACAGTCCCTTCCAGAGGACCCAGCTTCAGTTCCCAGGACTCACGCGGGGACTCTGTCTGTAACTCCCATTTCCAGGGATCATATGCCCTCTTCTGGCCTCCCTGGGCACAAGGTAGACATGTGATATACAGGCATGTGATATAAAGGCAGGCAAACACCAATTTTTTCTTGTTGTTTTTTTTTTTTTGAGACAGGGTTTCTCTGTGTGGTCCTGGCTGTCCTGGAACTCACTCTGTAGACCAGGCTGGCCCCCAACTCAGAAATCCGCCTGCCTCTGCCTCCCAGAGTGCTGGGATTACAGGCGTGTGCCACCACCGCCCGGCAACACCAATGTTTAAAATTCATTACATATCACCTCAGTCGGGGCAGCCATCAAAATGGCTGTCACCTCACCAGTGGGCCGCCTAGGGCTATGATGTAGGTTCATGGTAGAATGTACGACGGACATGCACGGGCCCTGGGATCACGTTCCAGCGCTGCTAAATAAACCAGCTGTGATGACACACATCTGTAGTCCCAGCACTCATAAAGGATCAAGAGATGGCCTGTGGCAGGCTGTGTGAACTGCTGCGCAGCTCTGGCGGCCAGGCGGAGCTTTGGGGTTTGTAGAAACAAGGGCGGTAGCCATCACTGACCGTGGCACGCAGGCATATGGGCAGACAGCCAGCGGCCACAGAGGTGGTGACTACGCTTCTGCTCTCCCCAGGAGCACGATGTGGAGCGGCTGGAGCGCATGCAGGAGCAGCTAAAGAAGGCTACCGCCATGCTAGGGGAGGCGCTGGGGAGGGAAGGCTGACCCACTCCGCTCCTTCCCGCACTCTGAGGCTCGGGACTGTTGACCTCAGAGCCCCCCTTCCACCGGGCATCCTGATCCACTTCCAACCTGCAGGGACTGGAAAGCAAGGGTGTGCCTGGGAACCAAGCCCGAGAAGGCTGAGTGGGCGGGGCTGCGCTCGGCTGACTCCCCCACCCCCCAGTGAATAAAGCAAGCAAAGCAAAGCCCCCGGGCGCACGCTTGGCTCTGGAGGGGCGGGACCTGGAATGAGCGGGCGGTATCAGTCTGCAATTTTATTAAACTGGAAATTATATTAACATTAGAACTTAGGTCAGGCAGGGTTGGGGTCATCGGGAAGAGGTTTGGATGCCGAGGAAGGAGGTAGCCGGTTTTGGCTCCTGCCACGGTGAACCACGATGTCATCATATTCATCCTGGGAACAGAGAAGGGTAGCACAGGGGTCAGGCAGCTGCCACCTTGCCCACTGCCCAGGTCACACCCTGTGAAGAACGGGTGTCACTGTGAAGCCTGTGTTCTCACTCTCAGCACACCACACTGCCAGCCATCTCCCCGTGCCCTGGCCTCACCCACCCCGTGCCCCAGCCCCACCCACCTTCAGCCCTTTTCACAATACACTAACCCCCTGTCGCCTGGGTTCTTCAGTGTGCACCCCTCACCACTGCCTGAGGTCTTTCCCTACCGGCAGTGTTCTAGACACTGACCAAGGTCACCGACCCACACCTCGAGCTGGCCATCTCCTGCTCCCAAAGTCACTCCCCACACAGGGTCTCACCATGAGCCCTTGCTAGCCTCAGACTCACATCCACTGCCCCTGCCTCCTGAATACTAGGATCCTAGGCTAAAGGTGTGTGTCACGTGACAGACGGCCTTGGCTGTTCAGCTGCCACTACCGCCCACGGT
This sequence comes from Apodemus agrarius, assembly GCA_964023405.1. NCBI lineage: Eukaryota > Metazoa > Chordata > Mammalia > Rodentia > Muridae > Apodemus > Apodemus agrarius. Next base: position 18,591,138 of record OZ030005.1, read on the forward strand.
TGACCACTCTCCACATCTCCTCGTGGGCCCCTCCTCTGGATTCCCTGACAGCATCCGGCCAGGCTCCCTTGACCCTCCAGCTGGGATTCCCGCTCCCAACTCACGCCATCATCTCTGTTGTCACTGTCACTGTCGCTGCCACTGCTGCTGCAGGGGCTAAGCTTATCGTCCTCGTCCTCAGGTTCAGGGGCCCCATGTGCACGGAGGAGGCGGGCAAGGATGGGGTTGGGCCGGAGCAGGGCACTGCCAAGCGGGGTGCGGCCCCCATACATGCGGGCGGTGGGGTCGGCACCGGCTTCCAGGAGAAGCTCCAGCACGCTGGCTGCCTGGGCTTCTACCGCCAGGTGCAGGGGGGTCCGGCCACACGTGGGCTCCTGCGGGATGTGCCAGAGGTCAGTGAGACTGGAGAGGGGACGGCGCCTTCCCCACACTGGCCCACCAGGGTCTTACCGGTTTATTGAGGTCGGCTCCAGCATCCCTGAGCAGCCGGACCATCTCTGCATCTTTGTGGATGACAGCTACGTGGAGTGGGGTGTGGCCTGGGAACAGAGCGATTGGTGTCAGATGGGGAGGTGAGATGCCTGGGCTGGCTTCATCCTAGGGAGGGGCCCTGTGAGCCCAGGATGCGCACGAGTCTGGGGGCTGGCTTCACCCTAGGGAAGGGCCCTGTGAGCCAAGGACCCCTGGTCTGGGGGCTGGCTTCACCCTAGGGAAGGGCCCTGTGAGCCAAGGACCCCCGGTCTGGGGGCTGGCTTCACCCTAGGGAAGGGCCCTGTGAGCTCAGGACCCCCGGTCTGGGGGCTGGCTTCACCCTAGGGAAGGGCCCTGTGAGCCCAGGACCCCTGGTCTGGGGGCTGGCCTCTGAAGTCCTTCCTAGGCATGCATACTGGCTCCTGAATACCAGGGGCCCCAAATGAAAGCACACAATCCGTGGACCAAGACACCAAGTCTTTGATCTTCCTTCACAAAGACCAGAGTTCCAGCCCCAGCACCATAAATAAAACAAAGGATACAATGACAATAACAATGACAGTCCCCAAAAGGACCTGGTGCTCAGGGCTCTGACTACCAGATGACCTTAGTCTATCCCTGAGGCCCGGCTGAGAGGGTGACCTGTGTCCTCTGCCCTGGCTGGGGACATGGGATGGATCCTCTCATCGCGGGTAGGCGGGGCCGGTGGCTTTTGCTTGGGAACAATTCTGGAGGGAAGGCACCTTGCAGGTGGGTAGCCCCAGTTTAATCACTGTGTCCTGGCATCTCTGGATCTGTGGGTGACAGGTCTGGGTTATAAGTGATTTGATGACTAGATCTGTGAAGACGGGCCCTGGGCATGCAATTCTTAGTACTCCTGAGACTGCGGAGGCCTCAGTCCAGTCGCTTGGACCTATGGAGCCCAGGGGTGACTTCCCAAGGAGCCAGTTTTGTTTTGGGGGCTTTGGAGACAGGGGGCTCACTAAGCAGCACAGGCTGAGTTCGACCTCATGTTTCTGCCACCCCAGTTCTGGGACTAGGTGTTTGTTTGAGGCGGGGTCTCCTGTAACCTAGACTGGCCTCAAACTAGCGAGGCAGCACCAGGATGACCTTGAACTCCTGAGCCTCTGGTTTCTGACAACTGGTATTACAGGCATACACCATCATGCTGTTTATGCTGGGGATCGAACCCAGGGCTTTCCGTATGCCAGATGGGCACTGGGGCATGTCCGAGGCTATCGGCTGCATCTCAGGTTGGGTGAGAGGAGCCAGGAGCCTGGTGCCCTGGGCCTGGTCGGGAGCTCACATCCTGCCCTGGACCCCGGGCCCTCACCATCATAGTTTTCAGCCTCTAGCTGTAGCCTCCAGTCTTCGTCACGCGGCTCCTCTTCGTTCTCTGGGTTGGGTTGGGGGTCCGTGGCAACAGGGGCATGGCTGCCGTCTGGGGTATGGTCCTGGCTCTGAGTGAGGTAGGTATCTGAGGCATCTCTTGGGTGGCTGGGACGGGGCTGGAGCAGCACGCATGCGCACGTGTGTGCCCTCACCCGGCAGGCCAAGTGCAGTGCCGTGTGGCCCCCTCTCTCAGCCACCAACACTCCCGCGCCAGCTGCATACAACTTCTCCACTGCAGACGCCTCCCCAAGGATGGCCGCCAGGTGCAGGGCTGTCTACAGGACAGAGAGGAGGAGTCAGGGCCACAGTGCCGACCCTGGGCCCGGCTCCCCACGGCAACCATCCCCAGTGGCTCACTTGGCCCAGGTCATTCTGCAGGTCCAGGTACTCAGTGCCGGCGGAGAAGCCCAGGAGGAAGTCCAGGAAGGGCTCGTGCTGATGGATCACGGCCAAGTGCAGGGCCCTGGAGACCAAAGGCAGAGGTCAGTAACACAGAGTCCGCTGTGTGCTACAACCCGGGCCACAGCTGCAAACACTTCAGCGTCTGCTCCCGACGGTCACGGGCAGAAGTTAATCCAGCAACTCTGTCTAGCTGGTCGGGGTTCCGAGATGAGACGGGACCTTCATAAGCTGCCCACACCGACCTTGAGTGCGAGTCCCTCCCGCCTCAGCCTCCTGAGTAGCTCGGCAGACAAGCCAGACGAATCCATAGACTGGTGATTTCGATAAGTCTCTGTCACCAATAGGCCCAGCTACCAACTTTGTTTCACCTGGTTTACTAAGTAATATAATCAGGTGTGGTAGCTCTAATTCTAGAACCTGGGAAAGCTGAGGCAGGAGGCTTGTTAGTTCAAGGCCAGACTGGGCTACTTGGTGAGTTCTAGACCAGCAGGGTTAAATACTAAATAGTGAGATTCTATCACACACACACACACACACACACACACACACACACATGCTGGGCATGGTGGCACACATGAGAGAGGCAAAAGCTGTGGATCTGAGATGAGAATTCCAGGCTAGCCCAATCTGCATGGGAGTTCCTGGTCAGCTAGGGCTGCACTGAGAGACCTTTGTCTCAAATAATGATAACGTAACAAGGGGAGGTTCAACTGAGGTCTTTGGCCTCCACACATACACATACACATACACAAAGACAAGCTGGGTATGATGGCTCTGTACCACACACACACACACACACACACACACACACACACACACACAGTGTAGCTCTAATAACAGACCTTCAAATTACATAAAGCAAACGCTAACAAGGAGAAGCAACAGACGAATCCATAGACTGGTGGTTTCAATAGGTCTCTGTCACCAGCTGTTGGAACACAGGGGGAACGGGATCGGGAGGCGCCCGCCGAGGAACAGTGGGCTCCTTTGGTGGCTGCTGCCCCGGCTTTGCGGACAGAACCTAAGGAGCATGCGCGCAGGGCAGCTCTCTGCCACCGAGTGACTCCTACCGGTTCCCTTTATTTTGAAACAGGGCCTTCCTATGAATGTCCTCAAGCTGGACCTGAATTCACTGTATTCCAAGGCAGGTCCTGACCTTGAAATCCTTCTGCCTCAGTCTTCTTTGTAGCTGGAATTACACAGCCAGCTTTGAACAACACCGCTAACCAACACCACCTCTAAGTCACACATTTATCAAAGTGAATTCTGTGGGGACACGGTTCCTGCAAACACTTGCCTAGCACTCAGAAGGCCCGGGCTGTGATGACCAGTACTGCAGGGGAAAAACTAGAGAATGCAAATCAGGCAAATCATGTTCTCTGCCCACAGTGAAATGAAATTTAAAGCCAGTAACAGGAAGAGATCTGGAAATTCCTTCAAGTGAGGAAAATGAATGTACTTCTTCATAACCTACTGGCCAAATGAGAAATCAAAAGAGAAATTAGAAATATGCTCAATTGTTGGAAAACAAAAACACAATATATCACAAGTTCTCCAGAGGAAGAATTTACAGCATTCCAAGCCAGTAGACAAGGAGAAAGGTGGGCCAGGCTGCGGCTTGCTTGGTAGAGTGCTGGCTTAGCGCGCAGAAGGGCCTGGGATCCACCCCAACTCTGCAGAAACCAGGCCCGCCCGCCCCGCCCCGCCAGGACTCCCAGGCAGGAAGACAGAGTGGGAGGCTGGGGCAGGAGCCATGGCTCGGCAGTTCTGTGGAACACTCGTTGCTCTTGCGGAAGACTCTGGCTTCATTTCCAGCACCTCCACTGTGGCTCCCAGCCATCCCTAAGTCCAGTTCCAGGGGACCCAACAAGCACAACCCACACACCTGTACGCAGATAAAACATTCATACACATGTAAAGTAAAATTATTCAGGAGGCAGCCTGGTCTACAGAGAGAATTCCAAGACAGCCAGGGTTACACAGAGAAACCCTGTTTCTAAAAACCAAAAATAAATGAAATGTCTTTTATAGGCAACACCTGTCAGTAAAAAAGCATATGGCCAATGAGATGGGGCAGGAAATAGGAGATGGGACGCTGGCAGGAAGAGAGGATTCTGGGAAATAGTGAGAGAATAAAAGGAGACATAGGGAGAGGCACTGGAGGAGTCACTGAGAGAGACACTGAGAAAGATGACACGAAGGAAGAAGCAGGCCCGAGACTGAAGGAGAGGTAACTAGCCACGTGGGAGACATAGAATAATTTAAATGGGTTAAATAAGTTATGAATTAGCCGGAGAATGAGCCAAAGCTCATAGCCAAGGCATTTATTAATAATGCCGGAGTCCTTATTGCTGGGAACTAAGTGTCTGGAAGAAAAAAAAAAGGATTAATTTTCTTATAGTAGTGTTCAAGGCTAGCCTGGGCTACATAGTGAGACACTGACTAAAAAGGGTGGTGGGCTGCGCGGCTGGGAAAATATTTTGATAAGTAAAGCACAGTGACCTTAGTTCAGAACCCACACAAGAAACCGCTGGGTGTGGTTGGGATTTATAATCTCAACACTAGGCAGGAGTGGGCACCAGATCCTGGAGTGGGGCACAGAGGTGCACACCTTTGATCCCAGCACTCTGGAGGCAGAAGCAGATGGCTTTCTAGGAGTTTGAGGCCAGCCTAGTCTACGTAGTGAGGTCCAGGCCAGCCACCCTGTCTCAAAGAGGAGGAGGGGGGTGGGGAGCAAGAGATGATTCCTGAGGCTCTCAGGCCAGCTAGTCTAGCCTAGGCCACAGAAAGACTGTCTCAAAACGCCAGCCCAAGGAAGGTTGTCCTCTAGTACACACATACACACACAAACACACACACACACACACACACACACATCCCCAGGCTAGATGTAGTGATACACACTTGGGAGGTGGAAGCAGGGGGATGAAAAGTTCAAAGCCATCCTTCGCTACAAAGTAACTTCAAGGCTAGCCCCGGCTATGAGAGACTGTCAAAAACAAACTAATAAAAAAGGAAGGAGGGGGTATAAAGACTTTACAAAAACTAGACCCAAAGTAACCAGAGGAAAATAATGAAGGAACAAGAACCAATAAAGTAGAAAGTGAAAAATAAGAAAATCAAGGAAACTGCCCCTGGCTCTTTAAGATGAGTGTTTGTCGGGTTCCCCTCTTCGGTCAGGCACTGAGTCACTGGGCACACACAGTAAGCACAAAAGACAAGAAACTCCCGGGTACAATCCCTTAACGTCACCACAGCCATCCCTTCTCCTGTTTATCTACTAATCAACATTTCCTGCTTTGGTTTTTTTTTTTTTTTCAGTCTCCTTCTCCTCCTTTCCCTCTTACCTCCTTTTTGATACTGGGTCCTTCTAGGCTATCTTTAGACTAGCGATCCTCCTGCCTCGGCCCCTTGAGTGCAGGGATGACAAGCGTGTACCATCACACTCAGCTAAACTAAAACCAGGGACTGGAAGGGGGTAGTTTGGGAGAAACATTTGGCTAACAGATGAATCTATCCTCACAGAATCAAGGTTCTAAATTTTATGTAGCTCTGGCTGGCCGGGAACTCAATCAGGCGGCCTCAAATTCACAGAGACTCACCTGCCTTTGCCTCCCAGGTACTGTGAGAGCTTTGACACCCAGCAGCTCAATTTCTCAACTGCAGGGTCGATGCTGGACGTGTCGGCATCGTAGACTCAGGGCCAAAAACTAATTTTGGAAATCAAAATCTGGCTTATACAAGAATAGCCAAAGACCAAAGACCACATCTGGAAGCAAGAGGTCAGAAGGCGTGGGGACTAGAGAGGGCGGAAGGGTTCAGATCCGATTTGGGGATCAGGAGCTCAAATTTAGAGTTCAAAAAAGGTGAGACACCTGACTGTAAGTGAAAGCTGTCTAGTCTCACAATTTAGTGTTTGGGGGTTATGGGTCAGGAAGTCCAGCATCGGAAATCAGAGTTAGGAACGAGAAGATAAGAAGCTACAGGAATCATAGGTTAATGGGGACTCAGGTAAGATCCTAGGGCTCAGTTTGGTAATTTAAGGTTTACTCACGTGTCCCCATCCTCAGTGACGTAGCCAAAGACTAAAGGCGCCCACGACAGCTCTGGGCCAAGGTCTGCGCCCAGACCTGGTCCTCCGGGAGCCGCTGCGTCGGGACCTAGAGAGCCCAGGCCGCTGTCACACCATTCATCGGCGTCCGCAGTTTTCCCCAAGCACGCGACCCCGGCCATGGCCCCTGCCACCTCGGGTGGCCCCCTGTGGTCGCCTGCCCGTGGCTGGACTCTGCCGTGAGATCCAGCGCTTCCGCCCTGTTGGGAATTCCCCAACACGCCCCCTCATGTACCCAATCAAAATGTGTTAAACAGCTACACCCCGCCCCTGTACTGCACCAGAACCAATCAGAATAATGAGGTGGACATTCGCCGGCTGAATTTCCCCACATTTTCCAGACGCCCTTTATCAATATGGCCGCCGGCGCCAGGCTTTTTGGGATTTGTAGTTTGATAACTTAAGATGAGCGCTGTATGAAAGCGGTTATAGGACCGCGTTGCCTGCCGGGAGTTGTAGTTCTCTATCCTATCTCGGCCCCTTCTTGTTTCCGCTGCCGTCACGGGACAGAGCAGTCGGTGACAGTCCCGAGGGCCCCCACCCCGCTCCCATGGCCGAGCCGGACCGTGAGTTAGGGCCCCTGGTGGGAGGGTGGGAGGGTCGGGCCGCGCCGGGGCCTGGCTTTGGGCTGCAGGCCCCGGGGCCCGAGGGCAGGCTCGGTGGGGCGGGAGACAAGATCTACCTGAAGGGAGTGGGATTCGGAGGGCTGTTGCCAAGTGGTCGGTATTGCTAGGTTGGTGGGTTTCTGGATTGTGAAATTTAAGGGTCCGATTGCCAAGTTCTTAAATGATCGCATTTCTCGCACTTTGGTTGCTGAGGACCCTCGTTGCTAAGGACCAAAGTTGCTAAGGACCACGATCCCGGTTGCTAAGGTTGTTTGTTGTTAAGGGCAACTGTAGGATGTTCGGGGACCCCCTGCGGCCCCTTTCTATCTCATTCCTTCAGTTCTTGCGCTTCTCCTAAACCTCCCACCTTCACTGCATTTCCTCTCCCACACTCAACTCTCAGCAGAAGTTATCCCTACTTACATCTCTTGAAAAACTTAGCCCTCCCTCATTCTCCTGACTCGCACACTCTACCATACCCTGCCTAACTCTGAAACCTTCCTTCAGTCCCGTTTCGCCTGCTTTCTCCTCCTAAACATTCCCCTCCACGGCCTTCTCACGTCACACATTCCTCCACTCTAAAATATGACTTTGCCCATCTCCGATAGTTTTGCCATCCCTGACTCCAGGATAATTAAGTTGGTGGGGCCTCTTGTCCTCCACCATTGTGAGCCCTTCATCTGTTTAACTATTTCCCCCCCCACTGTAACCACGTCTGCTCCCCCTCCTCCCCAGCCTCTGACCCTCTGGAGACCCAGGCAGGGAAGGTGCAGGAGGCTCAGGTGAGATGGGGAAAGGGTGGCGGGAAGGAGAGAGACGGACTTGGTCCCACACGCAGCGCTGGGAGGGAGGTGGCCAGGGGAGGCTTTTACCCAAGGGCCCTCTGCTTATGGTCCCGATCCCTAAGCCCATCTGGGGATTAGTACAGCCTCCTGGGAGAATGGCTTCTGGGGACTCGACCCCTGTCCCCTTCCATATTGTCCGTGTTTCCTCCTGTTGTTCATCCCATCCTCAGCCCCTTCTGAACCCCATTTGTGCTGGACTTGGAAGAGACCGTTTTCCAGTTCGATCCCCAAACCCTGGTCCTTTGGAATGGGGGAAAGGATCCCATAGGGCTTGTTATTAAAGTATCGAAGCTGGGTGTGGTTCCAGCCACCTGTAATCCCAGCACAGCTGTGGGGGTGGGGGAAGCTGAGGTAGGAGGATGGAGAGAGGAGAGGCAGCTTGGGCCATATAGTGAGACCCGGTCTCAGAAAGGGAGGAAAGAAGGGAGGGGGAGAGCATACCCCTGGAATGCAGGGCGAGCTTTGTGGGTCAGAGATCAGAGGAGATTCTAGCCAAACTCTTCTCTGGTGGAACCCCGCAAGCTGATCTAGGAACAAGACCAAGATACAGTCTCAGTGTCGTAAGTGAAGTGACAGGGGATTTTCTTACATGAGGTCGGCGCTGGTGTTCCATGCAGGGTCTGCAGACCTGAGAGCAAGGAGGAGGAGTAAATGTTTCAGCAGCTGGGTTTCAGGGCGGCGATTTATCGACACTCCATCTACATTTTAATGCACATGACCTGGTTTAATCTGTTCAGCATCCCAGCGGCGGGAAGGCCTTTCCCGGCCGAGTTACAGATGAGGAACTTACTTGGTGAAGACTGTTAACTCCTGTGTCCTTTGGGTAGAGAGAAAGGAAAGGGCTTGAAACTTGTGGGAAAATGGACTCCAAAGATGCTGCAGGGTCAGTAGGGAGGTAGATGAGCCATCCCAAAGATGTTTGCAGACGCCCAGCAGTGCCTCCGGTCCCCCGAGGCCAGGCTGTCCTCGTGCACTAGAGGAGTGGTCCTCAGCCTTCCCGACGCTGCAACCCTCTAATGTAGCCCCTCACGGTGTGGTACCCCCCCATAAAATTATATTTGTTGCTACTTCATAACTGTCATTTTGCTACTGTTATGGACTATAATGTAAAGATCAGATATGCAAAATATCTGATACGGGACCCCTGTGTGTGATCCCCAAAGGGATTGTGTCCCACAGGTTGGGAATCAGTACTAGACCGTGCCTGCAACCGCTGACTGCCAGCATGCTCATCCTCTGAGGTCACGCTCATTCATCGTGAAGGGAGGCAGGTGCAGAAGCTGTGGTCACCAGTACCCCCCGCAAGTGCACAGCGGAGCTGTGACAGCCTCCTCTGGGTCTCTAGTATCTTACTTGTCTGGCTCCCAAAGGAAGGCTTAATGCCAGACCAAGAAAGGATAGTCAAAGGGGGTTCTCAGTGGCCAAGAAGATGTGGGGTGTCAATTGCAGTATTATCCAGACAGGGCCACACTAGCAGCAGCCTCAGTGGCTGTCAGGAGACGGAGTCAATGAGCCGTGGTCACCAGACAATGCGTGACTATGGAGCCACAGTAAAGAGTGAGGCGGGGGCTGGAGGGATGGCTCAGTGGTTAGGAATGTACACGCTATTCCAGAGAACCTAGTTCCATGTGCCAGGCAGCTTGCAGGTGTCTGTAACTCCAGTTCCAGGGGATCTGACCCTATGGGCATGTGCACACACATGCACAGATACACATAATTAAAATAAACTAAAAAAAAAAAAACAAACAAAAACAAAACAAGAAACGACATGGGTCCGTGAAACATTGGGCAGTCTCATACTCTGGCAAGACCCATTTCTATAACAATGAGCAAGTGAGCAAAAACTCATGCAGAGAAAACACGTAGTGTCGTCTCTGTTTAGCTGTTGCTTGGTTCTGCTTTGGTGTTTGTTCGTTACCCAAAGGCTCAGGAGGCCAGAAAGGTGGGTTAGGAGTTGGAAGCCATCTTGGGTGAAACAGTAAGACTTGTATAAGCTCTTTTTGAGGTTTTTATCTTTTTATCTTTTTTTTTTTTTAATTTCATGCGCATTGGCATTTTGCCTGCATGTACTTCTGTGTGAGGGTGTCAGAGCCCCTAGAACTGGAGTTGCAGACAGCTCTGCTCTCTGTGTGGGTGCGGGAATAAAAGCAGTCAGTGTTCTTAACCACTGAGCCGTCTCTCTAGCCCCTCTTTGTAAATTTTTAAACCTAGTTTGTTTGTTTAGTGTGTGTGTGTGTAGGAGCCAGTCTGAGCGATGTAGGACCCTGTGTGGTGATCTGAGAACAGCTGTTCTCTCCTCCCACTATGTAGGACCCGGGGATCAAACTCAGGTCGCCAGGCTTATCGAGCGGCAAGCACCTTTCCCTGGTGGAACATTTCTCCAACTTATGTAATTTTGTTTTGTTTTGTTTTAAGACAGGGTTTCTCGGTCCTGGAACTCACTCTGTAGACCAGGCTGGCCTCGAACTCAGAAATCCGCCTGCCTCTGCCTCCCAAGTACTGGGATTAAAGGCGTGCGCCACCACCGCCTGGCTGTAATTTTTAATATCAGTGAGGAATTGTTTTAGAGTGGGGCACGATGGTGGTGCAGCCCTGTAATCCTAGCGCCTAAAACAATAAATATGGATGGGTCAGGAAGTCACGGTCACCCTCGCGTACATACAGACTGGAGCCAGCGTGAGCTATGTAGGACCCTGTCTCAAAACAATAACAGCAGAAGAATCTTTAAAAATAATTTGGATGCCGGGCAGTGGTGGCGCTCACCTTTAATCCCAGCACTTGGGAGGCAGAGGCAGGCAGATTTCTAAGTTCGAGGCCAGCCTGGTCTACAGAGTGAGTTCCAGGACAGCCAGGGCTACACAGAGAAACCCTGTCTTGAAAAAACCACCACCACCACCACCACCACCACCACCAACAACAACAACAACAACAACAATAATAATAATAATTTGGATTGGAAGCAGTGTAGGGAAGGGATGGTCTGGGGGCCTTTGAGCAGGGGGTTGACTATGATGGTTAGACTGTGTGTGGCCTCTGCTGCAAGGCCAGCCCTGGGCTGGCCCCAGACTGCATGTGCTCAGTGGCAGATGGTTCTGGAAGTCCTGTTATCTAGGCTGGGCCGTAAGTGGCAAACACAGATAAAGCCTCTACCCTTGTGCGGCTGATATTGTGGCCCTCGGCAGATGTTTGTGATTTGGGGGAAGGGGACGTATTAATGGAGAGAGGTGGCCTGCCATCATATGATCTAAGACAGGAACTGAGGCAAGGAGGCCAGGGCAGGACCCCAGGAGAGAACAGCCTGAAGTAGGCGGAGCTCTGGGGTTGGGAGAGGGGTGAGTGGAAGGATGTCAGGAGGCTGGCATCCCAGGGGTACTCTGGGACGTGGCGTGAGGGCAGTGAGGTAGGGAAGCCAGCTGAGGGACAGGGGGGCCGCTTAGGAGGGGGCTGGGAGCAGGGGCGAGGGCTGGGAGATGCTGAGACCACTCTAGAACACGGTTGAGAGACTCATGTCCGGTGTCAGGGAGCGGCATCGCCAGTGACCAGGCTGTGGCGTAGGGTGACAGGTGGCCCAGGGGCGCGGAGCAGGCCAGCCGAGGGGCCCAGGGGCGCGATCCTCAGCTTCACAGCAACCCCTGAGCTACAGGGACACGTTGAGGCCCATGGGCTTGGATGCCCAGCTCCAGTTGCTGGCCACCTAGCATGCGTGGAGCCCTGGCTCCAGCCCCTAGCCGCTTGTCAGGCTGGGATGGCCAGCTGGTTAGTGTTGGATGTGCTCCCCAATATCATGCCTGTAACCCCAGCTTTGGAGGGGTAGAGGCAGGAAGGTCAGATGTGCAAGGTCACAAAGACGTCATAGCAAGTTTGAGGCCAGCCTGGGCTACATAAAACCCTAACTCAGAAAGCAAGCTAGGCACAGTGGCACATGCCTTTAATCCTAGCAGTCAGAGAGAGGCAAGTGGTAATCTAGTCTACGTAGCGAGTTCTGGGCCAACCAGGGATATATAAAGTGAGACTCTGTCAGAAGAAAGATGGGGCAAGCATGCTAATGCATGCCTTCAAACCCAGGCCGCAGAGCCCGGCGAATCTTCAGGAATTCCGGGTCAGCCTGGTCTGTGTAATAAGTTCTAGGACAGCCAGAGAGGCATCTAAGAAAGAAAAAAAGATAAGGCCGAGAGGAGAGCCAGGTCCCCTCTCTACGGGCAACCTTCCCCAGAGCCCTTGCACTGGCCCTGTACTTCTTCAGGACACCTCCCAGTCAGAGCCCTACTCTATTTGAACCAGGTTGTCACCCCTCCCCTCCCTTCCCTTCCCCTCCCTTCCCTTCCCCTGCCTGCTAACCCCCACTTCTTGGGCTTGGCCATCCCACCCACCCCTTCCAGGATTCAGACTCGGACACTGAGGGAGGAGCCACTGGCGGAGAGGCAGAGAGTAAGTGTCCTCCTGGAGGAGGGCAGGGAGGTGATGGGGGGGGGGTTCTGGGATTAGAGGGTGGGTTCCGGGGAGTCTTCCTCAAGAGCTAAAGTATGTAACAATGGGTCTGGGGCTGGAGGCTGCTGGCTGTGCAGACCCGGGAGTCCAGGTGTGGGAGGAGAGTGGCGCCCGCGCTTGGGCCCTGGCTCAATGCCCACCTGGCACTGTCTCTCTTGTTGTTGGTCAGTGGACTTCCTGCGGAATTTATTCACCCAGACCTTGGGCCTGGGCTCCCAGAAGGAGCGTCTGCTGGACGAGCTGACCCTCGAAGGAGTGACACGCTACATGCAGAGCGAGCGCTGTGAGTCCCCGACTGCTCGGCCACTTCTCCCATTCCTGGCCCCAACTGACTCCATATTCTGGGGGGTAGGAGTAGTGAGGAAGCCTGCTGTGCACACCCGTAACCCCAAACTCTGAGCAGATCGGAAGAGGGTCAGCTCTACTGTGTGTTTCCTAAAACAAAACAAAACAAACAAACAAACAAACAAACAAAAAACAAGTGGAGGAAACCCAACTCTTGGGATGGAGAGATGGTTAGTAGTTTAGAGCTCTGGCTGTTTTTCCAAAAGACCTGGGTCCGATTCCCAGGACTCACATGATGGCTCACAACTATCTGTAACTCCAGTTCCAGGGGATCCTACCTATGGCCACCATGGGCACAAGCATTCGTGTAGCACACAAACATTCACGAAGACAAAGCACCCATACAGTCAAAAACAACTCAGCCCCAGTGGTTGGGTATGGCTTTGATCCCAGCACTTGGGAAGCAGAGGCAGGCAGATTTTTCTAGTTTGAGGCCAGCCTGGTCTACAGAGTGAGTTCCAGGGCAGCAGCAAGGGCTATTTAGAGAAACCTTGTTTGGAAAAATTAAAAGAAAGAAAGAAAGAGAGAGAGAAAGAGAAAGAAAGAAAGAAAGAAAGAAAGGAAGGAAGGAAGGAAGGAAGGAAGAAAGGAAGAAAGGAAGAAGAAACTTAGCTGTCTAGGAAATTGAGGCCAGAGGATCATGAGTTTGAGGGTAGCATGTGCTATGTAAGATTGTTGATTCAAAAAAAAAAAAAAAAAAAGGAAAAAAGGAAAAAAAGACAAGAAACCGGAACTCTAGCCAAGAGGAGCATGCACACTCTAAGCATTAAACGTGATGGTGCCAGGCCCAAGGACTTCGTTCTCAGGCCTCACAAGTCTGTCTGTCTGTCTGCATAGGGGGAAGGAAAGCTGCAGCTCCTGCTTGGGGAGGGTACCTTTGCACTGAAGAATCAGGCTACACTGCCTGTTCAGACTGCCCTGATCAGCCTCTGAGATCCCTGACTGTCTCTGATTGCCCAGATCCGAGTCACTGCTTGCATCCATCTCTCTCTCTCTCTCTCTCTCTCTCTCTCTCTCTCTCTCTCTCTCTTTTTCAGGATGGCAGCCAGACCCCTACACTCACACCGTGCTACTCAAGCACTGTGCAGTGGGCTACAGCCCCGGCCCTTTCTTACTGTCTTATTTTGGATGGCTCTGAGTTTACTCCATAGTCCCTGAGGGCGATACTCGTACCTCAGCCTCCTCCATAGATGGAGTCCAGACTAGCACCGCTAGGCCCCACTTTGGGTCACTTCCCTAGTAAATCTATTCCTGTCTTCTGATAGGCCAGGCCTGTGCCCTGGACTGGAAGTGATCAGCCCTCTGGGGTGACAGGGAGGGGGCAGGGAAACTGCCACAGGTGTGTGCTCAGCATGCCCTGCTCACGCTCACCCGCGCACACGCCCAGCCACTCTGGAAGCTGAGGCTCGAGGGCCGGAATCCAGAGGCAGCCTGACTGCATACAAAAGGGGGACATGCAGTGACGGTGGTGGCGCACGCCTGTAATCCCAGCACTTGGGAGGCAGAGGCAGGCGGATTTCTGAGTTTGAGACCAGCCTGGTCTACAGAGTGAGTTCCAGGACAGGCAGGGCTACACAGAGAAACCCTGTCTCAAAAAATCAGAGAGAGAAAGAGAGGATTTGGAGATATCTCAGCCCACAAAGTACTGGCAGCTCCCACACAGGAAGCTCGGTGCCTGTAATTCCAGGGCTGGGGAGGCAGAGGCAGGAGCCCAGCCCGGGCCCGTGAGAGACCCTGCCCTGAGAACCGCGGTGGCCCCAGTTGTCCTCTCACTTTCTGCCACATGTTTGCTGTGAAACACACACACAAAGAAACCAACCAACCAAACAGAACCCCCAAACCAGGTGGGTAGCCCTGGAGACATAGCACACAATCACACACACACACACACACACACACACACACACACACCCTCAAGAGATAAATGATTAGAACAGGACCCGATCTCTTGAGAGACATGGAAGTGTTTGCTGTGGTATTATTACAGGAAGCCTGTCTCCGATGTGCTGTTTAGAAGCCAGCTAGCTGGGTCACCGTGAAATGTATATTTCTTGCCGAGGTCGAGTCACCAGTCTGAGAAGCCAGGCCCTCACAGGCCTGGTTGGGAACAATGCAGCTTTGAGGGTCCTGAACGGCCCTTTGTTGAGGGCATCTTCTCCAGTTTCCCCTCCACCCAGCTGCTCAGCGCCTGCCTTGGCAGCCAGGATGGCTGCTGAGCCTCCCTCTCCCCACAGGCTGGGCAGCCGCCTGCAGAGAGCCCACACTGCGGCCGGGAGGCGCCGGTCCTCACACTCAGACCTTAGGGTCCCCGGCCTGTAGGGCGCGGGTGGGACACGACATAAACACTGATTAAACAGGCCCTTGCTGCGTGCCAGGCTCTGAGCTGAGCATCCTTGTACCTAATTATCATGGAAGAGCCCTGAGGTCTTTCTAGAAATAAGCTGAACAGAAGAGGAAACTGAGGCATAGAGAGGTTGTGACTTGGTGTGAACATATGGCCAGGGGCACCGTCGGGGCCCGTGAAGCTCAGCCTTGCTCTTTGGCTGTGCCGAGCTTTGAATTTAAGATGATCTCGCCTCGGTCTCCGGAGTTTGGGTATTATAGTGTAACCATGCCCAGTCTCAGTGCCTGCGATCTCCAGCCAGACGTGGGCCAGTGACATCCTAAAGAGGCTAGGTGCATAGGCTGTGACAGGATTTTTGTTGTTGTCATTTGCCTTTTCTTTTGTTTTTGTTTTTTTGTTTTTGTTTTTGTTTTTCTGTGTAACAGACCTTGCTGATGTGAAATTCACTTTATAGACCACACTGGCCTCAAATTCAGAGATCTGCCTGCCTCTGCTTCCCAAGTTCTAAGAATAAACACATGTGCACCATGCCTGCTTTAAACATTTTTGAGTGTGTGAGTGTCTGTGTATGTGTGTGTGAGCGTGTGCGCGCGTGTGTGTGAGTGTGCATGTGTGTGTGTGTGTGTGAGTGTGTGTGAGTGTGTGTGTGTGTGTGTGGTGTGTGTGTGTGTGTGTGGTGTGGGCATTACTGCAGGTGCATGCGTGCTACTGTGTCAGGGACCAACTCTGAGGAGTTATGTTCCTCTGGCCACTGTGCAGTTCCCAGGAGCCCGGCTTGGCAGCACGCGTTCTTACCCACCGAGCATCCCCCAGCCCCTGTGGCAGACTGGCCGTTGTTCACACTTGTCGTCCCTTACCGAGAACACCCCAGGGGCTCTCAATTCACGGGATACCACACTTGTGTCTGTCCGTCAGCTGACAGACAGATGCCGGGGCTCCGTGTGGCTGGGCTGCCGGCCAGCCAGCAGCTGGGGCAGCGACAGGGCTGCTGCTTCCAGCTCTGTGCTCGTGAATGGGCTCCGCCATGCCATCCCCTAATAGTCCTCTCCTAACAACTGTTCCAAGCCAAGAGCAAAGCCCTCCTAAGAATTCGAACGGTGGATCTGAAGACGCTTAATGCGATGGAGGGGCTGGAGGTGAGGCTCGGTTGGTAGAGGGCTGGGTCAGCATGCACAGGCCCTGGTTCAGTCCCCTGCACCACGCACAACAGTACAACAGCGGGCGGGAGAGGCGTGGCGGCATCCTCTCCTCCCAGTGCACGTAGGGCACTGTGAGTTCTCATACTGGACCCTGCCTCAAAGAAGGAAAAGCACAGCTGGGCACGGTGGCCACTCAACGATGGAGCAGGAGGGTCGGAAGTGCAGGGTCGCCCGCCGCTGGCTGCACAGTGATGTAACCCTTGCCTGACATCCATGAGGCCCTGTCCAAAAACCCCCAGAATGTTATTTAATGCCATTGACTCAAAGGAGCAGACCTCGGGCTTGTGTGTGAGCAGAGCAGCGTGGTGGGGCGCAGCGTCCCTGCTAGGGTGCTGGGCACAGGTCACAGCCAGCCAAGAACCTGGGACGCTGAGGCGGGAGGTGCAGGAGTCCAGGCAAGCCCGGAGAAAGCAACAGGTGTGCTGGTGTGTAGGCCAGCACCCAAGAGGTGGAGCCAGGAGGGTCGGAAGTTCAGGGTCATCTTTAACTGCATTGAAGGCTCAAGGTCAGACTTCGCTATATGAAACCTTGTCTCAAATTCTCTTTTTTTGAAAAACATTATTTTTGAGTGTGCGTGCGTGTGTGCGTGCGTGCGTGCGTGCGTGTGTGTGTGTGTGTGTGTGTGTGTGCATAAGTATGGATGTACAGATGCCCTCAAAGGCCAGAGGCATTGGCTCCATGGAGCGG